>CM060846.1:291138011-291558011 GCA_030762175.1 Metallyticus violacea
TATCCCAAAGAGCTTGTTAATTGGGAAAGAACCTGTGTTTGCTGGATGGGAGGAAGCTTTTTTTATTGTATATACTTTTCTTAACTTGATTTTAGCCTATAACCACACATAGCTATTGTTTTACTCACAGAAAATAAATTTATTCTCAGTAGATAGGCTCGTTTTACTCAATGCACTCAAAAAGCTGAAAACTAAATGAAAACAAAACACATTATTTGAACACTTAAAGATTATGTAATTAATTTGTGTTATTTTATATTTCCTAGCACGATTAATTTTAAAATGTTACCCACATTCAAAAAAATATCTTTATGACATTGCACATTTTATACATATTTGTTTTAAAAGTTTCTATAAATGAAGTTTATATTCTGTTAAGCTTAAAATATTCATCACACTGTTAAAATGACAGTATATTGTCATATATACAAAGTAAACTCCACAGGAAATAAGGAAGATATTTAAAAGTCAATCAAATTTAATTTTTCCTTTACCTAGTTTAAATAAAAAGATGTTTAATATGTTAACAAACAGATTACTAAGTAATCTGAAGTAAGGATATCTTTGCAGTAATAAGAATAAAATTTAGTAATATGATTTAACAACAGTGACCTAAAACTACTTTTTCTGCGTTTAATTTAGAAAAAAAAAACTGAATTTCATTTATCAGGTTATAATTTATTTTCAATTTTCATATCTTATCATTCTGATCGTAATCAAGATAATTAAATAGAAAACACAGAAATGTAAATTCCTCTGTCTTACTATTTTCATATCATTACCAGAGCATTTGTATGAGTTCTAGTACTTAATGATATTACTGTTTGTTTTTATATACATAACCAACCACTACAAAATATCTGCGTATAGAGATTTAAGTTATATGTATATATGAGTTTATTTGTTTTACTACTCTGCATTTCCATTTTCTATAATAAAATAAAAATGCTTCTAAACAAGAAGGACCATTCATTACGCGGTTGGACAATGCTGTAGATTATATGTATTCAAACATTCCTCCTCAATAATTATTGCACCTTTTGTATTCAAAGTCCTACTCATTCAAGACTTTTTGACCTTCATATATACATAACTTTGTATACCACAGTTGAGTTACAATATTTAACTCTAGTTTTTTTTTTTTTTTTTTTTTTTGGAAGACTCCAAATATCATTTCTTTAAACATATTTTCTTCAGCGAGTATTTTGCTGATTTTTGTTCTTAATTAAGACATTTATTTAATTTATTTATTTTAAGAAAAGCTAATGCATTGAAATGCCATATCTTTAACATATCTAAAAACTTATTTTTATTTACATTTCCAAATTTAGAACCATTATTATTTTCAGATATAATTTTCATATAATGTTGTATATCAGCATTACTTTGATATAAACAATGGGCATCTTCTTTGTTCAGTCTGCAACTCTACTGCGACAATATTAAACTTGTAAGCGCAGAGCCAAATATAATGGAGGTTACGTGAATCGGGTGTCTCGGGTAGGAGCTGGTTTGCCGTGACCATTATTGGATTAATGGCTGACTAATAGAATGAAATTGATTAGTGAGAATCTCTGATGCTTACACTAGCATAAGCGCACGTTGTACACCAACAGAAGGTGTGACCGTCAATTGTAAGCAGTGTAAATTTTCTTCCACCCAAGCGTGAACGTCGCTGTCTGCAAAATACATTTTCTGATATACTGGAAAGTGCAGTATAGTGTGGAGTTGTTTTCTGCTACAATGTAACATAACCTTTTGTGTTTATCTATTTTACTTTATTTTAACCTCGCAAAAGCTCTTTTGTTGTGGAATGAATTATAAGTATTTCGTACCCTTGCATACTGCAGTACTTCACATTATATATTTTTCTTTAAGAGTAAACTAGAGCATTTAGCTCTGTCACATATGAAGTTCGATTTTCACTGTTTATTTCGTATACTTCAGACTACATTTTTGTTTTCACTTTTCTTGCATATAAACTGAATAACTGAATAATACCTCAACATTACATGTTATATGCTTCTAATTTTCGCAATAGCTATTACTATTTTTGAATAGTATTCGTATTTATCCTTAATCATATACTTATAGCGCCCTTCTTGAAACTCTGACTCAGAAAAAAGACATTAAATGAAAAAAGTCAAAAAGTTACAAATGCTATATAAGATACATTTAACTGAGGCATCTATTCTGGACTCGTTAATTTAAATCTCACAGACAAATGACTATCTTTAATTTACAAAATACATTATTTTTATTTGCATTTCATTGTTATTTTTTTTATTTTGAGAAATAAGTGATAAACCTACACTAGACTGCTAATTTGTACCTTGAAATTATTTTCTGATCCAAAATAATTAAATAATATGAAGTTACTTTGCTAAATATGAAAATAACTTTAACTTATTTCTATCACAGAACAAGTTTGAACAAATTCACATTAACAACTGAAACAGTACTTATATGCGACTCGGCTAATTGTAAATATAGGTAAATTTATTACATCATCCTAATTGTTTAATTGAATATGAAAGGTGAAAATATTTATAATCGCAAGATGATTGCTCAGAATAATTAGTGGTAGGCAGCAGTGCATTAATTTGTATATATGTGCAAAATTCCATATATGTTTATATAATGTTGCATTTTATATTTATATTGAAAAATCACTAGACTGGTCATAGCGATAGCTGATATTGTGCAATCTTACATAGCTCAAGGAAAAGGCGAAGAAGTCACGCGGTAATGAGGTTTTAATGGGCTTCTAGAAACTACTATGAGGAACGGTTGAGCTTTGGACGATCCCAGTCACCGTAACTTTAGATTTTAACCTACAAAATATATGCATAGGAATCAATGGTAGAACAAGATTTCAAAAGACTTGAGAAACATGGTTCCCATGGGCTGTCTTGTGAGGACCGGGGAAGTCGTTTGTTCACGTGCACATAACTAAAGAGACTAATATATAAGGAGATGCTCTGGGCATCTTGAGATATTCACGCTCTCCTACAGTTATCGACACACTTCATCCCGTCTCCGGCGTTCATACAGTTACTCGCACAGGCATTCAGTTATGTAGTGAATGCGCAGTCAAGGTCAGGAAACAGTTAACGGCATTCAATTCATAACGAGGAGATTAACACGCAATGCAACTGACGGTGTGAATCGTTCAAGTCATTGAAGAAGTGAGTTAATACGTAGTTCACAAGTTCGTTGTAAAGTTCGGACAAAGTGAATTAACTCGAGTGTATCTTAAAAGGCAGCGTCGTCCCATGGTTATGTATCATTGCAACTCCGGTCATTTGACCGCCTCGCGTCATTTTACTGAGACAGAAAAGCAATACTGGTGTCGAGGCATAGGTTTTTCCCAATTGAGCAGTTTCATTTTAATGGACACTAAGTGTACCCTTACTACTACAGAATGGGAGTCCTAGCCAAACTGAAACCGCGGAAGTGGTACAAACAAGAAACAGTAAAAAACACGGTGGTTATGCTTATTGAGCGAATTCAAACTTCCAAATTCTCATAGATGGAGAATAAACGTAACAACTACTACCATGTAAATAAATAAATAAATAAACAGAAAAAAAATTCACTGGAATCCATCTAGCTGCCTTGTGCAGCGTTCTAGGAGATAGTAAGATCTCCGACACAGCTCATTCGAGTGTCGGTATATGCATTCTCAAGAATTGTTTAAATCGTGCTAAAAGTGAAATGCTTAAGCCTATGGATTTTTAAAGTAAAAGAGAAGCAACAATTTGGTCTTGATAGAGAATATGCCTTCTTTATACAAGATGAGCATTTCGGTTTATTAATGTTATTCGTTATATTTAGAGCAAATCCCTATAAAAGGGAAAATGTGAGGTGGTTTGTGTCTACATCTAAGGCTATTCACCGACTTCAAAAGTCTATGATAATTTAATTTCTTTGAGAACCAGTATAGTCAGCAAGACAAAGCTTGAGACTGACCTTGTAGACTGCAATAATTTTACAACAGATGCATAGCTTTATTTAAATGAAAAGCGTCATTTCACCTTTTAAGCGTTTTAACCATTATTTTCATTTAATGTCTCAAATAAGGTATTTTTATTTTTATCAAGAGAAACATATACACGGGCATATATGTATCAAGTGAAGAATAATAAAATAATCTTCATTTGAGAAATGTTAATGAAGAATGAACAAATTGTTCAACTCAAAGGAATCACAAACCCGTATAACTCGAAAACAGTCTCTATTTCAATCCAAAGCCTTTTTTCAAGAAAAGTCGTATGTAGACCGTTGAGAAAATACTAAAGTGATCGGCAACTTGTAAAACTTAACCATATAAAACGGGGGATTTGATAAGTTGGAAAACCAAATAAGTTAGAAGACAATATTGATACTATTTTCTACAGAAAGAAACACCCACAAATATAGCGCAATTTATATAAATAGTAAAATAGATGTGATGAGCTAATAGAAATTAACTTAGACCGAGCGTAGTGCTTGCTTTGTAATAAATTATGGCAACCGTTCCTTTGTCTCTAAGAGTATTTTCAGAATCCAAAGGAAATATAAATTAAAGTTTATAAAAACAATCTTCAAAGAAAATCTTGGGATAAACATGTTGAGCAACCGGTAGTGAAGACTTACTTTAAACACACCATCTATGATTATTCATCCGAGAAGAAATCACAAAAGGAGTTGAACCAATATAAAGGGCTTAACAAAATCAGCAGTTTAACCAACACTTTCTGAAGCACAATTGGCAAACGAGTAAGGTAAAGTAGCTGTTAAACTTCATCTGTAAGCACTTCGAAAATATAGAGAAGCTCTAAAACTCACGCGAGTTTGTATTAGTTGCTGCCCACTTCAATATTTTCTCAACTCGTGGTAAGATTTAATCTGCTCAGGCATAGAGAGGCGGTCGACATGCTGCGGTGACTTCATGACAGATTAAAAATACAGTGTGTGTAGTGCAGATGCAACGAAGTGAGTCCAATGTATTTGTTTAGTAGCCAAGAGCTAGAGATGCTTTACAGTTTTCATTTGCCTGTAGCGAAACTCTGTGGGTAAATGCTTTACGCTTGGGTCTCTATTTAGTTAGAAATATTAGGTGAGGGCTTCTAACACATTCACTGAGGTGTTAAAGTGGTGGCTTGTAAATAAGAAATGGCGCACCCTCTTCGCCCTGTGTGCGAAATGGCAAAATCTGGGGAACATTTTAGTCTTTGAAGCGTTTTGCTAGTAAGAAGAGCCTACGCGCTATTTGGGTTGACTTGCTTGTTCCTGTTTTGTCAACATTTTCCTCGAGGTTGTAACTTCCAGTACATTATACACGAAAGCTCAGTGTTACGCTTCATTGCCCACCCGCCTTCCCGCACGCCCGCCCTCCCGCCGTGCCGGGCCTGGGATGAAACCAGGGCGAATGTCTGTCGCTGTTCCTTGCATTATTTATCTAGGTAGCTCTACTGCGTTTACATGGAGAAGGAGCCAAGCCATAGATGCATCCTCTCCATGGGATGCGGGTATTATATGTCTTTGTTATAGATGACAAGAACACTCCGAAGCTCAACCAGGCTTTCTGTCTGGGCTGTAAAGAATTTACTGCGCCCTGCTCCTGTTTTATTGTTTCTTCAAGACTCTTGCGCTCTCTTCCCCCCTCCCTTCCAGCAAGTCAGCACTCCGAGTGCCAAGAGTCGTTAGGATAGGCAGCACGCAATTCTTGGATCAATCACCGGTAACACTGGTATTAGCTATCAGAAGTTTATCCCTGCGCTCACATCTTAACAGCTGTGTATTTTTAACAGCTCCTTCCATTAATGTCAGCTTCATTGAAGAATGGAGAGGAAAGGAAAAGAAACAAAAACAGAACGCCGATTAGTACCAGCTTGATAGACTTCTCCCATTAGGATGCCACTCCTACAAAATATATAGGCGAAAACTTTATGAAGGAAAATTAGAGCTTTATTTTAATATTAGTAATTCTCTTCTTTATTTCCATGGTTCTAATTTTCATGTTCTTGTTTTTACCCTTAATGGTGAGTCTACAAGTTTCTCTGTACTATATAATTGATGTTACATATTCCTAACAATACAACATTGAATAACCTAACTGTCAAACTTACCCGAAGGCTGCCTTACACGAAATTCAAGCTTATATGAAAGAATTAATTATTGCTGTGCTATTTGTCTAAGCTATAAAAAATTTAGCAAGCACTTTAAGGTGCTCACAATTTAAGTTACCGTAGTTTTTACAGATAAATTCAATTATAACAATTTATGACCAATAAAACACAAACAGTAAAATGTACAAATTTATTGAATTAGAGGCTGTGATGTATACACATTGAATAAAACTAAAATGTAAATAGGAGGTATGTGGAAACAATTATAAAATATGTTAACTTGCATATTTTGAAAACTTTTTTACTAAAGTTTGTCATTGGGCACTACAGTAAGAATGCTGGAAAAGTAAACTTAACCTACGCGGAGAAAGGAGAAAGCATAACCTATGGTAAGGTCTTAAAAATATGTCATTTAGAACCCTTCAGGTACATGTCCGTAATTACAAATTCTCCCTGACGTTCGTCGAGTCCCGAGGTGAGTCGAAGTCCAGGTGTCTCAGTTATTCCGACACTACTGATGCTGATCACTATTATTAAAACTATGGCTTTGCCTTTTGGTCACTTTGGATACATGTTAAGTTTGCGTTAATCTTAGAATCTTCGCTTTAAACGGAAAGCATTGTGAGTCAAAAGAGTTCAAGTTTCATTATAGGCGTCTCCCTTCTATTACCTGCAGGAGAGCTGTGTAAGTAAGGTTGCTTGCCGCCAAGCAATACTCCACGCATAGTTAAACTTTTGCGGAGAACCTGGAGCTTCTCAGTGTCCAAACACTTAGCTATAATTATAACTTTGATGCGATACAGAGATACATTGCCCAATTTCGAGTATTAACAGTTTACTTGTTTACGCAATAATAAAAAATTGAATCTTATGACACTTTTTTCCAACTATTGTATTTTCTTATTAGCTTGCGGCGCTATCATTATTTACATTATTTTGTACTTAACGTATCTTTTGCTTTCTCATAGATAGGCTTAATGTTTATTGCCAGTTGAGGTCTTGAAAAATGTATTGCATTTTCTGTTTTGAGAAAATTTGTTCTAAAGGACACACTGTAGTTCTCAATTTCGGTTATCGAGCACATTGGTGACATTTTGGTAAGGGGTGTCAAGGGAAAAGTTTTGCCCGTAAAGAAACTTGGTTTGAAAGCAATAGATTTGTTCTATTATAGTTCTGAGATATATTTATGCTGGGTCGGGGGCGAATATGCGGTTAGATAGCTTTAAAAACCGAGTGTGTGTTAGTATTGGCGCATGTTTTTTAATAATGGTTTATTCTGTTAAAATTGCCTTCCATATAATACTTATAACATAACTACGTGATGTCATAAATATTGGTGGACATTTGTAAGTAGATCCTTCTTTGGCGCTCGGAAGGGAAGTAAAGCAGTGGGTCCCGTGTCATACATTTACGGCACGATAAAGAACCTCAAGCCTGAAAGAGAGGCCTCTGAGCAAAATTAGTCGGCCATTTCACGCCCTGAGTTGAATGGGACGCTGATGACCTGAGATGTTAAAGAGCGTCCATAAACAAATCAATCAATCAAAAAAAAAAAATCTTCTTTGGCGCATTAAGAGAAATGTAACAGTTCAGAAGTTGCTTAAAACACAAAGCGTTCTCTATAGCTGTGCTCGCTTTCTCCTTATATAATAAACCATAATTACCTGCCAGCACTGTGTAGTGGTTTAGCAACATGTATGTTGCACCAGCTTGCAGTTATGTGGTTTTCATGGTGTCAGATCGAAGCACAGGAGAAACTGAGATATACGCGTATCTAAAAAACATGTTTTGCTGGCTTGTTTATACTGCCCCGACAGGGGCAAAAATTGCGTGGCCAATAATTTGTGCTTCTTACTTTGCTTGGTTCTAAGTTGTCTAACCGTATATAGGTGGCTTCATTCTGAAACGATTATCCATTGTTCAGAATTGCTCTGAGATTCTGCTGTAGGGTAAAATATTCCGTTTCCTGTATTACATGATACGCAGCCTTGTTTCATTTGGTAGGCGTGAGGAAACTGTAAGAAAGACCAAGAAGGTTAACATAATTTACGCGAAGCGAGAAGCGACGGTACCAAGAACGCGTTTTGCCATTTAAACCATCTCTTTGCAACTTTAAGGATGAACAACGACGACAAGAAGAACTGGGGCAGAGCTCTGATTAAAAGTTGTACACACAGAGTAAGAATAAACTGCAGCCAACACAAGTGTCTTTAAACTTACTTGCCGTGGGAAAAATGTATCACTTGGAAACGCGAGGAATTGTTACAGAAATTCAAGGCGAGAAAAAATGTTTTTAACCAACTGAAAGAGTATTTCCGAACAACTCAAAGTTACGAGTTTTGAAGGCAGTGATAGAAGCGAGGCAACATTGGCTGAAAAGTATATTAACGGAATATTTAGTAAGAAAATAACAAGACGTTTAATTTAATTTAATTTTATTGGCAAAAGAGTTTAAAAAATGCACAAAAGAGTATTTTTGCATCTTGTGAATAGGAAATTTGCTTGAGTAGGAGTTAAACCTACGAACAAATGAAATCACTGTGAATATGTGAATCATATACAATTTTAGACATTAATTTTTAAATGCCTAAGTAATTTGTTTAAATACAATTGTTTTACTCATTCCGAAACGTTATTTTTTTTCCAAAGAAATGGCTCCTAATTTCTCACCAGAAGCTGCATGGAAAAAAGTTACCTAAATCTATGGATAATGTTGGAAATATTGCAGCAGTAGTAATTAGTGATTTCAAACGTATTTTAAGGATGTGAAATTACTATTTAAATTATTTGATTATTATTATTATTATTATTATTATTATTATTATTATTATTATTATTATTATTATTATTATTATTATTAATACTTTGTATATTATACTGAATTGCTGATTACACATTTAATATTCTCGCACCGAAAATGCTAATAGCATGTATCGGGCATGCGCAATGTCAATATTAGCTATTAATTACACTGGGCAACAAAAAAATAATTTTTGAATGTTTCGAGCACTTCATGAGGCAATTCCTACTAATTTTGGGTTGAAAAAAACAAATATGACAATGAAAAAATTTTATTAGCTCTAGTTTCTATGATATACACAAGGTGGAAGTATTACATACTAACGGATTGAGAGAAAAGGATACATTTTAATTACATACATGCTAACAACAATGAAAGTGCATTTGGTTTTTTTAACTGGTAATTACATGCTAAGAGTTCTAAATTGCTGGAAAAATACTTCGCAGATAGTCGTGTCTGAAGAGAATCATGTGGTGGCCTATTGACTTCGTCGTCTTTTAGCCTTGCTTCTTGTGATGGAGTTCCGCAGAATCCCTATAGAAAGACCAACAGTAATCCGCAAGCATTACTTCATTCCAACGGCCCTGATATCTTTGTTCCATAACAGAAATGTCCTGATGGAATCTCTCCCCATGTTCATCACTAACAGCTCCACAACTAGGAGGGAAAAAGTCTAGGTGGGAGTGGAGAAAATGGATCTTAAGGGACATGTTGCATCCAAGGTTACGGTATTTTTGCAGGAGCACTGTCACCAAATGCTTGTAGTTGTCATCTCTTTTGTTGCCTAAAAATCCATGAACAACACCCTTGAAGGCTTTCCAGTCTTCCTTTTGTTTCCCCTCCAAAACTTGGTCAAATGCAGGATCCTTTACAAGTTCTCTTATTTGTGGTCCGACAAAAATGCCTTCCTTAACTTTTGCATCACTTAATTTCGAAAATTTCTCTCTGATGTACTTAAAGGCCCGTCCTTCCCGGTTCATAGCTTTGACAAAGTTTTTCATCAAACCCAGCTTGATATGCAGGGGTGGAAGAAGAACGTCTTTTGGGTCCACAAGAGGCTTGGCAGTCTTTACAAAAGGCGTCAGATTGCGTTTCTGTGAGGAAAATGTTATTTCACCACAAATATAACAAAAGTTATTCACCATATTTATACATTTTCGTGGCATTTTTACAAATTTTACACTAAAAAAGCACTCGCGAACCAGAAATTTTGCATTAATTTGAGTAGAAACTACATGTAATTCACAGTCACAGCAACAGTATCTATGTTTATGACTTACAAACAGCTGAGGAGCATTTGTGTTTTGTTATTTGACAGGTGTGCCAACTCCCAAAAAAAATTCCCCCAAATTTAAAATCTTCACTCTAAAAATGAAATGTCACTTTATCTTCAAAACAAGAGCTAATCTATAATTTTTATGGTGATTTTTGAATTCAGCAGATGGAAATACATGTAAATTCACTATTTTTAAGCCCGAAACATTTTCATTGTTTCCCAGTGTTATTTTTTTAGCCCGATATAGCTTCAGGCTTATAGCATTCAAACAAATAAATCTTAGAGTAACATCACTAATTTCATCATGGATTGAAATCGAAACCACCGTGAGAAATGCAAATATGTATATTGTGTCCGAATAAATAGATTATTAGTCATTACATTGCACGTTGAATTAAAGGAGATAACAATGCCGTTCTATAAAATGCCGTTTCTAGTTTGAGTGCCCTGTGTTAAAAGAAGTATTTTTAGTATGAATAATGTTTTTTTTTTCAAATACAAAATTTTAAAACCTTGTTTTTGTATACTTTGTTTTCCTTTGTAACAGGGTGTAGCAAATCGGAATAAATACAAAACTCACTCTATTTTATAAATTGTAAACAAAGTTCCTTGTACAATAGATTAATAGTAAATGTTTCATTAATATTTTAGATGATTAAAATACAGATCACATTATTATTTTTCCACTATTGTTTTCCCACTCTTGTAATCAAATGGATCCTATTGTTGCAAGTTATGCGAAATATTGCGTATTTAATTTCGGCGGATTAATGTTTAAAATGAGCCATTTTTAAAATTAACTAAGAAAATTACCGCTGTAATTGTTTAACTTTTAATCCTATAGTTTCTGGTTCATTTGTTATTATTCTCAATTCACTTACGTAAATGAAAACTACGACAGTAAATATTGAATGGACCAATGGAATCGGGAGTGGATTGTAATTGATAATAAAATACTTAACACCACTTGAGCAATCATTATTAATTAATCGGAATTTGAAAAATATAAGAAATATGGTTAAAAAAAGAGAGAGAACAAACAGTAACTTCTCAGGCTACATTTACCTCCATACGCCTTCGTACACACGAATTGTTATAAGCATAAAAATTAAATGTGGCATAAAACATAAAACAATGTTCAAAAAGACTTAAAATATGAACGTTAATAGTACAAGAGTACCCTTATACCGTGCAATCACTGACGCTTTCCCTCGCTGCGCGGATTTTTCTTATGAGCGAGCCCGCACTCCTTGCCGTGCTGTGGAAGTGGCAACAAGCTTGCGTGCTTAACTGTTGACCTTGCTGGCTGTTGCAGTCGTAGCGCGGTTGTTCCCGGGTGTATGTTGTGCTGTTCGTTTTTTAATCAGTGTACCTAAAGTGTATTATGCGTGGTGTATTTACAACAGCACAGCCTGTCTTTATGTACGATTCATATGCGTTAACTCAGTGGTGAAAGAATCATAGGGCCATTTTTTTAAGTATACATTTTATTTTGTTGCTTATGTGAATCCATACTAATCCATTTTTTTCAGAGAATTAACCGATAGGAGAGCGTGATTGTCCGTTTTTTTCAACAGGACTTACTACTGCTTACACTACAAGTAAATCCATAAGAACAATTCAGAATGTTTTTCTACAAGACAAAGTTATTAGTAGTGATATGTGGCGCTCTCTATCCCCCAATTTAACAGCCTGGGATTATCTCTGAGCTAAATTAGAAAAAATGCCTTGTACAAGACGAACGCTTACACCATGCAAGAACTTAAAGATAATATTGACCAGTAAATTGTTCGGATTTCTTAAAATTAACTAATTTCCTAAAGAGATGCCAACAATTTTAAGAACGACGGTAGGCAGTTATAACAGCTTATTTGATAATTAGGAAGTAATGAGTCTCTTAAATTGCTATTGTGTATTATTATATGGTTGGTTTTTTTCATTGTTTTACCCTCCCGCTAATCACTGAGACCCAGCAGACCGGGATAACCGGTTAATGAGCACATAGGCAAAACACTCCGGGGGAATACAAAACTATTCGCACGGTATGTAATATCAGAAATGTGGCCACAAACGAAGCACTAATTTTGATTTTTAATTGATAGAATTGATGGAAAAAATGGCCTAGAAAGAAGCAACTTACAAAGTACCATACGCTTCCTACCCACCCCTTCTGGTGATACTGCATTGTATAATGACTTCCAGCGCCTTGGAATTCATAGGCAGAAACAAAGAGAGGAAGCATATGGCGTCTTCAGCGCCGGCAAGTCACATAGCAAGCGGGTGCACCAGCGCATTCGAAAGAATGTAAACATGTAAAAAGTAACAGCTCAAGGTATAATACATAATACATGTATTCTAAGTGAATAGCATAAAGTGCCGCGGGAGGAGTAAATAGGCGAAGTCGAATCAGTTGTTCAAGTGAAGGTCAAACTCTGACTAACTTTTCCATGAGTGATTTTCGCACCGTATCAAACAGTTAATTGAAATACGTGCCACATACAGTCGAAGTTCCTTACAGACAATTACCATTAACTAACTTTAATCCCTGAGTGGAAATGTTTACCATCAATAAAACTCTTGTGTGAACCACACTCAATTTGTCTCCATTCACGTGACGAAACCTATTCAATTCCACGACCCGAGAAGTGTTTTACATTCCAAAAAGGCCACTAGATAGGAGACTGTAGCCGTAGCAGAAGAAGACCGAGACATCACTACCCAGTCTCATCTTCGAATCAGCGCGCGGAGAAGAGGATCGAGAGTTACATCAGGAAGACTTCCGCAGTCACCATACTATCCCAAACTCGCCCAACCCTAAATTTTTCTCGGACAGGTGTAAAAAAGGTAAACCAGATAACATTCCATCCCAGATATAAACATAACTATTACTTAACTTTTATTCTCTCATTTTTCAATTTATTAATCTTCATTATTTCTCGCCGCACAGCTTAAAAAGTTGTTCATAATTCTTTGCACCTGGCCGATATCCTTTGTTTCTGTGCATAAACAGTGTCATTTTCATAGTTCTACAATAAGATATTGTGGCAGCTTAAGTACTGTGAGTAAGATCAAGCTTTTTTTTTTTTTTTTTTTTTTTCCCCCCCCTGAAATGTCTTCTAACAGTATCATCACACATAATATAGTTATGTGATTTTCATTGTTCTATTGGATCCATGGGAGACGTTTGTCTCAGACGTGATCTAACGAAAGACATTACGATATTAGAGCACCTCAGTAATGCATTCCAAATAATAAAGCAGCAATTTCCAAACATTATTTATGGACGTTAACTCCAGTTTCTGCACCTAGATGAAAATGTGCTTCTTCTATAAAACAAAAGTGTCGAATTGTTCATTATTTTATCACAAGAACTAACCTAATACATTTGTTCTTAAGCATACTGGTCAGTAGTTATTAAAATGTGCTTTTCCCAAATTTTGTACTGCTTATATAAACTTTGAAAACTTTTCAAAGGGATGTCTGCAGTATTCTCAACTCCTTTGCACATCAGGCAGGATTCCTACCTAAAAACTCCCACATGGAATAAATCTATCTGTAGTCCTGGCAGCTTTAAAATCAACTTAATTTCCTTTGAGTAGGTTAAATCGGTTCAAACTTTGGTCTCTATCATACTACTGTAGTAATTTAGCATTAATGTTTAAGAATTATTATTTGTGCTGCAAAATATACATTAGCGTGTATTTATCAGCTTCCAATTGCTATAATATTTAACCCTTTTTATTCCTTTGACACACTTTGTATAATAGTACACTTTTAGTGCCTGTTGAGTCAATGTCATAAAAATTAGGAAGTTTTAAAAATAACTGCACAGATTTATACAGAGTGCCAAAAATGTATACACACTTCAAGCATAGACAACACTGTGTTAACATAACAAAACTGAATTCACGCAAACAGAAAATGATGAGCACTGATATCTTAAACCTTTACAGTTACAACAGTTGCTCAAAATGCCCACCATCGGCATCGATACACTTCTGAGTACGTTGAACTACTGATTGAGCAACGTTTGCGATTAGAGCACATGCCGATTCAATTTCTTCCCGAAGTGCTGCCAGTGCAGCTGGTTTTCTACGATATATAACATCCTTAAGAGTTCTTCATAGGTAGAAGTCCAACAGAGTTAGGTCCGGAGAACGCGGTGGAAACTCAATCGGACCTCTTCCTATCCAATGCCTTGGAAGATTGTCATGAAGGTACGCACGTACATCACGGTGATAATGTGGTGATCTGCCAGATCTGCCCTTGTGAACATCGCATACGGTACCTTGAGTCGCAAATTTATCTCGAAAGCGTGTCTTTGTTAAATGCGTTAGCGGTTCTGTTCTGTACACACGTCTCCATTGACTTTGAAATTCAACAACATTCTCGGTTTTCCAGTACCACTTCAAACTTACTTTCCGCTGTTCAAACGATAATCTTGGCTCCAGTTTGGTTAGCAACGCTAGTATAACGTATTGTGAGTCGCATCTGTTTACAGAACATCATATGATAATCTTGGTTTCATTTGTTCATTGTTGATTTACGGTAATCTTGGCCTAGTTTGTTCATTGTTGATTTACTTGTCACGTATCAACGCTATCATAATGCATGTGAGTCATATCTGTTTACAGAACATACTACATATTACTGTTGTTTTTCGGCCCAACTTGGAAATATATGAGATAGATATCTACTGTGAAGTGTGTATATATTATTTGCCACCCTAGGTATTCAATTTATTAAAACGCTGGTGTTTAATAAGCTCACTTAATACGTTTTTATTATTAGTGTAGTCGGTCAATAAGGCAAGGATACTTTTGTTAATATAATATCGTATCTACAATAACATGAATTTCAGCATTTAATGCCTTCGTCAGTTGTTAAGCTTTCTGAAGCAAACATATAAGTGATTACAGGCATAACAGTCACGTTTCACTTACTGTTAACGCCGAAAACAAATATTACTTGGAAACACTTAAATGTTGTCTGTAAGTGTATGCTGTTACCTAGCAGAAAGATAGAATATCATCTTACTTGTGTTACTGCAGTTTGCATCATAATTATTTCGCAATTATCCAGGGCAGCGCGTTTACAGCTTGTGTTTATTTTCGTATGCGATAATCTTGGAGAATTTCACCTCGGGCACGATCTCAGAGCTTGGACTTAGCTATGCGAATTACTTGCATGAAATAAAAACTTAATTGCACATTTGAAAGTTTATGTATGCATCATCGAGGTAAACTAGAATTGCTGTTTTCTCCTTTGCCGCAGTCATGGAAGTGTAATAAAAACTATTGAACTGTACTTAGTAGCCGTTACAAAGTACAGAAACTGGATTATGTGGATAGCAGTATTGTCTGCATTAATATGCTGCTGAAGTCTATGGATCTAAGCAGGGTTTAGCCACAAACAAAGCAGGGTGTGTATGAAGAAATATAACGTAAGCCAGTACACAATCTTAGCCCCTAATGTTTTATGAAACATTTATGTGGCGATAACACTAAAGTGCAACATTTAAAGGAAATTGTTATGAAGTACCTTTTGAATAGACCGTTTAGAATTAGTGGCTATTTGTTGGCCATCATTGCAGGCCAAGTGTCCTGTTTAATATTGTCAGAGGATATAAGCTGCAGGAGATATGTGCATTTTCTGCAATTTAGGGATTAACCCTAATGGCCTGTTCCTAATTCACGCATTCCTTTTTATATGGTTTTGTTTCGCGTATTTTCCAGTTGTGTTTTCTTATAGTTCATATTAATTTATTCATTAGTCATTCTATCTTTCTTACATTTATTTTGCTTTTAATTTTTGTTTCATTTAATGTAATAAATTTTAACAGTGTAATCCACTGCTAAATTCACATGCTCCACTATTTTATACAGTGAAGTTATTTGAGCTATGGGTCGCCTGTTTGTTACTGGGGAAGTGTTTCCGCCATAACAGAATAAAGGGATATTAGAGGCGCTGCTCATAAAGTTAGTGTTTATATTTTTACTGAAAGCGTAAAACGGTAATGTGTTTAAAATAATAATAAATACGCATTAATCTGTGTTATAAGGAATGTTGGAAATGACTTCCTCAGCAGAGTCTGCAAACGTAATTCCTGTAGTTGATTTGGATTTTCTTCACGGCGGTTGGGAACACTTCTTGCCTCTGTCCACTCTCAACCTTCTGCTTGACCTGTACTCTCTTGAATAGGGCAATCAGCCTCCGAAATCTTGAATTTATCCTTATGTTTAATATATGAGGGTTTCATTTTAAATGCCAAAGAGTTTGAATCATACACGCATATATATATATATATATATATATATATATATGAAAAATAAAATAACACAATGAAATGTAACTAAAATTACAATAACTAGATAAGCAGACAAAAGATAAAACACTTGAAAATTCACAAATTTACAGCTCGTGTTCTTCTTGCCTAAGATGAACACGAGCTATTTGAAATATTGCAACAGTAAATTTGTGACTTTTTTATCCTATTTCTGCATATCTAGTCATTGTTATTTTATAATATATACAAGAATTTCACGGAAAAACTACCCTGCAAGCGCGATGGGGTGTTTTGAATCCCGTAGTCTGCGAGCTGCCCTCCCCATTTTTCCTCTACAAACGGGATGGTTTTACGTGAAAGCCCTGTATATATCAGTATAATCATCTACTTGAAATCTTATCGTTTGAAATTCATAACAATTCAAGTTTATAGCATTTCCACGTACCACCCATATATTACGTTTCATAAGCACACAAGTCCATGGTCCTGTTTTGTTCTGGAACACAGATAGGTAGCACCAGTTTAAACATAAATAACATAAATAAGTTAAGTATTTCAGCTAACTGACTGATTATGGTAGATTTGAGTGCATTCGTCATATATAACAAACAAAAGGGTATTTCTACATGCCATGTGATCGGTACTTTATTAAATAGAGCTAAGTAAACGTAAACATAATGGCGTGTACAAAGCTGATGATTAGATGGGAATAATGCGAAACTCAGCCAATAAAGCAGTGTAGTTAAAGCAGAACTGAGTGCGATTAACGAACTTAATACAGCTTTATTTCTGAAATTAAGAAACCCAATTCTGATGCTAAAAAGAAAAAAAATGATAATTCATCTTCCAAAATACTGAACACAGATTAAATATAACAACGACTACGACAGCTAATAGATCAGTTATGGAAACACTCGAAATCAATGGGAAAACTAAGTTTGATGAAAGAGTGAGAGTTTACACAAATGAAATTTCCCCTATGGCTGCCAGAGATGTTGCAAATTATTTTTCCCCAAATTTTTCTGAAAAGGAATCCCACTTTCAAAGACTTCTGGACCAGTGCGTAAAGGATCAGGTTCATAATACTAAAGATTCAGGAAATGAAGTGTAGAGCTCTGAATAAGAGAAGGGAAGTGATGTATGTTTATTTTGGATATTCTACGCATTTTTGCACGCTAAACGAGCGTATTCATCTTTCAAATCGAAGTTCATATGCCATAATGTTGCAGATCAGCAGCCGCATACTGATTACAATTATAGCACCAATCAATACCATATGGGAGGTAAATGACTGACCCTAAAGACTTTTAATGTTTTTGCAATAAAGACATACACATTATTATGTAATATTTATGGCCTTAGTGACTTTATGTATAAATCGTTAGGCACCCAAATGTTGCTTTTTCGTAGACGTGGGTAATTTAATTCATAAAGTTCTAAAAGTTCATATTTATATTACAGAAAACATAATAATACATATTATGCCTAATATTGTACTTACATATACTTGTAATATATATATATATATATATAATTTATCTACTATATCCATGTAATATAATAGTACATGTAATTGAACATATATAAGGGATCATGTATATATATAAATAATAATTCAGGTTCTAATGGGGATGGACTCTTCTTCTGCTGTATGAACAGGGCACATGTAATTGTCTTAATGTGTTTTTGGTTCTTGATTCTTGGGGAGCGACCTTTCTTTGGAATATTTTTAACCGCATTATGAGCTTTTTTTTCCTTGCGTCTCTAAGTACAGTTCGCCCTTCACTTCACCTTGACATTGATTGTAATCATACCGCATGACATGTAAAGCAGTTATGTACTTCGGATGTACACCAACAGAACTTTTAGCACGTCTCTTTGTATTTATGATGCAACGTTCTCGAATCAGTTCTTTCAAACAATCTTTCCTTCCCTAATCCCTGTTTGTGCGTTGTTTAGCCCACCGTTAATAGGTTATACAAAAAAGACATGAATTACACGGGGTGTTCCATGTACCTTGATCTTAAAATTTTTTTCTGATACATCAAATGAAAAATTATTTCAAATAAAAGTTTTTTAATATTATGGGAAAGTTCTTGCGTAATGTATACCATTCATGTAGGAGTATGGAATAGAGCTTCGTTTTATTTAAATGACACCATGTATATTTTTTCAAGAATATATTTACCCTCTCCATAAGTTATTCAGAAATGTATCACACTGTACCATTTTGGTCAAGATAACAGTAAGTATGAAAATGATAAATAATGCATGACATCTTTTATTTAATTGAACAACAGTGAATTTGTTTAACTAAATAATTTAACCTGTTTGAGGCGAATTTAAACATTTCGTAATGATCAATGAACGTTGAGGAATGCAATAGGATGTGCTGTGATGTGCGGTACATGGATGCTGTCTATTGAAATGTTCCAGCAACATCAGAGAGCATGCATCAACGTAATTATTGAAGCTTGTACAGTCATAAAGGAGGAAGTAGTAGAATGATCTAGGGCGCCCTTCATTCACAGGGTGAATTTATGTATGAATGTTAAAAATCACCATTTTGAGTATGAGATGTAAAAGGTCTTTTTTGTAGGCTTTCATGATACCACAGTGCTACAAAGGGTCATTTTACTTCTGAATTGTGATAATTAACACAGTACTAAAGATATCCATGTACATTACAGTATAGTTCATCCTATTGCATTCCTTAATGTTTATTGTTCATTGTGAACTGTTTAAATGGGCCTTAAAGCGGTTACATGATTTAGTGAAATAAATGCACTGTAGGGCTATTGAATAAAGAAGTCGTGCATTATTTATAATTTCCATATCTACCGCTTTCTTGAGTAAAATGGTACAGTGTGATACATTTCCGAATAGCTCTTGGAGAAGTTAAGTGTTTAATAGAGATACAAAACGTATACCCTTGGCAAGAACACCCCTATGATGTTAATAACATTTTTTTTTTCATTTCACGCATCAGAAAAAAAGTTATTTTAGAAGAACTAGACAAATGGAACTTCCTGTATGCAGAATGTCAACCAGGTAGAATAAAACAGTCATTGAGCATGTCGAATTACTTGATGATAAGTGCACGTTCTTATGCATCAACTCGTGTAAAACAGGAGTATATCTGACTTTTGTCATTAGTGATTCCGTATTTATAATCAAATAATGAAATTCAACCTTCTATCTGTAATTATTACTGATTTGAATGTGACAAATATCAAGAAGACAAATCCAGTTTGCACATTTACCAATCGTTGTAACTCAATTAATTGCAACCGAAAGTTGTCATAATCTTTATAACATGACAAACAAAATTCATAAAAGCACAAAACAAATTTCCCAATAATAAAGAATACATTATGAAAAATTCCTAACGAGCTACATAACATAAGTCGAGTATATGCATGAACATATTACAGGAAAAAGGCTTGTGGCCATTGTCACTTTTAATATTTGGTGATGTTGTAATTGAGAAAAAGCTCTGATTTCCATGTTTTCATTTTCAAGAAATGTTCAGTTTATGATTTTATATATCTATTTAACTGAACTTGTGTGATTATGGAAGTCACCGCTTCCATTCCCTTATTAGTTGATCATTTTATTTCATATCACCAATATCCACCGCCCCTCGATGCTCCAGTAGTGAAAACGGGCATAAACACAACTGATCGCACCTACTTTACACTTACTGCATTTTGAATTGTTAATAAGTGAACTAAAATGAATATACTCGTTTAAGGGTTTGGCTAGAACAAAATGGGGTCCTTAGCAATTATGTCGAAAGTAAATGTTAATAAGCTGAAGTGGAAGGAAGCTGTATAATTGTTAACGTCAAGAGTGACATATATCAACTTATAATTGTTCCGAAGGGAATGTTTGAATAGAACTGACAGGAGACGTGGAGGAAAAAAGAACTATGAGCGATAATATTTGCTTTGCAAAGATGAAGACACGGCCATAAAGAGGAGTATCTTCTTCATAAAAATAAATTAGGTATTCTCCTTGCTGGGTGTTTACACCGCTAGTTCAGGCTATAAAATATTTTTAGAGTTATCGTGGCAGTTTGTTCGGTACACGAAAGAAGTCATACTTTTGAATAAAAGCTGCTTGTACGAATGTATGCCCGTAAATTATTTATGCGGAGAAAAATGTTTGAACCTTCAATTATATAAACATCACGAGATCAAATACATATCACTGTACTAGAGCAATCTCTTTCACCATAGAAGTTCCTGGTTAATAGCAAACGCAGGCTTGACATTATTCCTGAAATTTATGCCTTCCTTTAAGACTGTTATGTCGCTATAATTGGGAAATGTAATATAAAATGCTGTCAGGCAGTCTACGGCACGTGATGTTTCAATATCTAAAATTTTAGTTATCTTAGCTTTAATGCTGCAATAATTATAAAAGCATTTATTAGTTATACAACACACTTTGCACAGTGTATCCTGAGAAAATAGCATATGCCCTCTACACTACACTGAAGAGATTAAAGCTTTTAAACATTTTTTAAGGAGGTGAAACTACCTTCGTGGCATCTCATTGACTCTTGCATAGGTTAGTGCTAATAATGAGAAATGCTAATAGGGGGATTCCCATATTTTGTCTTGATTGAAAAAATCCTACAAACATGAGTATTATGTGTCTGTAAAGTGTTGGACAAACCTAATAACCTTTTTCCCGCTCCATGAAATTCTCAGTGTCTAGTGTTATCGCTTTCGTCTAAATAGTAGTAGTAGTAGTAGTAGTAGTAGTAGTAGTAGTAGTAGTAGTAGTAGTAGTAGTAGTAGTAGTAGTAGTAGTAGTAGTAGTAGTAGTAGTAGTAGTAGTAGTAGTAGTATTTATTATTTCAGTTAAACTAGCTATTGCACATATTGCACATCACAGTTGCATGGGTTGCAGGACCGTTCATGCTCTTGTAAAATACTTAATTTCTGAAATTAAGGACAACAAAAGAAACCAACAACAACATTAATAAGAACGCCCAATTCTTCAATTCTAAAGATATAAAATAACCTATGTACAATGGTTCTCAGAATATTGCTTATCCTGAACTAGATTCTATTCTTAAAACCCCAATCACACACACACACACACACACACACACATACATGAAACAGACATAGATACAATAATTCGGATATTCATTTAAATTTTCTTATCACTTATATACAATGTTTATAGAAAGCTCTTTTTTCCTAAAACTACGTATTTCGTTAAGAGAATACTCAGGTTTAGCCAGTTTTGTCTATTTATATTAAGTCCCAACATGCCAGCCTAACTCTACTGAAAGTCAGAAATGAATCCTGGAGAAATCTTTCCCTCGCATCTTCTGTCTGTGCAACTTAAGCAAAATGCGCACCCAGTCTTCCGATTCCGAGCTTAATGGGCAAATCCTCTTTCCTTCCTCGTCAACAACTTTACGTGCCTTCCATCCTCCCAGTTTAAGTGAAGCTATTGCCGACCTCTGTTTTATGCCTAGCTCCATGATATAGGTCTCTTTGCCCCATCCAGTTTTAATTTCGCCCTACAGGTTCACAGATGACATCTGCATGCATCGGGCCTCTATTTCCTCGGTTTATGTCAGACAGATGTCTTTTGACTTTTGTCACTACACCATACATCTTTTCAATAATCTTCTACCAAAAATTGTTTAAACCGATTTTTGACAATTCCCGCTGTGCAACCGCTGCCCACTATTTTGAATAATGCATGTTGTTTAATGGGTGCCGGTAGCATATTGCCCTCAGGGTTGTTTGTTGTCCTTTAATTATCATTATCATCTCATTACATTTATTTTGCTGTAAACTGCATCTTCACAGCATCCCATTTCCCGCACTACCCCACAGTTTGATGTTTCACTCCCCACCCCTAGAATTCGTTTCCAGATCACATTGTAATTTATTTAGACTGTCTATTTTATTCCAATCCAAACCTCACTTCCATAAAGCAATGAGGACATAACCATTGCCTCGTATATAGTTTTTAATGTTTTTACTGGCATGTCCGGTATCCAAGCTAGCAGCCTCAATACCTCTGCAAGTTGACCGCTCCCTTATGCTTGACAAAAACTGTGTGTTTATTCCAATTTCCACTCATGTCAACTCATATTCCAAGATAGTCAAATAGTTTAACGGTATGGATTATTTCTCCTCCATATGTCTATTTTTCTAGCTTGCCGTAGACGTAGCCATTTTTAAAAGTGCGAGCTTTATCTAAGATATATTTACTTGTATACCCCACTGTTTTGATTAATCTTGCAGGGCGTTTAGGCCATTTGCAGGTTTTTAACGACCTAGAGAGAAATACTATATCGTCGGTATATAAAAGAATAGGTATTTGTAGATTGTCAATTACCGGTGCATCTATGTCTTCCTCATTACATTAACGATATCAATGATAAGCAAATTAAAGAGTAACGGTGATAATATGTAACCCTGGTTAACCCCTCTCTGCGCTATGTTATACTCAGATCTGTTATACCGATCAGTCTTAATAACAAATTTGACTTCCTTACATTGACATAAGAGCATTAATCGAAATCCCTTTACATTTTAAATTTTCCTATAGAGCGCTTCGTTCTACTGTATCGAACTGCATTTTAAAATCGGTAAAAACACTGTATAGCTTTCCCCCTTTATTCCTTAGATGCTCATGAATTAAAGTTTAAAAGTTAAAAAAAAAAAAAAAGAGAGACATTGTCAACGATTGGAAACCCTCCTTAAAACCAGCCTGAAATTTAGAAATGTTATCAAACACTTTAACCCAAAAATTAATTCGTTCGCACAAAACTCTGCTGTAAATTTTTCTAAACACAGACAACAATGAGATCCCTCTGTAGTTTCCTGGTTGTTATTACTGCCTTTTCCCTTATAAAGTGGTTAGATAATGGTCGCTTTCAACGCTTTCGGGTATTCTCCTTCAAATAATTTATTAAAGTTTATTCCTACAAACAACAATTTGTAAAGTATTCTTGTAGAACTCAGCTGATAAGCATTCTATACTCGCAGACTTTCCGTTTTTTAAACCGTTTATCGCTTGGGCGATCTCTGACACGTTAATTTTATCGTCTAATATAGGCACAAATGGTGCATCTAGCATTCTCTCAATGTACGTAACACTTGCACTAAACCCGAATTCTTCTTCTTCTTCTTCTTCTTCTTCTTCTTCAAAAACTGCTTTAAAATGTTTAATCCATTCCACAGCTGAAATATTTGCTTATGTTAGCTTTCGACTTTGGATTTGCCCAATGATCCCCCATATATCACTGACCTCTCCGCCCTCGACTACCTGCCTTACCTCTACTGCCTTTGTGTCTTGCCACTCACATTTGCTATGCAATAGTATTCCTTTGTACTTCATTTGTAGCTTCGCATAAGAAATTCTCCATTCCTCGCTCCCTTACCTTCGGTATTTAACAAGTGCGCTTTCCGCTGCTGCTTTTTTTCTTTTTTATTACATTCATCGTTGTACCAACTGTAGCAATTTATAACGTACTACCACGAGATACCTGGTAATTCTCCAACGTAGCCATTGTTATTCGTATATAAAAATGTAAGTAGAAACTAGGAATATTTCTGTTTTTCATAATATTAAGAATATATGAGGACGCTTTAATTAATAAATAATGAATAAATAAATTATTCTAAGTTACTCACCCGATCTCTGTTAGCACCAACAACACTGAAAGAGATTTCAGGAACTTGACAACGTTGTTTTCCTGAGCAAACTCTGGTGCACTCATTCCTCACGCATATCATGTCAACGTAACATAAATAAAGAGTTGGACGACTGTATTCGCAGTTCCAGGTATAAGGCCCATAGAGGCTTGTCCCGTATTATAACAGATGACTGTATTGCCCCGTGCAAGCCACAAAACCCATGTTGTATCAGTAGCTGAAGATGAATTTTGTCAATTGAATCTATGAATGATAGATTCGCAGTTATTACCAACTTTAAATGCCCTCTGCTAAAAGAGATCATTTCTACTTTCCTTTTATTAGAATTTTCCTAATAAAGAAATAGGCTTCCAACAGCTGAACTGTACAGAACCGAACCAGGACATCCAGTATAAACAACGTGGTTCAATTAAATTTATGAATACCAATTGCCAGATATCTGAATTTTAGCTACAATTTGTATTTTATCTTTCTAGTTGTACAAGAATCTTAAACGAAAAATTAAAAAATATAAAGCAGCAAAACACGATATACCTGCTGGAGTACAGAGCATAGCATATAGTTTTCTGCATTAATTGAGTCTTTTTAAATGGTAATCGATGAGAGAGAATTTTATGAAAATAATATATATTAGTTATTTATTACTTCACTCTAATGTCATGTTGAAGTAAAGGGTATACGTTTTGTATTGTTAGGTAGAAATTTAAAATATAACTAAGCGTGTTAAAAGTCCAGTATAAAAGTATTTTTAGTTTTTGGTTCATATAAGATTACAGAGGAATTATTATTTTAAAACATATTTACGGACTACAAAAACAATGAATTATATTTACAGCTTAAATGTTAATTTTTCGAAATTATTCGGTGCACACTTTTGCTTCTGACAATCCCCACTGCAATGTTATACTCGTATGATAGGAAGTTAGTGTATGGTACGGAACAAACCCTGGTGGTCTTTTTTCCTGAAAGTAAGATTATATCTATCCAGCTGCTTTTTATGTTACGTTGATATGGCAGGTGTGAGAGAGAAATGCGGTGCATCAGATTTCGCTCAGGAAAACAACGTTGTCACGTCTATGCAATCTCTTTCAGTGCATGTTTAGGGCTAAGAGTCCAGATATGAAAGTGGAAATAATTGATGTATTCATTTATTCCTCATTTATTTATTAAGACATCCTCGGATATCCTTCATAATGTGAGGAATAGGAAATATTACTATTTTGGTCTCAATCATTGCTATACAAACATAACTGTGGTAACGCTGAAGAATTTCTGGTATCACGTCGCATTGTATTATTGTTTCGGCGAAAGCGACAACACCAGACACTGGGAACTAACTGAGATGGGTCATTAAGGTTAGCCCCACACTGTTAGGAAAGCATTTAAGTATATTTATTCAAAAATGCAGACACATACAAATAGATGTAAATACGATGAATTATGAAATGGAATTGAATCCGTGGAAAAGAAATACCTAGCCCAGCAGAAAACCTCGGCCAGGTGTCAGCCGTAGGATTTGAACCTGGAACGCCCTGAATCAGCCTACTCGGTCCATCTAATGCAAGAAAGATAAAAATAAAGTTGATAGATAAAATAAGTGAAAAAGTACATAATATAAAATAAGGCAAGACGAGGTAGTAGCCTGTCGTCTCTGTTTTTTAATTAATACGTTGACCATACTCTACGAGAATGGCATAATGGTCTTTTTACTAAATGTGAATTTAATTAATGTACTATATTACTTGCGAACCAATACGTTATGGTATCGAAAATGAAATGAAGTAACAAAGAGTATTATTAAAAAAATATAACTTAACAATATGTTCTAAAATAGAAAAGTTATGACCTTCTGGTTTGCTTGTATAAATAGAAGGGAGATGTTAATGAGAAATAACTAATTGAACAAGTTACATATTTTAACCTTCTCGGCTGTGAGATCTCCTAACTTCCCCATAATGATATATATGAAAATACTTATAAAATGAACGACATTGATGGCACCACATGGAATTTTAATAAATAAAGTTACAAAAGAAAATATTATGTTAAACTAATGAGTTTCCTACTTGTATATATGGAGCAGCTATTTGTATTTTTTAAATAGAAGGTAAAAGAAGATTCCAAACAGCAAAAATGAGATCTCTGAAAAACGTTGAAGGGATATGAAGAACTGAAATAGCTAGAAATGAACATATAAGAAAAAAATTAAAGGTTGTGTTTCCAACACATATTTTAAAATATAAACGAGCTGGATAGAAGAGTTTTGGTCGTCCGAAGGACAGAAGGTGGGATCAATCTTTGTTGGAGATATAAGGGCCCTCGCTAATTAGATGTTGGTAATGATGATGAACTTTATTAAAGGCTATCAATACAAAATTGCAAAAACGTTTTCCTATGGTTCATTCTCCTAATAGAAGAACTATTATAAAATTGGAAATAGGATTAGTATTTGACAAGAAATGAAATTGAAGACGCCACATTATTGGTACAAGTAGAGGAAAGACTTGGTATCTCTGCTTGATTGAAATGGCTTCCGCGAAAATCTCAAAATTATCCCAAGCTGCAGTCAGCTGAAAATAATCTCAACTTTCTACAAAATTACTGTGAGAACTTAGACATACAAGATTACA
This sequence comes from Metallyticus violacea, assembly GCA_030762175.1. Classification (NCBI taxonomy): domain Eukaryota; kingdom Metazoa; phylum Arthropoda; class Insecta; order Mantodea; family Metallyticidae; genus Metallyticus; species Metallyticus violacea. Next base: position 291,164,814 of record CM060846.1, read on the forward strand.
GTGAAGGCGCTAGAGTCCAGGTACCGATATGGAAATCACATTTTTTCCAATATTTTTTAAGCCCTTGGGAAATAATCCCCACAAAGTAGTTTTTGCGATAAGACGTGGATTGGTTATGAGTCAAAATAAACTATACTTATGAAGAGATAGCACACCAAAGTTCTTTGATATGATTCTAAGATTGGTGTTTTGTGTACTGTAAGTGCAAAACAATCAAATTGACTAGTTTCCAACACAAACAGCTCATGCTAACCAATACATTACTTAAATTTTGGAGCCTTTTCCTGTGTTGTAAGCTGGGGCTATAGTCCATACAACTCGGGCTCCATTGATTGTCATTGCTGACATCTTCAATGAGAAGAGGTTGATTGGACTGGTTGAGGCGAAACTGATGATATGGAGCCTTTTGTATCCCACTGAACCTCTGGGAGGCAGGAGTGAATTGAGGTTACGGATACGAATGCAAGTGGAGTTCCTATCGTTCCCAAAATCCTTTTCTTCTGTTGATCAGTAATGATGCATTCGGAGGCCCCCTCTTTTAAATGTTCTAGCCCCCCGGAAGAGCAACTGTCACACCGGACGCCAAGGCAGTTTTTCCAATGAACAAATTCCACCGCCAACTCGCCGCAGCCCTGAAACGACAAACAAGGAGATGAAATGAAAGGATCTAAGGGAGAAGAAAATTCATGGATAGTAAACGTCCATTTTAGTATTCGCCTAAGTGGTAGGTCAGAATAGCTGGTCCCAAGATATTTGAACCCGAGACCTCCCGAAATCAAGTCGCAATGTTACTGCCTGAATCACCCCACTTGATAGAGAGTGATAAATAAAGAGTTGTGGACTCCTAGATCTATTGTCCTGTTATTTTTATTTGCATACATTAAATGAACCCCAAACCACACACGAAAATAAATAGCCAGATTTCCGAAAGCAGAATCAACACATGGATAGGCCCTACAATGCCTGTCTCGCATCAACCGGTGAACATTTTCCCATTTTTCATAAGTTTAAACTCCAGTGTATTTTATTCATAATGACGTGATGTTTATTTTGCCGATATCGCTGTAGGGACTGAGTGGGCTTCTTTGTTGTATAACGCCACTTCCACTCGCTTCCGCGAGCGGTGCCAAACAAATTGAAGACACTGACTTAAATTGTAAATACCTAAAACTCACGACTTCCCTAAGCAATAATGCGTTAAATCTATTATGTAAATTCATCAGAACCACATGCTGTTTGGGTATGAGGTTAAGGTTGTTTCCTTAAAAATGCAATAATATTGAAAATACTTTTTCGTGCAGCCTAACTTTTGTGCGACATTCCCAACGATATCTCAAGAAATGTTCTCGTAAAATCTTTTTCAGGCCATAAGAGGATAGGCATTTTCAATAGTCTTTTATTTGCAATGTTTAAACTGTGGCAGTGTTTTCTGCACTTTTTCTAAAGTATGCCAAATAATTTTACCCTTGAGCCTGGCATTCAAAGCATAACTGTTTATTTAGATTATATTAAGTTTTGTCACAAGCTCATCATGCGCTTCATATCATATCACAGACTCGGGGGATATCTACAAAGAGCATGAGCCTTATGATAATCTCAGAGCAATGTAATGACATAATCACGCTGGTTTCCTGTCATTGACTATCGTCCAGGAAGCAGAATCCCTGCAATATCTACTGAAGTCATTGGTGTGAAAAATATCATTGGATATTAGTCCCTTGCACTGTAACGCTACTTGACTGCGTCAGTAAGTGCTAAAGGCTTCGATTTTCCCATATTATATCCATGATTATTTTTAGTTTTGATCCAAGTATTGACAACACATTTTAAAGAAAACAATTTTACTTATCACAAACTAATGCCCAATAGCATTGCTGTTAATCCTCCTATACTGCAATTAACTGTAAACAGAAAATGACGTTTTAAAATGTTTTTGTTTCTATATAGAGAGGGACAATGCTTGCTATGGCTTCCATTTTAGTAATCAACTAATCACAATAACATTGTACATTGAAATTTATCTTAATCACAGTATTTGCTCTGACATTTTTTCAATGCGCAGCTGTAGCACATAATTATAAATTATCTCTATCAAAATCTACATGTAATATCTTGTTATATTCAAATTTATCTCTTACAGGCAGATTTGTTTTAGCATATTATAAAAATTAAAAAGTATTGATGTTGATGCAAATCTATATGGACAAAAATCTATATGGACACAAAAACGATAAATGTGTGGAATTATGCTTTGCGATGTACACGTGATTATTCATAGATTACGCGCGTCTTGTTTCTGTGATCATTTCTGGGGCACAGTATTCTAAATTCTAATTTTCCCTTTTATGAGTTTACTTTCAAGTTATTCCGGAAATTGTATTCTTTTTGGTTTTATTGCAAGTGAGTTTTATTGAAATCTTTAAGATGTATACAATTTAAGCTGAAAAATGTAATACTTTGTTATCTGATAGTCATTGATAGAAGTTTCCTTTACTTTTCCAAGTATAAATATTTATGCATGTGAATTTCTTTTAATTAAATTGTTATTGAAAATTATTTGTTGGTTTCTTATCATACCTAATGCTGATTTTTTTATTACGAACACTTGTTCATTGGAAAATTATATACTACAGTGATAGAATTTGCAAACTGGAAAGAAGAGAATATGTACCTTATTATTGTTAATTTAATGCAAAAGTTCTGGCTTATTCTGTGTAATTAGTAAACTGTTGAGTTGTTTCGAAAAAAGTGTATTCAGGAATTATTAAAAAGATGATAAGATGCTTAAATAATATAACCATAAATTGAACACCCATCAGAAAGCAAGGAAAAGCTCAGTACAATATACCGAGTGTAGTGGCTCAGGCGGTGTTGAGACTCTCATTCGGGAGGTTCCGGGTTCAAATATTTTGGGGTCGAATATCCTAACCATGGCTTCACCGTGAAACGGGAATTATTCATCGTGCTATTTTGAGATATGGATAGGTGATTTATTATTTATTTAATTAGACAATTAGATAGCTTGCCTAGGTTCTCGGAGTCATGAGTTCTATGCTTCCTAATTCTCTGGTTCCAATACAGAGGAAAGGGATCTCGGGGTAATTTTGGATTGTTTTTAATGGCGTAATGTCATTATAGAGAAAGGAGATTGTTCACTGTAATAATGAAGTTCGGCACTGGTTGAACTTTAAAAAGATTTTTTTGACAACCTGGAAGGTTCTGGAAGATACTGTGCTTCGTCGGATTATAATTCGCTGTATACACTCCCGTATTTATTCACTTTAACACGACTGTGGCTATCATGTGTGCCTGACTGACTCTCACTGAACGAACGATTTACTTTAACTCTTCGCTACGGTTTAACTACTCCGCTATGACACTGAATAATGCATATACTGACTAATTGTCACTCTTGCTGCTACCGTTACTGCTGTTACTACTCTTACTGTTCCGTTAGGACTGCTGCTCTCTCGAGAATGCCTCAAAACTTTAAACTTCTCATAGTTAATATTAAATCTCTTATGCCAACTCGCTCCTCCATCGCGAAAATTTAATTCCTTTAAATATTATAGAATTTGGTTCCTTCTAGAAAATTATTGGATCACACTAGCGCTTAAAAATTTACTTTAATTCGTCGGGTTTTCGACCATGTTGATTGTTTGAAGATTCTGGGCTTTTACCAGTAAACATTTCTTATTCCCACGCTAAGGAAAAAAGTACTTCTACCCTTCACTAGATTCTCGCATTATAGCACGTTTCTACAATACATGCGGCCCCCTTTGAAAAAGTTAATATCTTGGTTTCAGTGAAAACGCATGTTCCTGCATGCGGCATTTCCTTTTGACTGCAAGCACAGTTATAGATATCCATTGCCTTTTACAGCATATTGACATCTGGCGCCGGCGAGTGTGTCCGAGGAGGTTCAAAAGAGTAATACTTAACAAAAGACCCTTTCCTCAGGTAAAGCTAATGTCCTGATTTTTCCTCCGACAAAGAACAGCATGCCCATTCCTTTTACAAAAACATAGCAATGACATGGTATTACAGAAAGGTAAGTAGAATATCTTTTACTAATCAAAAAGAGATGTTTACATACATACACTAATACATATAATATTGGGTCCTCCTTCTACTTGTAATATTAATGCCCTTGAATACCTGAAACAAGATACAATTATTATTATTGTTATTGTTATTATTATTATTATTATTATTATTATTATTATTATTATTATAGTAGTCATCAGAAACAATTATAATTAAATAGGAAATTTGAGACATTTCCTGCTTCAACCTGGTGACTTAGGCGAATGCTGGGATGGATATTTTCTTCCCAAGAATTTTCCCTTGGTAATTTATCGTAATTTCCACCATTTAATTCTGTTCAAGGCTTCAAGGATCGGACATGTTTTATCTCTAGATATACGAGAGTCATAATTAGTGATGGAATATACGCTGCCATGGACGCGAAGTTTCCTTAGAATGAATTATACATTGTAGTTGTCCCTGAAATTCGCCTAGTGGTTCTGTGTAAACGGTAGAAGATTTCTGGTATGCAGCAACAAACTCTAACCCTCTCCCTCTGATGTGATATACTCTAATGCACTGGAGAATTATACCAATATCTGGAAGAAATTGTTCCATCAATACTCATAATCCATTTTCGGATTTTAAAAGCCGGTTTCAAAATCGCATACTTCTGAACGCAACATGAAAACATAAATTCTAACGTTTTGAACATACCGAATTCTATGGTGGCAGATATTCAAGTAATTTTTCAGAATGAATTTCAACGTTAGTGTATTTAGTTTTCAAATTCTCAGTTATAAAATTTAAATGTATACGAATATCCTCAGCTTTACATGGAGATTATTTGAGTTGCCGGTCGCCTAATCTGCTTACCGTGGAAGTGCAGCAGTTACAATCAGAAAAGTTTGCTGCTGGCCCATAGTTCAAATAATCTCACTGTATATTCCGGTTTTTGGAAAATCACAAATATTAAATCTTAAATCTATTTATATTTATACTTACTCAAGTAGTTTACGATTTTTCCATTTATTATGTCGCTTTTATACATGTGGATAACAGGAATAACATGTTCAAATTATATTTTGGGTAGCTGTTTCTACTATAATAACAAAACATGTAATCTTCACTTAAGCATGCCACAGAGTTAGTCAACACGGACGAGAAAATACACTGGATTATCTGAGGACTTAGAGAAACTGTCAAAAATAACAACAATATTAACAGAGATTATGGATTCAAGCCCCACCAGATGACATACCAATTTGATGCCGGCCTTCCCGCGGCACACTATGTCACAGCCGTCACTCCAAACTGCCATAGTCCAGGAGAAAGGCTCCAACATACGAGTTGAAACGTCGTCCCAAGCATACTGTGGACACGTAAATTTTTAGATATAATTGCATATCCTTCCAAGGAGTCAAATTTCGCATGTTATTTGTGTCAATTGTACCGGTTCGTTTTAATATATCGGTAGCTTATTTCTTTAATTGTATTGTGGTGTTTTTCATTTTTCATAAATGGTATGTATACGTATTTTTTCTTCTTGTTGTTTTTACAGCCTTTTAACTGATAAACTTGGTTGACGCCTATCCCTTATCCCGGCTTGCTCTTGCCTCTGAGATAATACAGTATATTTCTTTTGTTTTGTTTATTCTAAAATACATTTTGCGTAACATCACATTCTTAAATGTTCATCTAATTTAACATGGATATTTTCACATCATTCTCCGCTACCTTAAAATATAGGACATACATTTTTTTCCGGTTGTAGCAAGGAAAACCCCGTTATCTCATGGTCCCTGCTTCTCTGCGCGTCCCGTGTTTGTGTTTTGGAGGGTGGAAAGAGGAACCTGAACCAGAGTTTGAGTAGGCCAGAATAAGGTTACGAGACACGTTGGAAAAACAATCACGTGCCCGCGATACAATTTCCCCAAACTGAAGTGGAATGCGGGGGTGAGACCTTCGCTCAGCCATTTGGTAGTGGGGGTGCACAGAGGGGAAAGAACGGAACTCAGTATTATTTCCCAAGAAAACCCCAAGTGTACCTTGAACATTTCTCTGCTATAGCTGTTTAAGGATCGCTCTTTCAGCAACATTTTCTTTTCCTCTATCTCTTTTCGCCTTTCTATTTCTTTCATCCCCTCAGCGGAATGCGATGGTTCTGTGCTACAGTTGGTGCTCCGTTTTAAAATAAAACTTTTTATGAAAAAAATACTTAGCAATAGTGTAGATTGTGCAAATGCAGCCGGTACACCTCTCGTTCTGGTTGTTCATACATCGCATCGCTCTTTGGACTATCATGTGAGCTAGTGCAGTGATCTGACCCCTTAGGCTTCATCGAAAACAACTGAAGTGAATATATAAATAAATATTAGCAATATCACCCAAAAAATTTAACAGTCTTAAGTTAAATGTTCAAAGTATACCGGGTGTTCCTTAATTCACGCACAAGGACCTTATCTTGTGATTACTAGACAAAGGAAAGAAGAATATGTTAATCATAAAAATTTATACGAATTTTTAATAGCAAAATTTTGTAACTCTCAATCGCACAACCTCTTAGTAAGAAACATTGTGCACTTCACTTGGTGTTAGGATAATTCAAATGATAATGTGTAAGATCGTAGATGTGTTAATATGCATTGCAGGTTCGCGCCGCATCTACTCTGGTTTTATTTATTTTAATTTCTTTTCCATACATTTTATGATAGTCCATTTCTCAATGTAGTGATAGTTCCATGTTGTTTTTGTAATTGTTATTACTTCGCACGACATGAAATATGAAAAATAAAATAAATAATATTTTAGTATGAATTAATTAATGAAAAAATTGTTTAATGACACGACAAGAAGCACAAGTCAGTCATTACAGCAGTTATTAAAAGTTGCAGCCACTGCACATTGCTATACTTCATAATGATACTCAACTGTTGACGTGTAAGCGCTGAGAGAGTGATTGGAGTGTGTGCAATGCAGGTTCGCCTCGCTTCCTTGTTGTTATTTGCAATTTATTTATTTTAAATTCTTTCCTGTCTCTGTACATTTTGTGGAAGTCTAATTTTCAATTTGGTGTTACTTCCATGTTGTTTATTGTAGAGATCCACTCTCTACATGAGTTCATCTATCATTAAACACTTCCGTTCGATTTTTTATATTATAAAAGTCATTTTAGCTATCTCTAAACTTCCTGCATCACTCTCATACCATGTCGTCACTCATAAAGTTTGACTGGAATATGTCCCTCTGCTTGTACGAGAAATCGAGTAATTCTATTGGCGGGAGCGTCTATTGTAGCAGGCATCTTTCGTGCCCATATCCAAACTTAAACTTATGAGTTGTGCTTGGCAGTGTTGGTGGTGATAAGGGCAGAGGAGGGAATCATTTATGCTGCGTGATGCTCCCCTCCTATGGCCTCACGGACCACCTGGTGGCGTCCTCGGAAGTTGAAAAACATATCCCTCGTATATGCGGATCGTAATATTTTCTCCTAACTGGTAGTTGCGAGTACTGCAAAATAAATGAAAAATATTGGATATGCGACGGTACCTTGCAGTGTCACCAAAATTAGCAATCCAGCTATTCATTGTAAGGTATACCGCCACGGGTGGCCGAGGTCGTTAAGGCACGGACTCGTGAGCGGGAGGTCTGCAGTTCGAATCCCGCCAGGACCGTCCTCCTGACTGGGGTTTTTTCCAGGTTTTCCTCAGTCTTCATAACTGGCAAATGCCGGGGAGGTATCTAAACTTAGGCCTGGAACGCTTCATTCCTTAAAAAAATATCTTTTCCCAATTTATCATTTCATTTCATGTATCATCAGTGTCCACCGCCTGTGGTGCCTCGGTAGTAAAAACAGACATTAAACACTACTCAAAAAAAAAATTGTAGATTGCTTCTTCTGTTCATACAGTGTATATGGCATCGTATGTAAGTCGAAGGTTTTGGGGTATTATAGTACATAAGTGCTATAGGACATTAGCTTTCATCACAGTTGATCATTTTCTTTAAGTATTCGATATCATCAGAGACGAAATCATCTATTTGTTTCGGAAGGAGCTTTCAAATAGGTAAGCGGACAACGTGCACCAGGCTAAATATTCAATTTTATAATTTACTTTACCTCATGAAATACTTATCGTAAATTTGCATCATCTTTCTTTCTCGTAATTCATTGTTGATATCTCCGAGCGCTATGCAATAAATATGATCATAATTTTTACAGGTATAATTTTTCGCTCTAAAATTCAACTTTTCCATATTTTGTTAGCGTAATACGTAATGTGCACATGGTATCAGTTTCATTGTTGTCACTTCCGGTTCCCGCAAGTTGATACATTTTTCAGTTCCTCCTACAGCAAAATGGAGGTGACACGCAACGAGACGATATGTGCTCTGAAATTCTCCTTTGGTCTGAACAAATTTGGAACTGGACTAAGTAAAGTATGTTCTTCCCTATAGAACAGGCTCGGAGATGGATGGCAATCAATTTCAAAAGAAGAAGGTTCCGGAACTCCAGTTTATGCCCTAACAGAACAAAACATTAACATCCCTACTGCCATTGTAACAGAGGGTCATTTAATAGCATTAAAACACTTTAAAACTTATGAAAATGTCACTGGGTTTCACCCCCACGTTGATAACTGCAAAGTTGTACATGAGACACGCTTGAGCACGGTGGGTTCCAAAACTTCCGAATCCTGAACAAAAGGATATTCGCGTGTAGGTTTCTTGCAGTTGAAGGTGATGTTATAGAAAGTACCGAATTGTTTTCAAAAGGAAGTACTGATGATGAATCGAATTGTAAGCATTGCAATCTCTATGCAGAAATCCCCAACATCACTAACACAACAAAATAAAAATGGCTGCTTCTGCTGGGAAAGTTAATAGTCATCTCATTTTTTCAGGTTTAACAGAATGTGTACCCTCACACGCATGAGACAACTTGTCCATGTAAGTCGGTTCTGGTGCTGTAGTGGTAGCCAACCAGTGGTAACCATAACCAACACTGCCTCCTAAACTCAAGATTGCGGGTTCAATCCCGGCCAGCATCGATGAGTTTTTTTGTGGGCGTAAAAATACTAAGTATAGCTTCCTTCGGAAGGGAATTTAAGCTGTGGGTCACGTGTCGCAGATTTACGGCACGAAAGAAACCTCAAGCCTGAAAGAAAAGGCCTCTAGCAAAATATATCGGCTGTTTCACGGTCTGAATTGAATGAGACGCTGATGACCTGATGTCAAAGAGCGTCCGTAAGTAAACCATATCAATGACAAATTTCCGTGCAAAGAGCTGGATGTTGCATCACGATATGCACGGCTGAATGTTGCAAATTTTGCCACTGGATATCTTACAAAAACAATGTTAAGTGTCCCTCACCCTTCCTATAGTCCAGAATTAGCCCCTTGTGACTTTTTGCTTTTCTCCAAATTCAAGAAAATTCAAGAAAATGTTTGTGAAAAGCATTTTTCATCATTAGAAGCAGCGCTGATGGCTGCGGAAGTGACTCTGAAGGAGATGTAAAGAAAGATACACAGCGAATCTTTGAAGACAGAAAGAAACGCGGGGTACTACACTGGACTACTTTGAGAAAAATCATCAGGATCAAAAAATAATTAGAACCGTTCTTCATTGAACAGCCATCGTATGCATTCAAGAGTAAATGCTGTTAATAGCACTCTATGTTTTGAGAGCCCACTATTAGGGCCCTTCTGGAATCCGCTTACTAAAAAAGTATTTTATATGAATAAAATTATATTAGTTTTAAGCATTTGACTGTTACGAAACATTTCAAACTTTCTGTCAATTTGCAACTTTCTTAATAAAAGCTAAAACGATTTGGTTTTTATATGAAAAATATCAGGATTAGATTAGGTATTTTCTAAAATTGTAATCATCATCTACTATTTAAATTGAACAGGAGAGATTTTGTTACGGGTATAAGAGGGAGAATAAGTAGAAATAAGAAGAAGAAGCGCTTGGAATTATGAACGATTTATTGCTCTTTGTTTTGGCGCCAGTGAACCTCAAGCTGATTTGCACTAAATTCATTTCATTTGTTCCTTTTCCTTTGTCTCAAGGAACTAAGAAGGGGAGTTTAAACCGCTTAAGAAACAGAACAAATAGACGAGCTTTGTGTAAAACATACAAAACGATAAGAGTTGCATTGCCACTAATTTAGCGCTGGAGTAGAACAAACTGAAAACGAACCGCACATATTCCTATCTTAGAAGTATTTCCTTGTATACATCCACTGATAAGCTTAATCTTTTTTTCAAGAAGTATAACATTAATATGCGAAAATTTAGAACTAAAAACAAAGACTTTTGTAGCTATTAATTTCATTTTATGAATCTCCAAGCAGAAATTAGCTCCTAATGATATTAATTATTAGGAATGTTGAAGGTCCATGTATACACGATGTTAATAAACTACCCCGCAATATTTTGAGTTTAGAGGGGTTTTAGACAGACAAGTAATTTTACAAGTTTGAAGGTTAGCAAGCCCCTGGCAAATAAAGTTTTCATTTGAAATGAGACCACAGGCAGGAAGTTTTTGGAGCATGTCTCTTTTTAGCAGTCTCTTATTTTTCTTCGAAAGTCATAGTTCACCTAGCTCAAACTGATACCCAAAGACTTTTCTGCAACCTCTGAAAAGATTGCAATTATAGTAGTAAGCAGTGTATTTATTTACAAAATATATTTTTACAAATCTAACTCATTCACTTCGCAGGGGTCCTGGGACTGTACGTGCTTCCCCAGTACACTAGAAAATATATAAAATGGCTCAAACCAATATTCGGCTCTTGGCAATACATAGATATAATGAAAGAAATAAATGGAAAAAAGGAAAAGATATAATAAAAAAAAACCAAATGCCTGAATAAAATAAACAAAAAAGCAATCATTACAAAAGTAGGAGATAATTTACACTCCCTCATATATGTACACGTTGCAATGTATTTCATTAACACTCGGTATATGTTCATACAATATGCGAACTTACGTTCCATCAGAATACTTCACAAGGACCCATGTTCTTAAAGAAAATAGGTTAACACTCAACATAGCCTTTAGCTGATAGACAAACATACAAACTCGCCCAATTCTTTATATTCATCATTACTATGCGTATTTTCAACCCATTTCATTATTTGCATAACTGTTGCCTATCTCTGTAAGGTAAAGGAAAGTTATCAAGCTTCTGAGATGTGCAGCAAAACTCACCAACATTTTAAAATATTTTCAGTTTAAATTTAAATTTTATTTTTCAACGAATAAAAGTAATTTTAAAATGAAAAGGGGTCCTTCGGAAAATGTTTCACTAAATAGAATATTAAAAAAAACTACCTCTTCAAAGCTTATGTTGTGAAAATTATTCATAGGGATCATTGTAATAGGTTTTGTGACATGTTTTTGAAATCTTTATTTTGGGTTGTAAAATGGTTCCATCAAAATAGTGTTGTGATAAATCAAAACATACAGTCAACCGAATGCTCTTTATGCTCTTTTTGAAATAACAATTGGTAGATATTGAAAGCTTCCCATCACTTCTAACTTCAACATGTACTATTAATACACATGAGCACAGATAACTGCTGGCGGTAAATGTTCCCAGGAAAGATACTTTATCATTTGGCTGTACAAAGCTTGTCGAGGAAAAATTAAACATTAGAGCCCAGTATCAACACAAAATATGAGACTTTCGAAAAACGCCTTTAATTAAAGAATTTCATAAGCATCTCAGGAGATTAGGGCGTTAGAAAAGAACGGAGTTATGGGGGATTTTCACGGAGGAGTAAAAGAAAGTATTCATTTAAATGCATGCAAGAACGTATATTTCTCTAGTTCCAGTGATTTACAATTTACATGCTAATATATGATTTCTTTAAGGTAAAATATCAAACTTATATGTGTGGAAAACTCACACTTCTCCACTGAATGCCATAAAATTCCTATTTGACCGTATATACGTACTGGAATTAGGCAAGTAATAAATGCAGCTTATACAGGACGAGGCCGATAAATGGGGACAAACTTCAGAAGGCGATTCCTGACAGGGAAACGAGGAAAAGGGGGGGGGGGGAACGTGACTGGAAATGTACAGAAACATTGTAATTAGAGCAGTGGCATATTGCAGAAGTAAGTAAAAATATCAATGTTGCAAGATGTCAAAATGCGTACTATAGTATGACTGTCTTTCTTGCAACGTCACAGGAGATTGTTTAAAGTGCCCAGCCATGCTCCTGAATGTATATCGCTTCATACATTGCCACATCTGTCCCAGTATTCCCCTTGTACCTGATGAAGGGCAATTGACACCTTGTTCAAGTGTTTATAGATTAGGTAGCGGTTCAACGCATGCGACGCCTTTCAGCTGCCCCTTCGACGCGTATCCAGTTGATCTAATCGGCGTTTCTGCACATTTCCGGAAATATATTAATATGTACGGTTTTGTTCATTTCCCTGTCAGGAACAACCTCCCTATAGTTCGGCATCACTATGTATGATCATTATTGCTGACTCAATATTAACACATTTGAATGGATAGACCTGACTGTTACAGCCCAATGCATTGTCAACAGAAAGCTGGAAGAAAAATGTTACAGTTTCAGTTCCCCAAAGTCATGATACTCAAATAGTTCTACAAAAGTAATATTATTATCATTGTTATATAGTGGTATACTCTGAGAAAACGTCTTCATTTTACATCCTATAGTCATCATAAATTTAGACATTCAGCTGTCCATATGTGTAATACATATTTCTCAGTTGCTGTACCTTAATGAATACTTGTGCTCCTTTGGAGCATTTTTGTGCCAAATCCGAGCCTATTTCTAATAGAATGTCCCTGTAGGGTCACTTTGAAAACTGAACACATGTTTGACCCAGTTTAGTGTTGTTTTACACAGAAATTACACCTTTCTTGATATACAAGCTAGTGGCCCTATGCGACGTTGGAGCACCATGTAGAGGAAGGGAGCAAAGCAAATAGTAGAGGTAAGGACAGAAATGGCGCTTAGCGACCCTATATCTTTTGCCTCATAAATTGGAATCGACCCCTCCGCTTGTGTGTCTGTCCTTCTGTTCATCCTTACTTCCTTCAGTTCCCTTCCTAACCTCTTTCGCAAGTATGTGGTTTTGTGATAAGAGGAGGTGGGTGGCCAGCACATATCATGTCTGACAGAGGCGCCTCCTTCCTTCATCCCCATGGCGCTTGCCTGCAACTAGATGCCCTTACAAATGCCAAACGTCGTAGCCGCACAAATAAATGTTCTTTTTATATCCACCGATTATGTGCTATCTTCATCCCAGGCTTAAGGAGGCTGATAAAGTACACTGACTGCTTGAGAAAACGTTTCAATCGGAGGCCAGTATCTCTATTTACATTCAACAGAAGTATTTTTGAGTATGGCACACTTACGACACACATGTCATATACAGAATGCTAATACAAATTCTTGTCATGAACCTTATTATTGGCATTAACATCTAAATTTTATGTTCGATTGTGTCGGTTTACATACAAGTATGATTCGTTTACTGCCAAAGTAACACAGGCATACTCGCGGAACATTTAGCTGAAAATATCACGCCAGTTTGGAAATTCATCTTTAAAATCCTTCGCAAGCTCCACAATAGTACGTTTATATTATTCTATGAGTTTGTAATTATATATTTACGTAATGCTGTTTTATGTATTCTTGAGGAAAATATTTATTTTTGGTTCATATCACCAATGCTAAATAGCGTTTTTAATCCGCAAGGGTGAATGATTAACACTCCATATAGCAGCGACTGCCTAAACATAAATATAAATAATATAATCCTTTGCGCTATACAGAGTGGAAGGTAACTCATTGCCATTATTAAATGGAGTTTAATAAGGGAAACAAAAGTAAACATTTATCTTAGAATTTTCGAGAAACTAATAATTTTTTTTGTTAATTTGTTTATTTAAGGACGCCATAACATTTCTGGTAATTTTGCTCAGAGGACTCTTCTTTCATGCTTACGGTTCTTTTTCGTGCCGTAAATCTACGACACGGACTCACGGCTTTACTTCCCTTCCGAAGAAAGCCATACTTAGGATTTTAATGCCCTAAAAATTTATCGACACTGGCCGGGATTGAACACGCGGTCTTGGGTTTACGAGGTAGATATGGTTACTACTACACCATCAGGACCGACATAATCTTTGTTAACATCATACTAATCATCTCTTATTTTGTGAACCAAATGATTTCCATAAAACTTTTGAGTAACGAAATTGTTCTATTTCCATTTTTATATCCATTATTACAATCTGTGCATGACCTTTGGCGCAATCATATTATAACATAGGAAAGCTATCGCAGAAATGACTTTTTACAACCAAATCATATGTCAACGGCCAAAACGGTGCTATAAATGTTTTTATTTTATTTCCTTATACTTCCTTAAACGTTCTTTCCCATTATAATTAACATAAATCGTGAATCGAAAAATTACAATGGCTAGTCATGTGAAATTGCACGTTAAATGAGCTTTAACCGAAACTTTGTGACCTTTCAGACACAGGGCAGAGTAAGCTTCATGCCTAAAATGGGTGATTTTTGCTAATAGTTTCAATGCTAGAAGAATATTAATAGATAGAATATTTTTTAAAATTTTGAAATAAATAACTCAGAAATATTTTGGAATTTTAACAATATTTAACATTAACTTAACTCTCTTTATAAGGTGCCTTTTATAAATAGTTCTTTATTAAATATTATTTCTTCCTAAGGGGTCACCTTTGAAAAAAAAATGTTTCATCTTGCAGTCACTTTAAAATGTTCTTACGAGCTATGTTGATTCCTTATATAGACTAAGATGATGCTTTTCAGATTAGCGGTTTCTTTAACATGAAGTGAGGAAATAAATCCGGAATGAAACGGGTTGTTTCAAATCATTTCCACGCAGTGTCTCCAGTGAAAGCATGGTGTTGTTTAGTGGGAGTGTTCTTACAATGCGAGTTCACGTCTCAAGAAAGGTTGCGCCGTGTTAATGCCAACAATCGCCCAATGCGCGTTGAAATATATTATATGAGATCATTATTGTAAGCTGTTTCTGATAGCAGATCATGTTTTTGAAAACTGATAATTATTCAAATTTTAAAGTGGAATGTTTTAACACGTATTTCAATGTTTTAAAGTGAGTGCTTCTCTTTCAAATAGGTCATTGTGAAATATGAACTTTTAATTAAATAAATATTTATTATATACTGTTAAGAAAACCTAAAAATTGAGGTAATGTATACTCTTAATATCTTATTCTGCAGTGCATAATAATTCCAGATATATTTATTTTATAAAAAGCTAATTTCTTTAAAAAAAAACAAAAAAACAACAAATATCTAATACATATTATAAAATGTGTACTGGGAACAGGGTTTCATATTTTGCAGAAAGTGTTATCGCTTGATGCTTCACGCATAAAAATTAACTTATTTTTAAAAATAACTATATAAATTAATCGACTCCAACATGAGATGGAATGTCATATATAAAAATACAATTTAAAAAATCTTCATTTACATATATGCATTTATTTATATATGTCGGTGGTAAGTAATGAGCAGTGTTTAAATATTAACGGTTAAAAGAACAAGAAATGGGAGTCATCACTTAACTGTTTATGTTTCTTTTGGGTGCAAAATTATTCATTCCCAAACACGGTGTACCACTTTTTTCTTGGTGAAAAATGTCGACTCTCTTAGAAACATATTCCAAATTACATTTAAATTAAAATCAGATGGGTTCATACCGAGACTGTATATATAATGCTGTAGAATATTCCATCTCAATTTCTGAATTGCCTCCATTATGTGAGTCACAGTTTGTGGTTGAACATCTTTCTGCAGGAAGTGGATGTTTGCGCATTCTTTTGCTGCGAGTAGTTGTGTTCTCTATGCTCTCGAGAATACTGGAACAATACTCTACCATCCCTCTCTGATGCCCTATGAAGAAAGTTAGACGATTATCTCCAAAATGCCTAGCCAAAATCTTTCATTTTCGTTTTTTTTTTTTTGAGTTCGTGAATAAGATGCAACTTAATTGCACATAGATTAATTTTGTTTCGTGAGGATGTAGCGCATCCGGGTGTGATCCGTGGTGACGACTAATAATTCATCACCCTGTTGCTCCTAACGCCCAAGTATTGTGTGAATGACACACACATATTTTTCGTTCTTTTCACTAGCAGCTAACAGCCGTGAAATAAAATGCAAAAAGTGTCAGATATTGTAACTGATCTTTGACGGTGACACCTTCACTATTGCTCATAACCAAACTGATATATGCCTATCAGGGTAGGGTTTTGGCTCGTATAGAAGTGTTTTTGTTAAAATGTGTACAGAGACCTTGCAATGGCGATAAAAGGCATAAAAGTATTTACTATATTTCGCTGCTATAGACCAATACATATCTTCAAAAATGTATACAAGGGTTTTCTTTAAAATTAAATATGTTCAGCCTAAAGCTTTCTATTTTTATACATTATAAATTGTATGGAAGTATAGCAGATTTTAAGGAATGATTAAAATACCGGCAACGGTTGGTATGTTGTGCGGGATGGCAAACTGATGAATTTTCAAGAACCCATGTCCGGAAAAGCGCGGTTTGGGCGCTGTGGGGTATCAAAGTATGACATAGCTTTAGATGTGTTGATGGTAGTGCATCCCATATGTTCAAAAAATACCTCCTCCACACAACAAGAGGATCACATCGTGTATTTAACTACAAAATGGGTTCAAATTGTCGACTTCCCAATATGATTACAGAAAGTACATCTGCGATGCAGAGATTTGCGCGTATGGTCACAGACTTCTGATTGGATTAGACGTCTTCTGCTGATGTTAAAGTATCCTTGAGAGGGCATCGTGAACTTGCTCAACCTGCATGTGTACGTGAGGGAAAATCCGAAAGCGCAAATGGACCACAGTAATCAACACAGATTCAGTGTTAGCGCATGGGTTGGAGGAGGACCCCTTTATCGCATAGACCCATGAAGGGTGAGCATTTTTCGCACACAACCACATATCTTTGACCTTGTGTGCTAATTTCTGCATTGCGTAAGTACGCTATGTAAATACGTTTGAGGTCGATAACGGACATCTTTTTAGATCATGCACGATATGGCACTCTTGTGGGGTTGATGAATGTTTCATAACAAAATATGGGACGCACGTCTTCACCATAACGGAAGCTTTGTCATACTTCGATGCTTCCACATCATCGATTTTCGGACATGGATTTCCTCTTGAAAAATGATACGTTTGCCATCCCGCACAACATACCAAGCGGTGTCGTTGTTTTTCTGAATTATCCGGTAAAATATAAGCACAAACTTAAAGTGTTTATGACGAATATGCTGTTATTAAATTTCAGTTGTCTGATCCAGTATATTGCCTTATATTTAAATATTCTTATTAGCGAAATCTTTGTGATCTCCGAAATGAAAAATGTGTTTTGGGATGGATTTCATTTTTTATTTATGGAAGTGATTCAAAAGATTTTTAGATGTTACTTTTGTGTATTGCATATATTTCTGTACTCTAAGCTGTGTCATGAATTTTGTAGCTAATCCTTGTGTGCATTTTTGAAGAAATGATTAATTTTATGAAATGCGACAATTTTATGATAAATTGATATATAATCTATAACATTTGAATACAAATAAAATGCAAAATTAATAGTGGTGAGATTCTAGGAATTTTTAGAGTAGCATTTGGACGCTTAAACATACTATTGAATGTATTATATAGCTCTTGAATTATTGAAATATACTAGTGTTGGTAGCCCTTAGATTTATAATACGAATTTCTCACTTATTTCATAACAATGATCTTTTCCTCTTTTCTACAGATTTACAAAGTTATATAAATAGTATTTTAAAATAAAATTCAATTACAGTAATGTTTGATATAAATAGCGTGGCGGCATATGTTTTGTTAACAGAAATAAGAATAGAATCCAATTTTATTTAGTATATAGGCATATTCCGGCAATGAAAAAAGCGCATGGTTTATGAAAGCTGCTGCCCTGAAGTGGTACTTACATGCAGCGGAATTACGTCGTAAAATATGAATCTGAGTAACAAAAGCTTCTTACGTCATGCAGCAAGCTACCAAGTTTACGATACCATTTTGCAGTTGTTAATGCTTCCTAAATACACCGTCTTTCCATTAGCTGCTATCCAAGGCGGAAACACATCAGGGGTCATGCTGCACAAGAGAATAGCCTACCTTATGGCTATTTTACCAGAAATATGTTATACATAAGCTCTCGCGTACAGTTACAGGCATTTCTACAGTTATAAACATCTTCTTTCTTTAATAAAACTTTACTTTTACTCTTAATTTGATTTGATTTGCACATGAGGCAATTTTCCTATCAAAATTCTCTTTACTAGCACCGAGAAATCAACAAGCAGCATGTTACTTGTTGTGAAAAACTAAATGACAAAAGATGTTTAAGGCTAAAAGACATAAAACATATATTTTATGATTTTCTTGGTAACAATCGTGTTTGTTAACCCATAGTTCAATTAATACTACAGTATTAATTCATATTTTCTGTGGAATGTACATGTAACAAATGCCATAAATATCAACCCTTAACCAAACACAAGTAAACTTATACAAACAGATTTAATAAATTAGTAAGTAATTTATTAACAAAGTACAATGACAATTTTTTGTTGTTTGATTTTATATGCTTATATTTTTAAGTAAACCAATGGAGAATATATTGAAAATTGTCATATAAAGTACCTTTTTGGTAGCATCATAAGTGTGACTGTGGAATTCATTTTATGTATGTTTGTAGGCAGTACTATTATATAGGAGGAAATTCACAAAAGTGCCGGGTCATCCAATCTGATGACCGACTCTGCTTCGGCCGATAAGCCATTGCTAACGGTCAACCAACACTAGATAGAAACATTAGAATGACAATATAGATATTTCTAATGCAATTAAAAAATTATGCATCAAACATGTCACACATGGAGATGCTGGAACTGCCTTCCTTCATTTCCCACACGCCTTTGAAATTACCAATTGCCATTCTTAATCCTCTTTGAGAAAATAAATTGTTTTCTGGGCATGTCATTCATTAGTACATCTAAAGAATGTGTGAGTGTGTGTGTATTACTAATTTATAAATCACGTTAAAACTTTAAACTCTTATCCCTTTGCAATTTCTCGTGCAATAATCTCTTGATAGCACCAGCAAACTTGATGCCTGCATTATAAGCATAAGTAATCATTTGTTCTAGTATAGAATAGGAAACTATGCTCCGTTTTTGATAATTTCCTTTCTTAGCATACTTTACTGTAGCTTTAGACATGTGTTGTTCTTTTACAGTTCAAACGTTTACATAGGTCTAAAGGCCAACGTAGCAGTACACAATTCTTGCCCATCCACTCCGACACTTGTAGCCCAATTAACTTTGATCTATGGCTGATAAAGTTCAGTCGCAGTGTCGGTTACCAGATAATTAGATTAATGCATATGTTTGCAATGGTTACTATGACCTTAATTTAAAGTGTTTTGAAAAGAAATTTTAATTTCATCTCTATATACTTTGAATTGCTGTTGTTATAGAAAGTTATCTCTTTGCTGTCTGAAGTATTATTGTAAAATATTATTAAGAAAGTCAACTTTCAGCAAAAAGGAACATATTAGGTAATCTGACGCCAACTTGTTGAAGTTGCATTAGCTTTATCGAAAGACATACAAACTTTATTTTGGGTGTATTTTAAAGTTACTTTTCCAATTAAAATATTCATATATGAACCAATGGCTTTTCTGTTTTGGGAATATTTATTGATAGCTTCATTTAAATTGTACAAGATTAAGATTCTTAAATTTATTTCATTATAAGAATTTCGTGTATAATTGTTTCTGTTGTAAATTTGAAGTATTAGAA
The DNA here is from genome assembly GCA_030762175.1 of Metallyticus violacea. Classification (NCBI taxonomy): domain Eukaryota; kingdom Metazoa; phylum Arthropoda; class Insecta; order Mantodea; family Metallyticidae; genus Metallyticus; species Metallyticus violacea. The sequence continues at coordinate 291,184,788 of CM060846.1, forward strand.
GATATTCGTTGCAATTTTTAAAAATATAATCTGTCATAATACTATATAAGTTATGAAGTTTTTTTTTTACCTTGTAGCATTTTACTATTAACGTGATCCAAGATGAAATTGATGTTAGAGAATCGGGTTTGGAAGGTCTTCACAGTTTTTAGTTGTTCTGATTTGATTCATAACCGGTATGTTTCCTTTACTTCAATGCGCAAAGGTCTACCCATTAGCCCTGTTTAAAAGTGTTCAAAATGATCCATACGGAACTAAAAACTATAAGGGACCTTCACAGTAAGTTGATGGACGAATTTTTTAATTTTGCTTTAAAATAAAGGGAATATTTTTCTGCCAAACAAAGCAGCAGGTAATTTTTATATCCCATTTTGGTATTAATTTTATAGCAGACAAATTTTTTCAATGTGCACCTTAATTGAAATAAGCATGATTTATATATGAAACATGTTCATATATTCGACTCGGAAGATACAGACTCTCAGGACGCATTTGTACATAAAATATCACACTGTCACAATTATATATATTTTTAAAACCTTGATCACCACTTTTTTCACAAGCGGTTTTTGCTGCAACTCTGGGCAGTTTTTGCAGAGAGACAAGTGATCAGCATGCCGGCACCCCTCTGATCACGCGGCTCCCTAGGTCGAATAACGCCACCTCTCCATCAGGCAGCTTCCCAATTGTCCTCACGAGGCTGAGTGGATCCCTAAATTAGAAAAATTGCTAAATAGGTACCTGGAATCGAACCCAGGCCTTCCGGTTAGCAGTCATCAATGATAACTAGAAGACATAGAAGGTGGTCCAGTTTTAAGTCATAAACATGGCTATATTTTTAAAAATGCTTTATTTTTAATTATTTTATTTTCATATTAGGGTTAACAGCAAGCAGGAAATACGCATTCTTTTTAATAACTGAAGGATATAATAACGTAGGTCTGTAAGGACAGCTTTAGTATGTGGTTTGTCATCTTTATACAATAAAATGAGAAAATGAATTGAATGGGCCTGCAGACCCTAATACAGTTATTGAACATGTTTCCTCACTCCATAAGCGTGATCAACAAATGTTTTCATAAAAAATAAAATCCGGTTTCTAATAGTTCTCAACCATAGAGGCTGAACCATGATTCAATTGAATTTTATTTTTCGGACCAATGCTCGATTCTACTAAATACATGATAAATTCTGACTATAGAGGACCACAGGAGAATGTCTCGAGGACCACAGTTGGATAAACGCTATTTTAAAATACTTTAAATTGTAATAAAATCGCATATTTCTAAATATGTTAGTCTATCCAAATTATTAACATATATTTTTGTTTCAATTCAGTGTTTTAACAAGTCTGAAACGAAGGATTAAAAATGTAGTTTCTAAGAATCGTCTGGTACAGTGTTGATTTATAAAAAGGTTGCAATATCATTAATAATTTGCAATTAATTTGGTAATCGCAATTTGCTCTTTTCGCAATAAACTAATTATTGAATAAATGGGTGACTTCACTCATGATGATTATTAAGTATCACTCACAGTATTCTCATCTTTCGTTGTGAAAGAAGTATCCTAAGAAACATTGGTCTTTTACAAGTATGCCACGCACTATGACTAAGATCCGATTACTGGCAACACTAGAACGATGGCAGAAAGTGGAAGACCATGCTACTATACGTGTACCAGAAACAAATGGAAGAAGCGCGTGACACAGCATATAGACTAGGGACTGTTCGAGGAGCAAGTTTGAATGCGCAATAAATCTTTGTCATACAGAAATTAGTCGTAGCTTAATCGGGCGTATTTGTGATATTTAGGACTAAACCACATTTAACAGATGCTACTTGACATCCTGTCTCCTGGCACGAAAGAACTCACTAAAACGTTATAATAATCTAAAAAACCATTGATTAGTTCTTAAAATCTGCTCCGACACCAATACTATTTTCTCTGGGTCTGTTAACATCTCTTTTATAAAGTATTTGTTTGAATATCGGCTTTGCTTCGTTCTATTCCTATGGTCATTCCAAACAACATATGGATATTTTGTAGTACTGAAAATATGTTAAGATCCTGTCCTGTTAACTTCATTTGGAATTCTACCCTCCCTTGCATACCATTATACTGAACACAGAAATCTCATTTTGTCTTTTACTACTCTGTTTCCATCAGATTGTATTATTGTCCAGGATTAAGAACCACAGAGAACAGTGGATATTTGTAGAACTTTGTAGAATTTTAATTGTGTTTCTTCAGTCGTTTTCATATTAAAATTTCTATTTATTGTTTCACATATTTGTTTGAACTTATTAATTTTATTAGTTATATCTAAATATTCCCGAAAAAATGTTAATAGCGTGGATTATTTACCAGTCCCATTACAGTGTTGCTAATAATAATTTTTCAATTTTATACATATAGAAGATATAACAAAGATCCGACTCAAGGATTAAATAGGATTCTCTATTGGAACAGCAAATAAAATCCAGAACGACGGGGATATGCTATTATTAGTATAAAGAGGTTTAGGGAGTGCTCGGATGAATTGAGTGTGGGAGAAGGGAGGCAAGGAATGGTAATTATGTTTGAAGAAAGATACAAAAAAGGCTTAAGGATATAGGGCTAGAGTGCAGAGAGAAAAATCACTTAGTTTAGGCAACGAACTGAAAAGCAGACGGAACAGAGAGATGCGTATATTCATATCCATATGAGTTCTGAAAATAGATCGGTTCTAGCGTGGAGACATGAGAGATGACTAAAACAACAGATGGGTTTGGACAGAGCATATGTGCTTTTATTTTTTGAAAACAGAAAACCTACAGCACATTCTAATGGACTGCCCAGGTACGAACAGGGGAGGCTGATTATGCTTAGAGCTAAGTTTGCTGAGTCGAATAGGCATAGGTTAGCTTATTGCAATCTGTTTGCACAGGAGTACAATTAGCAAAATCTTGGTTCTTTTCAATGCAAAGCGTATAGCATTAGAAGCACTTATTTGGTTTATTTAGGGACGCTCTTTAACATCTCTGGTCACCCGTGTCCCATTCAATTCAGGGCGTGAAACGGCCGATACATTGTGCTCAGAAACTTTTTCTTTCATGCTTGAAGTTCTTTTGCGTACCGTAAGTCTACGACACGGGACCCACGGCTTTACTTCCCTTCTGAAGGAAGTCATGCGTGTGGGCAAGTCGGTGTGCATGTGTGCAAGCTCTTGTACCTTTAAGTGGTTGTGCTTAGGTGATAATAATATGTAAATGTATTTTATTTGCCGTGTAAATTTTTTTTCTATAAGGATTTGTGCAAAGAATAGCACGCACTGTGAAAAGGCTCTATGGTCGAAAATAAAGTACATGGAAAATTGTTACCGGCACTGCCAGTTTGCAACGTATGCTCTTGGTTGCGCTACCCAACTTTAATCATCTTTTATATCTACTCTGGAGGCTCACAAACATTGCAGAAATTGTACAACATGAAATGGAATGTAGCATTGTCTAAAGTTCTTTTCCAGCTTGGAAATCAATAGTTACTGGAGCCACAATAGCCACTTTCATAAAAATCGATCGACTAGTATTCGGTAGTGTGAGGTATGAAGAATTTGCAGGATACGGAAAATGTGAAGATGAGGCGTTCGGCAAAATATCTCCAAAGAATTATAAATGTTTCCACAGCAATGTGAGTTGTAGTTTTTTCATATTTTTGAAACGTAGATTTCAAGCTCGACAAATCTTCAGCTCTTGCACAAATCGGTTGACAGCAAGTTCTTTGTAACACATCTGATTGAAAGTTAGAAATCTCTCACATTCATTTTCAATACGGTATGGCCAACGAGTCAATGGCTAGAAATAACGTTAACTTTTTGGAATGTAGAGAACGCCAGCAAGTCGTTCAAAGCAAAGATTTTTACATATCCAATCAGCACCTCGGGACATTCTTGGGAAATCCAGACATTGGAAAGAAAATGTTAATGTTCTTATACATTTGCTAGAGCAAGGGAATAGAACATGTACTTTTAGATCTTATCCATCTCTCATAACGACTGGATAGTCTGCGTGCAATAGAACAAGTATTTGAAGAGTTTATTTCATACTCAGCTCTTTCGCAACACGCCATTAACTTTTTGTTTGTTACCGCAGAAACTTTTACAGTCCCGGCATGTTCGTTTTCATTAATGAGCGTATTCTTCTTTCAGAGCACTGATTCGCTTCATTAAATTTCTGTATACTAACGTAACAATGTTCGATTTGTGGGTGGCGGTTTTATGACACTCTCTTCGTAACATTGCTCACTGGGTCCGTCTGTACGGCAGATTCCGTACGACTAAAATAATGCTTTACAACAAATGCTACCTCATGAATACTTAGAATGATATTGTATCATTGAACAATATGTCAAATCGATTCCAGTACAAAGGTCGCACTACAGGGCTTGTCACGCTGCCTTCCCCCATATAATTGCAGTACATAGTATTTCAAAAGTTCTGTATATATTATTTCCGGTCATTCTGTATTTTTAAATATTGAATGGGTTTTCTAAATTCATTACCACGCAGAATCAGTAACTAAGATGCGTATTTCTTTAATTGATTTGTAACATAAACTGTAAATGTTAAAGCGACGCAATAGATTGTTTAAAATAGTTATAGTAGTTTAAAACGTTTGTTCACTTCAGCATTATAGGCAATTACCAGAAATATAGATATTAATTTAATATTTTATTAAAAAGATTATATGATAAATTAAAAAAGTAAAGTTGAAATGAATTACACAAATACGATACCTGTAATCGTAAAATCATATGTACGGCCATGAGACAGTTGCTAATATAAGTATTATCTTCAGATCTGTTTCTGCTGGAAAATTTAGATTGAACTTTCGAAAGTTTTTACTTTTAAGTGTGAGGCATGTGCCAAAAAAGCAAATTCATTGTAATTTATATAACAGAAGTTAATATATTTAGACAAGAAGATTTTACTTTCTAAGTGCCACAATTTTGGAAAAATATCTATTCATTTTTATTTGAAAATTATCATTTAATACTACATGTTGTTCTTAATTTTGAAACTGCAGAATTATACTTTATTGTAAAGAGTGCAGTAGTCTTTTTATATGGATGTGTAGTTTGTAGGTAATATACATTTATTGACCTTCAATTTGTAGATGTTCTATTGCAAATCATATGTTCAAATACTCATAGGTTGCACAGCTGTTAAGTGAACAAGGAAATCCCAAATTTCATTGTTTACCTATTATTTTATAGGGTAAAATTATTTACAATGTTCTGACAGTCTAAATTTCATCACACAGAGTAATTTATGTACTGAAAAATATGAAAAATCCTAAATGAGAGAAAATCCAGTTTAAAATTATAAAATATTCTAAAACACGTATCTAATTAATTATTTGTAATTCCTAGCTGTAAACAATGGACTATAGCATGAAGTTTTTCTTTTTTGGTGTTTGTTTTTATATTTGTATCCTCTTTCGGGCTGTAATGATTCCTTTTTTGCTTGTTTGATTACTGTCCACAATACATGTTTCTCTCCTTCCTCTCTCTTTTTCTGCCTGAATCACTTATCTTAAGGCTATTAAATTTTTCTCTGTACATGACACTGAATTACACACAATGTAGAATTACCATAGCTCTGAAATGACACATGTATTAGCTTTCCTTGTCACAGAAACCCCTTTGAAGCATTTGCCACTAATGATATATAATATTTCATTCATATTTTGAACTTTATACCTTGGATATCTCTGGAGAGTCAATGCATATTTTATGATAAAAAGAAAAAGAATATGGCCATCCTTGGCTGCCGACATTGATATTTTTAAAATAAAATACAACTATATACAAATGATTTACAAATAAATTGTGTTCTGACATATTAAGTATATACTCACCTACAAGTAGTAATATAAATTACCAAGTAATGCAATAATGTATTTCCAGAAGTGAAGAATGTGGAATAGGTGACGGAGTCTAAATATTATCAAAAGCACAGACTACTAATGTCCACATGCTTTGATTGTTTGCTATAAAGTATACGACATCTTTCCTTTAATTGGTAAATATCTCGCTATACTCCTATATTTTATTTCTAGATAGACAGATATACAGTGTGTTCATTAAAAATAGCTCCATCAAACTGCTGGAATTTTTTTAACCAATTGCACGTTTTTCGCTTATTACATTGAAACAATGTCTTTCAATGGGTCTAAGGTAAATTTTAATTAAAATAAATGAAGTCCTCTACTTTACTTTTGTCTTTGAAGAAGAATATAAGCTGTCCGAAATATTGCACTATTTGTGTGACTGTGTTTTGAATATTTCTGTTTCTACTAGTTCCTATCAATTTTAGCTACATATGAAAAGACAGCGAATCATTAGCATCGCGTTTTTTATGATATAATATAAGTAAAGGAAATTTGTCCTGTTGGGTTTTGTATTATGTCAGAATGTATTCAAGTGACTTTCATTTAATGTTTTTCACGGTTTCATTTAAATATATCGATCAGGTACTGGAATACGAAAACGCCCAACCAGGTATACGACATGTACATGGCCAAAATTGATGTATGGTGAACAATGAATGCTTACAGAATTAAAGGCAATTTATGAAAATTACATACGGTGCGCATAGATACAGAGATAACATAATCGCATAATTCTTCTAAGAGTTAGCGGATATTGAATATAAAATGACGTTTTTCAACAAGATTTCGTTATAACGCATTCAGCTAATGACTGATTAGATTTAATTGAGGGTATTGTTGATGATAGAGTCATTAGTAAGGGATTATGGCCAACGCGATCCAAAAGTTTTCCGTATGCGACTTCTATTTATGGGGAAACTTGAAAGGTAAAGAGTATAAAACAACAGAGGAACAACTGAAAGAAAAATTGCGAAATTTCACAGAAAGAACTAATGCTTGTAAGTACAAGAATTTTAACATCATCTTAAAGGTTGGTAGTTGTTAATTGCGGATTGGGTACTGTACCTTTATGTATATCGACTCAGCCGGCATATAACGCCACGCTAGCTGCTCTCTCGCGAATGAACGTCCATTTGAAGACACTGTATTAGAAAGTCTTGCAGTTTATTCCCCAAAAGTATTCATCTCATCTAGAATGAAGTACTTGCAGGTCCATCGTAAATATATTGTGTGTTCAGAATGTGGGAAGAATGATTTATATGGGATATTAGAGTATACTTTCACTCTTTGTAGGAGAATATAGTTATAAACTGTGCACTAATTCATCGTTTTTTTCTTGATATATCTAGGATACTTGATAGTAAAGTATTCACACTCTCATATCAGAAATACACCCTCGACCCTCCGAATCTGGCTATACGCAGAAACCAAATGTGTTAGCTTATTGGACATATTCAGTAATCCTGCAATGATAGTGTGGCAGTGTTCGAGGAGCTGTATACATTTGATGCATGAGAAGCACGATGTACTCAAAACATGTGTTGAAAGTGGTTGGCATTAACAAGAGTATGACTGCGCTACTCTCTCCATTTTACAGAAGATATTCGCAAACACAGGGAGTTACAGACTCAAGTTTCCCGACGTATATTTTCTTGCAGTTCCCTGGCTTGTTACGTTACGCTTTTCATTTCAGCGTGCCCCATAGGAAAACATGTGGTGTGGGGTAAGGTTAGACGACCCAAGAAATTACACGATATTCAATGAAAGAAAAATGCGCAATCACATTGATATTGGAGTGTGGTTGCTGACACAATCTTGCCGAAAATACACATTATGAAATTCCTCGTCGCTAATATACTTCTGGAAGATTTCCATATAGGCTGCGAATGTTGCAACATGCCGTCGCGACAGAGCTCCTCACATTCGAATTTGGCGTCATAATCACTGTATGGTATGAGGATAGGCACTAGGTTAAGTCGATGCTCATCTTGCTGGAGAACCACGTTTATTCCAGTATTCCCGAATGTGCATTTATAAACTGCTGGAACCAGCGACAGTAACTACGTCTGTTCTGCTCGTTGGGAGGTTATCGTACAGTATGCAATATGTATGCATGTTGGCACGTATTTGTTCAAGCGCAGCACGCGAGCTAGAGCTTAGCGCTGCCATTCATTTTGTTCTGCAACCGTGCTTATGTTGAACACCCAGCTATATCCGTGTTTAGTTACATGAATCAGGTTGATTGTTTTAAAGACACAAAGAAAAATCTCGGGCTGAGAGCAAATGAAACATTCACTGATTTCATATTTTGAATAAAGATACATTCACATAATCTGAACATAAAAATCAGCAACCTTCTTGCATTTGTTCAAAGTAACCATTTTCTCATTCGTTATGGAAACACGCCTGTCTCAAATTGTGTACGTCACTCTTCATCTAGAGAATCGAGTATGGACGATTGTTTTCTTCGTAATGGAAACCAATAAATTACTCATCAGAAATAATGAATATATAAGACAAGTCAAGTTTGATTCATCTTGAAAATAACTAAAAGAAGAAGCTCTTAATGCTGATAGAATTTCCAGAGAACGACATAGCAAAGATGTAAGACATCCACAGATGTTGAATGAAAATCAATGCCTTGCCAGAACTTGAAAGTTCTGAATTGCTCAACTAGCAAGAAATGTGTTTCAGAGTAACATTTTTTTAAAAATGTTATTCTGCAGTGCTTATATCCTGATAACTTGATTCTATATCAGGACATAATATTCCAGATTAATTTTTATTTATTCCTCTTACATTTACCAATAGAATTATAATATAAAGTCTACAGCTCTAATACTATAACTAAACAAAACTAAAACTTCAAAGAACTGAATTGGTACTGGGATTGAGCACTACTGCTATTTTAACTATAAATTATAATTAAACCTGAAATTGCTACAATGCAATAATTACATTTACAATTAATAAATTTACAATGTTTATACAATTTAATATTTACAATCTTCATTTCTGCTAATGCTCGGTATCCGCGCTGCTCCCCATCGGAATTCCAGTCGTCAGGACGTGGACATCAATGAGGTTGCTGCCGGTTTCATCTTCTACTTTATTTTCATCCTTTTGTTCTCGGTCTACTTCTTCTCTCAGTTGCTTCCTTTCTGCCCGAAGACTACCATTTTCTCTTCTTCTGTTAGTTCTGCTCCCTTCTTCTGATTCAATTTGGGTGTAATCTTCTTCATCAACTTGTTTCTCAACTCTTCTTGTATACATCTTTCTTGTCTTTCTCTGATTCTCCAAGTTCTTCTAGGGGAATGTACGCTTTCTGACCGTTGGATTTCCTCTCTTATTTGATTTTTGTTGTTTATATACTCTTCTGCCATTTTATTTGATATTTTATTTGTTTAACCATTCAATACCCTTAAATCACCTTCATCTCTTATGATGTTTCGAATGTATTTCCCTGCAAGTAGCCATTTTTGCTCAGCAACAATTGACTGGTATTTAGGGCATTCAAATGAAACATGTTCCGGTGTATCGCCACGTTACAAATCGTACATGTTTGCTTTTAATTTATATCTTTGCAAATATGTACAGTATGGACCCTGTCCTGTTCCATAATGTACTGGGTGGAATATGTTCGAATTTTAATCTTTTCTTTGTGGATGGGAAGATTTCACACACTCTACTACCTTCTTTTATTTAATCAATTCTTGTTGCCATATTTGCATCATAGAATCTTTGATTTCTTATTTATTTCTACATTTTTTGACATTAATGCCCACAATTTTTAATTTTTTTGTTTTTAGCCAATAAGAAGCCTTTCTCAAGCGGATTAAATAATCAATTGGCCAAATACCCAATATTGCTAATAGTCCCATTGTAGGAGATGTGGAAAATGCCCCTGTACATCTCAATAAAGTTTTCTTTGGGAGCTCCTTAAAGTGCGTATAAAATAGTACTGCGTGCCTTTCTCCCAAACTCCTCCTCCGTGGTTTAACGTGTCTGTAAAGATGCTATTGCAATAGATTTTTATTCCTCCAGCTTGTATATAGAAATATCTCTGTCCAATATTGGCCAACTTAAACATAACTGCTTCTGCTCTAGTTCTTGTATTTTCTACACGTTTCTTAAAATTTATTGTTTCTTCCAAATAGATACCTATATATTTATTTACTGCTTTGTCCTTTTATATTAGTATTGTTATTTTCAATAATCTGGTTTCTGTTTAAGTTTCTTTGTAAAAATACATATGATTTGTGAATAGGTATTACCAATTTTACTTTTGTGCATCAGTTCTTTACATAATCAGTTATTATATTCGATTTCTCTTCTATTTCTTTATACTATTTCCTTTTATTATTACTTTTATTATTATTATTATTATTATTATTAATAATATTAGTAGTAGTAGTAGTAGTAATAGTAGTAGTAGTAGTAGTAGTAGTAGTAGTAGTAGTACCAGCAGCAGCAGCAGTAGTAGTAGTAGTAGTACTAGAAGTAAATCAATTGTATGTGGATAATCTCTTTTATGCTATCTAATCCTTCTAATTTCTCTATTAGAGATTCAAAAAATATATTCTATAATACCGACCTTAAAATTGATCCTTTGGTTATTTCCTTTGTAATAGTCTGATTTGCGCCTTTAACATATACCCTTCTGATTTTGCAATAATCTATTAAGGAATTATAAACTCATTTTCAATATTTCTTTTTCCTTAAAACTTTAAAGCGTGCCGGCCACCTAAGTGATCAAATGCCCCAGAAATATTGAAATATTTTGCTATTACATAGTTTGTATTTGTTGTTTTGAAGTCTCTATTGCCTCATTAACGGCGTCCTCTGTGACTTGCCTTTTCGTACCAATCATTGATCTATGTTCATTGATACTTTTGCTCAATAGTTTTTCTTGGATTTTGCCCAGAACATTTAGTAAGAAAATAGGGCTATAGAATTTTGGCTGCGTGGGATCTGTCAGTCCCTTTGTTTAAAATGATCACATTCGCTTACTTCCAGCAATAAGACACTCTTCCCTGCCATAGGCAGTTATTAAACAGGAGTAATCTGATTTTCTAACTGTCGTAACGCTTCCGACTTTATTTCCGGGACTGGTGATTTATTTTTCTTTAATTCCATTATAGTTTTTCTTATTTCAACTTCATGGTGGGCTTAAATGACACTTTCCACTAGATTTTCAGTAATGAGTTTCTTTCTTAATTTATTGTGCTCTGAGTTATGACTTTATTTATTATCATTAGGTAGTAGTTTTAGAGGTAGGGGATTTATAGAGTCTATCCAATTTACAGTATTTTATCATTCCCTTTATGCAGAGTAACAGTTTTATTTTCCCATAATTATGTGTCAACTAGAATCTTTCTTTGCCATACGTTTATACTTAGAGAGAACATAGCTTTAAAAGCCGCCATTAAAGAATTGTCCATCATATACTGTGAGCCACTTGCGCACAGCAGAGTGCTTTCTAAGACTTCATTGGATTAATAACTGCTAACCCGAAGGTTTTCCTTTTAATTTTGGGAAAAGGAAGAAACCGGATGACTTTAAATCTGGGGTATATGGAAGAGGGATTAAGTGTTCGAGAACATATTTTTCTGTAAATAAAAATGTATATATGATAGTGTATTCACTTATTCCACTACCGCCTGTGGTGCCTCAGTAGTAAAAATGGGCGTTAAACACTAATCAAAAAAAGAAAAATTTATTCCATTGGCAAAGGGGAGAGGTTCTATGTTCTGAGTGTTAACATTAAGCCCATATTATTATTATTATTATTATTATTATTATTATTGTTGTTGTTGTTGTTGTTGTTACGTATATGGAGGTATAACATATTTAATACTTTATTATTTTAGAAATGTACCTTTTTGTGCATTATGAAAGACACGTACCCTAGGTGGACCCTAGCGAAGGTTGTATAGTTTATATCATGTATTTGAACTTGAATAAATTCACTCATTCATATTTTTCAGTACAAAAATCTCTATATGCGTCCATTTCATGAACCATAATTACAGATGTACAGAAAACATAGTATAATAGAGAAATGATGGAAAACTGGTCAAGCTACAACTTTCTGATAATAAATAACACCAAGACTTTGCATTTCATTCAACGTGGGTACACACAGTATCTTAGAAGAGCTATGATAGTAACATTTTGTTGTTAACTGTGGGCAAAAAAGAGTTTATACACAAACTACAATGTTCCACTTTGCGGTAGTCGAATGAAGCTAAAGAGAGAGAGAGAGAAAAAAAACCGACTGCATGAAATGTTGCAAGTACCAAGAACATAATTTAGCTAACTTAGCGCATAATATAACCTTAGGAAGCAAGATAAACTAGGGGGCAGTTAGTAGGATTTGAGGCCAGAATGCGCAAAGTTAGTTAGCGGTGCCGTGCATTAAACGTTTTGTTTTCCCTGCGCTGCAGAAAATAAAAGAACTGTTTTTGCAGCAACAGAGCAGAAACCGTGTAACTTAAATTACAGTCATCGATTTGATGTTTATCCTGGCCATGGTTCTAGTTACTTATGGAAGTGTTTGTAGAAACTCTGGTTGGGGAGCAGCCTGCTGCTAAGGAGGTTTGTTATGGCTTCTGCAGCCTCGGACTGCTTTAGCTGCATTTTTATTACTGCCGCTCCGTTCGTAAAACAAAAGATGTAGTTTGGAAAGCGTAGGGAACGGCTGAACGAAATTGCCCTTTAAGTCACAGGTTGTCACTTTATTGAAGGGAAAACGGAAAGTGGCGAAAAGACGTGAAATAGGGGCACTTATCTTTTTGTTATATTTTTACGTCAGTAGCCAGTACAACCAAAAATTTACGGCTGTGGCACTCGTTCCTATTTACTTGATTTCTGTGTCTTTGTTATACACGGTTGCAATATTAGGTACTCTTCTTTATAGAGCATTAAAATGCACCATCCCCTAGTTTTAATGTATAACAAATTACCTACTTGAAAATGAACTATATACGCATTAAAGTTATTGGCTTTCAACTTAAAACCTCATAATGTACAATTAATTTGGTTAAAAAGTAGTTCTCAGTAGTTATAACTTCTTAAACCTTTCATATTAGCAGACTGATTTAATAATCCTGATGTAATTTTAGGTTTCTAATCACAGTCCTACTGGGTTGTCTTTTGTGCAAGAGTTTTGTTTTAAAAATTAACACACATTCCCGATGTAATTCAGGTCCGAGAAGATAATTATTACCAAAACTGTGATATTTTCATTTCGTATGCTGAAGTGTTCACTCCCTGTATGTAATACCTAATTTTCACAATTCTAGTTCTAAATAAAAACATTAATTGTGCCCTTAGAGTATTTAATTTTTAAAATTTACTTTCTGTAAAGCTATTCGTAAGCACCAGATGAAAACATAATTGAAAAATTCATTTTATTCCTTCTTACTCCTCATGCTTCAATAATACTATTATTGCTAAATAGTTTACTTTAATCGGCTGAAAAGTTAATCATCAGAAGACGAATATTTGTAGAATTTTCTTCTCTGTAAGTTTTTAACTGTTACTAATGCCTTCTTTTCTTTCATCATATCTGATACTGTCCTCATTTAAATCCATAATTATTTGGATTTGGTGTTTTTCCGCTAATCATTAGTATCTTTCGAATTAATTTCAAGTTTGGATTTTGTTTCTCTTAATAATATATTTTCTATTAATATATTTTAATATTTCTTGTTGGTTATGGCCTATTGGTACTTAATAGCAATTCTCATTTTTTAAAAATCTTTCTGGATCATAAATATTTCATTACTTATCCCTGTTCCTTAATATGTGAGATGCTAAAAAGAAGTTGCACTGATAACAATAAGCTAGCACAAGCGTATTATGAAACTATATTGTGTGTCTCTTACTTAAATCCATATTTGGGCTAAATTTAACAATAAAATGATACTTTCATTAAGATTTTGTGTACACTGAAAGAGGAAACAGTTCTTTATAGAGGAATTTAATGAGGTTGACGTTTCATGTTTAAAACTAATAATGATTACAAATTATTTGTGCGAACTATGATATTGAAGTAGAGATATAATTTTATTTTCATTTTTTATGCGCATCATATTTAGCACCGAGTTAGCTTATGTGTCCATTGCATGGCCTATACTACTCAACACTTGACTTCAGTAGAGACTGCACAGTACGGGGTCGTTGCTATCGCACACGTTGCTACGGAGGCGTAACTAATGAACTGCACAGTATTGCGGTACACCATAATTAAATTAACCCTTTGTCCATTTACCTTGATAATTTTGTGATGGAAACTTTGTGTGGAATTCAGTACAGGATTTTCCGAACAATGTAAATACAGAGAAACTGTTACCTCTTCTTTCTTAGCAATTCATTTCATCCTTAGAGCATAAGAAATATATTTGCGAGTCACAAAAGTAGAACACCGCATGGCAACACAATATTACTAATAACCATACAGCGAGCTTAAGATGCAAAAATCCACAAATCTTGGGGAACATATAAAATTAGAAGTTTAAATGGAAATACGTTGCAACTTTTGAGCTGGGGTAGGAAATAAGGGCAATTTGAATGAATAGTTTTAAAATTTATGTCTGCATTCACAATGTTTTGGCTTTGGAAATTCAATTTCTATTGCACGGAAAGCAGTCGGCTGCCAGCGGAGCTGTTTCCTTAAACCATTCATTTCTTCACTCACATCGAAACTTGTGAATATATGGGTGCTTCAGATGCACAAAAATATAATAGCCACGGGGGCGCTAATCTCTACCAGATAATAATTCCCAATTGAATTTAAATAGATAATCGGTTTGCGGCTGTTGTAGTGTACGAGTGAGAAGTTATCATTAAAGAATCACTCTAGTAGTGTGCAGGCACTTGATTCTTCTATAACTTTGATTTTCTGCATACCAGAGAGCGTTTACAAATACTGTTTACCGTAAGCAGGAAATAATACCATTCCCTTGGCAGGGTTTCACTTGAATGTGGTTATATTTTTAATAATTCAGTTTTTGATACATTTATAAAAGCCACATTTCCTGTAGCTTGGTGATTTCAAATGAAAGCGTATCTTTTTATATCTAATAACCCATTAGTTTCTGTTGTTCCTTTTTTTCCCCCATTATTCACGTCCGTTTTTACTAATGAGACTCTCCTTTGTTAAAAAATAAAGGTTGTGTTCAGAAAAAAATTACAAAGTTCTTTTTATCAAACTTAATTCCCTCACCACATAATCTTCGTTGAAAAATACGTCGCTTGGTCCTTTTAAAGTTACGGCACTTATATCTGTTACACCTGTTTATTCTTGAGGCTTTAAACTTCAAAGAAGTTTGAATTAATTTCACTTTACACTCTATATAAGGGAAGACGGAAATAGGGGAGAACGATAACTTAATCAGAAGTTTGCGGATCAAGAGCGCTGCATCGAGCCCCCGACATTGTTCGTGTTTGAAATTCTATCAGCTTGATTCAACCACTCTTGTTCCCAGAAACTTTTTCTCAGATATATTTGAGAATTTAAAGGTTTCCTTCCTCTTAAAGTTTTGTGCAAATATTCTTGGCTTGTGTTTATTTTAGAAAATGGTTTACGCAAATATATATTTTTTTTATATTAACAACAACAAAGTTAGAAGGTTGTCATTTTGTCATTTTTAAACTAATATTTGTAATCTTATTCATAATTAAGTGGTAGGAATATGACACATAAATATTTGTACTTAACATTAGAATTACCTAGCGGCCATTATAGATTAATTATTGACTTACCGGGATTTATACTTAAAACAATCAATTTGATTGCTATGTTTCAGTTTCAGCAGTTTTGTTTTGAGTCACGGCAATGTGTTGCAAGATAAATAGCTATAAGGATATTTTAAGTCTTATTGTTAGTATCTGCAAGGTAAATGTGTCTCGGAAACAGGTGTGGCACAGGCCTCATCCTCTCACAGAGAAATTGTTGAGAATTTTCAATGACATTTCCGAGGATCTATGAAATTTTGAGGATGCTCCAGATGTATACGATATGATAGCGAAGCATGATAATAATTCAGATCCACCTTCCTTTAAAATTGATTGTCTCTCCTCTTTAATCATATTAAACCATCCTCGATCTGTATTATAAGAACGAACAAACTCTCCATAATTCCCCTGTGACATTGCATGATCCGCAGCTGAAGATTTGTTGAGTCGGAACAAAATTTAGAGCACCATACGGGCTGGTCCGGAAGTGACGACAATGAAACACGTACCACAAGTACCACGCTAGCAAAGTATTGTAAAGTTAAAATTTAGTGCGAAAAGTTATTGAACAGATCTTGTTCAATAGTACTTTAACTCGCTTGAGGGCGAGTTAAAATACTTTATTATGAAAATAACTTTTGACTTCAAGATATCAACGTTGTCAATCAGCTTTAATGACGTTCCTTTCATTTTCATTATAAAATGTGTTTTTATCCTTTATCGATGTGTCGGGTAAAAAACTTAAAACATCAATGGAAGCTGATACAATATAAGTAAATGCTCTAATTTTTGTTATAAGAATAAATATTTAGGCAGATATATTATCGTTTTTGAAATTTAATATGAGGTGTGAGAGAAACACCAATCCCTTAAAACACAACAACAATACTAGCGAAAAGGATTCAGGACAGCCTGGAAAATATTACCAATAAAAAAGAGCTTCCAATGAAAGGGAAAAATCTTGAGAGCCTGTACTTCATTCTATACAGCTGAAAATTAAAAAGCAATGAGGAATAGCCAATATCGTAAATGTTCCTTTAGATGTTGTACCTTTAAAAATGTTTTCCACTCATTTTTAATTAACTGGCACATTTTATCACATACATACATACATACATACATACATACATACATACATACATACATACATACATACATACATACATACATACATACATACATACATTAAGTTGACAAATAATTCACCAGATTTGCATTCGCTACTTTATGGTTGTATAGCAATATATAAACGAAGTTGTATTGCCACTCAAATACTAAAGTTATTGCATGTAGAACACATTCATTAATTATATAACTATATGTTCTAAATAATCCTACTTCACCTTTTACAATAAAAGATGTTCATTGCATTTTGTATGAAGGGACAAAATTAAAACTAAACATTTGTATATTTGTCATAAAATGTTTGCACTTGTTAATCTCGCGTTTTATATACATCTTATACGATGTGATTCAAAATCTCAGCAATAAATTCGGAGGAGAGATAGATTTTACTACTAGGAACCTTTTTATTAATCCTATGTTCTCTGATGTGTCGTTTAGGAGCTGTGCATCTCTGTTTATGTTTATATGTTTAGGTTCCAATTAAAATCACGTGACTTTGCCCTGTCCTGGTCGTGTACATTTGTGTGTAGTGATGCCTGTGCAGTTAAATGCAAGCATCATTAAGAATGGACGTCTAAGGTCTTCCTGAATTGACCGATGAAATAATGCTTTATGGGAAGACAAGGGAAACAGCATCTGACGCTTCTGGAAATTATCTTTGGGGCATGTGCAATGTGTTGTTTACAAGATTCCAGTTGGCATAAGAATCGAACTTCTGCTTTTGATGAAATGCAAAATAGGCGTGAATTTTTTTTCCACAGTCCGACAGTCACTGCTACAGCGATTGCATGTAATCCGTCTCAGAAGTTGAACACCTTCTGTAATCTGTATCAAGTGTGCTTGCAGGATTCATTAATAATATCATATTATTATTGTTAAATATTTCCAATACTTGAGTTTAATTCGATGTTGTATGCCTCCTAAGCAACTAGCAGCGGCGGCTCTGAAAACGTATGAACTTACATTCGAAAGGTCCCGGATTCAATTTCCGTTGAGCCCGCCGCCCTGATTTTGAGACTTTTTGTAGTTTCCTGGTTACTTTAGTGAATGTTTGAAATGGATATTTATAAAAGGTGAGATGGTTTGATACTAGAACGCCATGCAGATAGTAAATGACGGTTGTAAGCAGTGTGTGTAGCGGAAGGACAGTGTTCGTTTGTTGTCAAGAAGAGAAAAATGTGCACAAGATTAAGTGCAATTTTTTTGTGGAAGGAAGGTGTCAGAATTTCAGAAATTCATGGAAGTTTATCT
Source organism: Metallyticus violacea (assembly GCA_030762175.1). Lineage (NCBI taxonomy): Eukaryota > Metazoa > Arthropoda > Insecta > Mantodea > Metallyticidae > Metallyticus > Metallyticus violacea. The sequence goes on from CM060846.1 coordinate 291,202,835, forward strand.
GCAACAAGTGGTCAAGAAGCACTTGCACAGAAGGCCGATTAAAACTGGGTTAATGGGTTCGCCAGTGGTAGGGCATCTGCACACAAAGACGTGAGTACTGGTTGTTTGTCAACATCGAGACCTCCCAGAAACATTGGGGTTGTGTTTGAATTTATTATGTCGGATAGGAACCGCCACGGATGGCCGAGGTCGTTAAGACGCGGACTCATGAGCGGGAGGTCTGGGGTTCGCAGGTTTTCCTCAGTCCTCATAACTGGCAAATGCCGGGGAGGTACCCTAAACTTAGGCCTGGAACGTTTCCTTCCTTAAAAAAAATCCTTTCCCAATATATCATTTCATTTCAGGTATAATCAGTGTTCACCGCCGCCTCAGTAGTAGTAACGGGCGTTAAACACTATTTAAAAAAAAGGTCGAATAGGTGTATAACTTTCGATGAACTGGAATGTGAAATATGAAAAAAAGTTTGCGTTTAAGGGTTTCTGCCTAAGATCCAATTGGGGAATATCCGGGAGGAAGGGATCAAGGGTAGGAGGACACCATGCGGCCAAGATTTATGAGCGGCTATTGCGTGTGGTCCCTAACATGTTTCCAGATATAACACCCTGGCGCCAGTGGAGGCCTCCTAAGTTGAGAGGCTCCTCAGACATTCAGTTTCATTTCATACGAGGGCGGAAATATTTTCAAAGCGTGAGCCACCATCACACCGCACCAGACATTTCCCAACTCTGTAACAGAACCAATGGATGTAAATTATTTGAAATTGGAGAGGGAAAAATTCGTGGAATGTAAATATTCATTCCAGTATTTGCCGAAGTCAAAAATCAAGGTCAGAATGGTCAGTCTGGTAGGTATTGAACCCAAATGCCACTCCCAAGCATTATCGCCTGATCCACCCCGCTCGGTTAATGAACTTGTTAATTACATTCTGTAGTGTACATTTTAATAATGCCTTAGAACAATATCTTAAAATCTGGCAAATTTCTAAATTTCATAGCTGCCTTCTACAATCTGGCCATTTACAGGCATAATATATAAACAATTAAATTTTCTTTAAAGCACACAATACAATCCGTAGTGAAATGAAAGTAATTGCTTAATCAAGTTAAACATAAACCGTATCAAAATTGAAGTCCAAGCTGGAACAAGTAAAAAGTATACAGAAAGTTTTCATGCCACACTTGCATATAGAAGACTATAACGACTCTACCAGCTGCAGCCATAAGCTCCCAGCTAAGTGAAATCCCAGTGGATTTTCACCTGCAAGAGAAGTTGGTGGGACTAGCTGTGAAGTATATGTCCCAAAGTTGGACAGCAATCTCGGTAATCGATACCCCAAGTTGGTGGCGGCAGGAAGTCGCCCAACTATCTAGTCGTACCGACACTGCAGTTACTTTTAAAATACATATATTCGGATAACTATTACAATTCCCCACTGCGCTTTGAGTGGTGAAAGAAACAAGAAGAAATGAAAGGGAAAGCACCTGGATTGGTCATAGATTCACTCTCACAAGCCTGTCACTTACTCGCTCACATCCATTCCGATGCCGCAAACGAACTTCAAAGAAAAGTTTCCCAGAAGTTGGCCTCGCCTGCAAGTAGGAACATTTTCGTACCAGACATAAATATAGTTATATTTCTTTCCTGTAGCGCCGACCCCAGGCGCACGCTTCAATAAGATTTCTTCCTGTCTGTCTTGCCTTGCTTCTTCTATCTCACATAAAAATGAAGCGCGTGAGCAAAGATGAAGCAGTATGATGGCAGTTCCATGCCACAGCATTCTCTCTAAATTGCGAGGCGTAGCTCGTATACACATTCCACAGGAAGCCAAGAAATTGTCTAGACTCCACCTCCAGAACTTCTGATTACTATGGGAATTTATATTGAGTAATAAACCTAACGGTCCATATATGCTATGCATATAAAACGTTTTGAATTACCATAATATGTTAATCGCAGGAGCATTAAATTATTTTACATTCCAAATAAATGGGATTATAATTCCCCCTTTCTATCTCTTTCGGTACTTTGGGCGCTGCTGCAATAGGTGTCTGTTTTAAACCTGCTGGGGATTGTGTCTCTAAGCGCTGTATCTATCCTGAATGCACTGTTTTGATAGCTTTTCCTTTCAAAATGTTACCTTACATTTCATAAAGTTTTTAGCTTGCGTTCTATGCTATAAACCACACCATTAGCAAAGTATGGGTGCACCCATTAATGTTTACAAGCACTGTTTAAAACTAATTTAAATCAAAACTCAAATGCGCATCTACTTCGCATTGACAATGATAAAAATTGCATAACTGAGCAATCCACACAAGTATCGACCACTGTAGCGCCAAAAGCTTCCAGGGTTGACAAATGAAAGTTTGTAAACGGTATAAATCAAGGATACAGTTGAAATTGGCCATTTTTTTAAAATTATCGTTCAGCATTGTGAATCTAAATATAAATTGAACTAAAGATTAAATAAGTTTTAAGTTCTCAAATGATTCATACTCTAGTTAATAAATTTTGGAAAAAGAAATAAGTCAGCAATGGATAAAGTACATTTAAAAAATGTATGGAGAACTATGATGGGAAGTTTCAGAGTCTCCTTTTTAAAAATAGGAAAGCAATTGCGTATTAAAACTTTTTATTTCATAAAGTGCTAATGGAACAGACTGTAGTTAATTTTTGATCTGTTCATTGTCCTTGACTCCAGTTAGGAGTTCGTCGCATACAAAATAGCCGCCCGAGTGGTTAATAACTCTATGGCTCTCAGTTTGTTTATTTATAATGAAGGTTATTACTATTATTATTATTATTATTATTATTATTATGTTCTTTTTGTTGTTTAAACCTTAGCTCCATCTATCCGGCTATGCAATGTTCAAGGGAATGATCCAATAGTGAAACTATAACAATTGTATTCTTTCAGGCATTTCTTCAGTATTTTTCTTGTGTTTTATATTATTTATTCATTATTAAATATCTTTTTATGTAGAGGAACATATTCCACTGAAAAAATCATATAATTAGCTAATTATTAGGTTCATACAGAGATTAATTTAATACAGAATTAAGGCATCCAATGATTATGTATATTATATAACATGTAACTTTCATTTGATTGATTTTGTTTATGTCCCTTCTGTGTTGTTCCAATATTATAAAAATTGCTAATTGCATTTTGGGCTGCATAGCGAATACTCCAGGTAATTTGATATAATTTAAATTGATTTATAAAACGTTATTTTCTATATGAATTCACTATTAAAGTGACAATTTCATTCATTAAAACTGTACATTCCCCTCAGGTAGCACCAGTCTATTTACTGCATTGCGTGTACTCTCTGGCGATCAGAAGAAGGCAAGTGAGAAGAATGTGCAACGTTATCACTTTCTACCCTCCTCGTTAGGTTCATGCATATCGCTAGTGACGATAAAAATAAGTAGTGTCAGATACTCCAGCATGGTTAGAAGTCCAGCGGGCGTGCAAGATCGAGTATCATGTGGCATCATGGGTATCCCACATACACTCTTGTGTGTGCAGATAAACAGTTCAAGCACCTCTCGCACTTCAGCCTTCACTCGTCTTCTTCTGATCGCCAGACAGTACTGTGCCTGTATTTATATCTCACCAATGATATGCATTTTAATACCTTTCTTGCTGGTGTGTTAGTAGCTCAAGCGTAAGTTCGTACATTTAGGGAAGTGAAACGATTTATCAACCGAGAACTTGAAGTTTTGAACTTTCCTCGTGTATTCATTATGATACTTAATGCTTTACACTGATTTTTAAGAGCAGTTAGTTACGTGCTAACCCAGTTTACTTGAGGAAGTTTTGTTGTTCCGTTTCTCTCTATAGAAAGCGACAGTGACCTACCGCAATCCAAAAATAACAACAGACACGTGTGAACTGCAAACAGTAATTTATATATCAGTGTTACCAGCAACATATTTGCGTAACCTAAACTACTGGAATATTCGACCTCAAGTGTGCTCGCTACAGAAACCAGCTGAACAGTGAGCATTAAACGAGTGCAGTTTTCTTAACACTAATGACGTAACCAAGGTACGGCAGCAGACAAAACAATATATGGTAAATTCTCGGTTACCGGTGACTTAGAATGCATCTCAGCTGGAGAAACTGACGGCCGCAGAATGGAAGTGAAAGGTACCCCCGGCGAGGGGTTTGCTATCAGGTTCGCCAAACCGCCTACATTCTTATTAGACCCAATTTCCTATTCCGAAAATGATTATGTATATGGGCGCACGACTAAAATGATCAGTAGTGCCTCTATTTTGAATAGGTATTACATTATCACTAGCACTGTAAACTTGTTTATTGTTTTTTCATAGCAAAATATAAAAGGTCGTTCTTGTAACATAAGGTTCTATCTTGAATTTTATCAATATTCCGCTATTGTGCAGAAAAATGTTTGAAAATGATTATTTACTAAAAATAATTAAATTTTAATAGCATTTTGTTATTTTAAAAATCATCACCCTGATTCATTGTGAAAATGTGGACATAAAATCATAATTTATTCTTCCATTCAGTAATTTCAGAATATACATAAAAGCAAATAAATAGCTTTAAATTATCAGGGAAAATTTTTATTTTTCTTCTTATTTTATAGTTTTGGGTGCTCTGCGCAATTTAAATAACAAAGTAGATATGTTACTTTAATACGAGAGTGACAGTTTAATGAAAGATAAAATGTAGTAAATGCATATATTCATAATACCTCGCACGGCCTTTCCATGTTCTTCTTAACATATAAAATGAAACAACGTCATGTGCTTTATATGGATTATATAAACGCTTATAAGTAAAAATGATGGGGCACATTAAAACAAAAGAGGATATCATTATATATTACAACATTTTATTTTTTCCCATAACAGAAGCGATCACCCTTTTCCTGAAACACGTAACCTACCAAAACCTGCTCACAAGTGTAAACTCAAAACTTCTGTTTATATTTGATTCGGCACGAACTTTGCAATGACGCATATCGCAATAGTGAGATTACACGACCATCAATCTTGCTAAATATATCTTCGTTAACCAGGGATCAGATGTAATGCGAGCGGTCTACTTTCTTACCACTCAATATATCATATAATAATAAAATCAAATATAAATTAATTTTACAATTTCACCAGTATCGGAAATAATAGATGTATTAATTTCAATAGTGCTACATTATGGCAGATGGATGAAAGTAATATTGACATTGAAACTTAGATTTGCTCCAGATAAAGTTCTGGAATTATCATAAACAAGAAGCTTGAAATAGTGTCAATCCAATCCACTCAGGCGTTGAGCAAATTCACATAGTGATGTCTTTGCTTTGTGTAGTATAATAGAGGGAAGGCTGTTTAAATACTGAATACTTAGTTGGGATATGAGCTGCACAAAAACGAAGGAAGTTGCCGAAGGTTAGAGTACACATCATAATGTGCGTTACCGTTCTATAATCTCTGCAAGGTACATTTTTCAGTTTCAGTCCCTCAAACTACCACAGTTCATACGTTACAAAGGAGGTTGGTTACTTTCTTGTTTGAGTTCCGCTGGATTGCAGTTTACAATAGGTTTCAGAAACTCTGATGAAACAACGCATGGTACAGTTTTGGTAAGCAGCTTCTGCGAATGAGTTAGCAAACTGTTTTCCTATAGAAATTACAGCGCATAGCTCAACATCTAACAGCGAAAACAACTCTTAAACTAAATTCATTATTCGTAATATGCATAGGTATTGGAACAAGTATTAATGCTAGTACAGATATATGATTAAGTACGTCGATTTATACCCGAAGGAAGCAAAGTATTCAAATATATTTCAGGTCTTGTTTGATGTATCTCTTTTGTCCAAGAGATGTTTACATACACCAAGAAACAATACAAGTCTAAGAAACTGAAATTCAGCTGTTTTCTTAATATACATTAGATTATCTCTATTTATAGTCGCATTAAATATTTCACATTCGTCATATTAAAAGGTGTGGTAAAGTGCTAAGAAAAGGTATAACACAAATAACAGACAAATATAAAAGCAGCTCTAAACTGCAAATGGTTTTTCAGAAAGAAATAATATTTACGGAGGTCGAGCAGAGTTAAGCAAAGTTATTTTACGTTTGCTAGCATACTAGTGTTCTCTATTACACAATAAAATAAACTTAAATAAAATGAAAATAATAAGAAATGCAGGTATAACTTAAAAATTCAAAAACCCATTAATCTGATTAATTATTAGATTTATTTTGAAAAGAATTACAACAGATATCTTTATCTAATAATATTTCGAAGTTGCTAAATGGGTAACTTTGGAGAAGAATGAACTATTTGCACTAAAATTTGTCACTCAAAGCATAAACCTTAAAAAAAAAAAAAAAACAAAACAAAACAAAACAAAAAACAAAAAAAAAAAAACAACAAAAAACGGTGAAATATTTTTCTACTTGAAGTTGTACCTTTTATTCGTCTAGGACTAGCTTACAACCAGGTAGTTATAGGTGTATGCATAGACGTATAAACAAGCTATTCTGTGTTGAAGAAAACTATAGTAAACATATTTTCCTTACTTCGTTTACAAGCTTTTAGTAATTAATTCATTTAGCATCTAAATATGTTGTTCTTGTTACATTTCCTACAAAGCTCTTAAGAGGAAATCGCTTCAAGTTGGAAAACACTGGCCGGATGTGCACAGGAAACAATTTCCAAAATGTCCAGGAAATATATCCACGTTTTACTTAATTTTATAAGCACAAGAATTACAAATTTTCTCCTAAATATCGAGTCATCGGATAATCTGATAAACGATGAGTCGCAGGGGATTGCATCAGCCGATAATCTATTGCTGAAGCCCAGCTTGGCTACACGGGTCACGGCAGTACTAGTGGGGTATATTGAACTGCTACGTTGGCCTTGAGTATCGTCCTCTCATCATTTGAACACTGAAAGAAAACAGGTGTCTAAGCCTAAAGAGTTCTAAGCACAATAATTGGCAAGTATCGGAGCTGATCTATCCCACAACAATTTTTTATATATAGTTCGCATCTCTGTAAAGAGTCCGCTTGCCTGTTAAAAGGTTGTTTGAAGAGAAATTCCCAGATGATCGAGATTCAGGTCATAATACAATTCATGGAATAATGGTTTTCACGCTTTAGACGAACTAAGGAATAACACCCGTTAAGAAATAAATTCTATTTCTCAAAAAGTATTAAGAAAGATAACTGTTAATATCATAACCAGATACCTGAAATGTACGGAAAATGAAGGTAGACAATTACAGCATCTCCTTCCGTGACATGTGTAAGTAGGTATATATGTTTTGAGTACAATGGAATTTATTAGACTGTACTCTACTGTTTGCATCACTGGCTTTTGTTTTGCCCCACCCGCAATGCATAATAGTGTAACCTGGACTGGCTGTGAGAGATGGGTTATTGCCCGATGCATTCCGCTGCCGATGTCTGTTACCAGATAATAGAAGACTTAGTATTTTATAAGTGCTTATTTTTCATTTTATTTCCCTAAAGCACTAGTAAGTAAACATTTACACAGTTAATTTATATAAATGGTTTAACTTATCACACAAATGTTCGAAATAATTTAAAGGCTTTTGGATGCTATTTCAATAAACGATTCAGACGAATTCCGTAATTTGAAGGTTTATGAGTAGGAGGGTAGATGTTTTGTATACCTGAATAAATTACTGTTATTGTCAGTGCCCCATGTTGGACAACTTTATAATTCAATAAAGCAAATTCTTACAGTAGTGCGTGACTTAATTAAAATTGGCTTAATCATGAGCTTTACATTAATAAATATCACAGAATAACAATTATTTCTCGTTCCGTGAATAAAAAGGAATACATTTGTTTGAACTTCAGATTTTCACCGCTAAACACCTGTGCGCGCACAGTGCAGCATGAGCTACAACATGTCGAGAGACATATAGCAGCCAATTCGGCCGGATTTGGAACGACGCAGGGAACGGTGTTTACGAGATAGTCTGTAAAATGCCGGCATTATATAACTTCTTATTCCGAAGGATGAGAAGATGCACTCGATATGTGGAAATGTTCATTTTTAAAATTTTCTTATTTAGTTTAGAAGAAGGCAGTCTTTGAAATTAAAGAACAAATATATTTACTTGATTGATAGCTAAAAGGCGTCATAATTTGAACAATATATTTTGAAATATATCTTGGCCATTAATTTAAAATGATTTAATAGAGATATTCACTTTTGAATGCCTTTATAAAAATCGAAAACAACGTGAATCTTTCAAATAATAATACTTTTTTTACAGAAGTTAAATTAAATGTGTGGTAGGTTTAGAAATCAAAGCAAATTAAGATTCGTTTTAACTCTAACCTATTACTGCAAGAGTATGAATGAATGTATCTAGTTACAGGCTCATGCTATATAGGTTTTGAGTTTTTGTTTGTCATGTGGAATTTTGAGTTCACGATGCTAGTAACAGGAAAGTGGAAATTTGGTAAGATATATCTACGATACCCCTGGGATCCTTATCGTGCAATGAAACACTAAGCGGTGCGGGACCATCGGTTTTACTGCCCTTCCGAAGGAAAGGGAAAAAAACAAAACTTATTCTCTCTAGAAAGTTCTACCATTCTACAGTAGAGCAGATGTTCTGTTCTTGAACTTGCACACAGTTTCCGTGACATTCCTATGTACTGGTAACCCATATGTATATTTTCTTAGCATTCTCTAAGAAGGTCTAAAGTTGACTGAAATAAGTTTGGGACTGCTGGTCGTCGAATAGCGGCAGTAATCTTGGTGAATGTTCTACCATAGCATTAATTAATACCTGGAAATTTCTGTAGATAAACGTGTTTTTTTAATTTTATAACCTAACAACAGATCCAAATATTGTGCATATGACATTTCAGTTCAACTTATTAAGACATTGCTTTAACTTTTTATCTACTGCTTATGATCTTTTAGATGCCAAGGGGAATAATGTGTCCCTTTATCATTAAATACGGCAGTTTCTTTGTTACTGCTATCATACTATACTGATCTCTTTCAGCTAAGTTCATTTGGATAGTCAAACATCCCAACTGATTCCTTTGAAGTAGAAATACTAAACGACATTCTAAACCTTGAAACAGTTTATCTATTTCCCAATAAATTTGCGTTACAACATTAGCTCTATTAATTTTTTCAGTAAATATTCTTAATAGTATTATAACCCGTCATAGATAGGAACAAAATGTATTACCAGGCCAGTTCTAAATGATTTTACATATGTTACTTTCAGGCATATATAATTAATGCAAGCTGTAACATGTGGTTCAACTTTTGGTTTAAAGCAGCGATTTAAATGTGGTAGATTTAATTGCACACTAAAGAACTGTACATTCGAAAAAAGAGGTTTCTCAACTAAATTACCGCCATTTCACATCCAAGAAATTCCTTTATGGCAACTATAAGCACCAAGTGAAATTATAGTTCAAACCCTTTCAAGAACAGGTCTTTGCCTTAGTTGTTGTAGATTTGACATCTTAGTTTATTAGTATTTTAGTTTATTAATGTTTACGGCCATCTAATATCATTTTACAGGAAATGATTCTTTTGAATAAAAATATCCTAAATTATGCGTATTTTAGAAATACTTGTTAGTTATTTACATTTAATTTAATTGTGGTACGAGAACCAACAATATAAAATATCACAATTGCTCGTATTAATCATAGATTTATTTCATTTTGGTTAAATTGAAAAGTAGGTACCATAGTGTTTGTACTGATTGTAATATATATAAGTTTATTTTAATAAGAAATAATTTACATTCCTCTGAACTATCTTATCTATCTGAAACAAAAATATGTGCAAACCATTGAATTGCATACAGCAAATAAGTTGTCATTGCTGTGTTATATGTTAATCTTGCTTTCTCTAATTTATTAAGGTATTCAAAACATCCACCTTCCAACATTTAACCTCCAAATTACGGAATTTGTAACATTTAAATCTGTTATTGAAACAATTTAAATATAACACACGAAACTCACTAAACCACTAAAAAATCCTCTGGTAAGTTAAACGTATTTATATTAATTAAAATACTAAGCTAATAATTATTAAGAATCCTAATAAAATATTTTTTTGAAATTTTATAGTTATATTAACTTTATATTAACTGTTTTTTATCATTATGACCTGGACAAGTGCTTATTGGGCTATAGCTATATTAAAATAAATATTAAAACATTATTAATCACAGTAATAATGCAAGATATTTTCGGAAAGAAAATCACGATTGAATAATGGAAATAGCGTGTAAATTATCATGGTCACTTCGAAATTTAAAACTGTTAAGTGTTTTCTGTAGGTTAACAGACAGTTATTATATATCGAATATATTAAGAATTACTTTAAAATGCACAACAATGCAAGCATCAACCTATTTTGTTTCAGTTCATTTATTAAATTTTGTTGTACATCTTCCTAACTATTTATTGTAGTTATTTGAAAATCAAATCGGTGCTCTTGTGAAAAACGCTTTCAGAAGGTTTCTGTAATATCCACTTTAAGCCGTTTTACACAAAAATGATCAATATTTGACTTGAATAAAACTTGTGATAAATGCACCGACCCCCTATTGTACCTAACAGTACTGTTTCAGTTAATTAAATTACCCTTTGGCACATCTTCTATGGTCTTGCCATACATGTTAAAAAGTACATAAATTAAGCAGTTGAGATACTGTGTACTCCATTGCACTACACTCAACTTCTTCACTGTTTCATTTGTCTATTAGTTTTCAATGATAAAGTACTGACAGAAGGTCGTGAAGGAACCCCAAAGAACCTATTCCGGTATTACTACTGTTAACTGCATCTAATGAACAGAATATTAAATATTATTTTAATAGAAAGCGATCTTTCTACAACAGTGTAAGCACACTCAATTATGCATTTGTCACATACTACTAGAATCTAAGCAAACGTTACAACATTGAGCAAAAAGTATAAATAACCAATCTCATGCATAGCACCCACAGTTCCCATCAAAACATGAAACACTTGCATTCTTGCTCGAGAGATTGCATTTCAAACGCTCATTATGTTTGCAAACTCTTTAATTAAAATCCGTTATGATTAAGGAGGAAAAATTGAAATATGGAGTATGATTTGACATTCGTGATACTTTAAGCTAGTGCAGAAAGAACATTTTTGAGGCAAAAGATTTGCACGGTTTGGGATTGTTAGACACTATATTATTTTAATTAATTAACTTTTTTCTTGCCTTGTCATGCTTCCGTTTGTCCACCATTAGCTTTCCTGATTTTAAGTTTTAAATAATATGCGAGAAGCAATAGATCGTTCGCTGAATAAAGATGTGTTAATGACTTGTGGTTATAAAAGAAAATGGTAGATATATTTAAATGGCAACATCCTCCAAGCATTATATTAATACATTTGCATTAAAACATTAAATCATTAATAACACGTAGAGCGATGATAAATTTTCATGCTATAAACTGTGATTTTTATCTAGTTTTTATCCTTGTTAATTTTATTACAATGCATTAGGCCTTGGATAACCTGCAATAAAGATGTAAGTTCAAACAGAACAATAACGTTCTTGAACAGTTACGAACCATTATGTTAATTATCATAAGTATATAATGAACCGGTTCTGCAATAAGTTGATGCAATTTTATACATAAAATCTTAAAAACGCAATTTCTATTGAGTAACTATGGTTTTCGGAATGCTTACACAGCTTTGAGAACTGTTTTTGTTGAACGTTTTCCACATGCATAATAATATTTCCATCTGCCGTGCCTGAAAATCGTTTATTGTGGGAATTCTTCAGTGTTTAATGCACAAATTTAAAGATAATGAGGTTAATAGGTTTTTTCAAAATGACTTGCTCTTTAGTATTACATTTTTAGCACGATCTTAAAAATAATAAATACATTTTTCGAGAATCAAGAGGCACAAATTCAACGAAAGATTATATAATGACTAACATAAAATTTACACCCAAAGAAATACTTGACGTTAGAAAATTGAACTTAGCAAATTTTGAAAAGGCCACATGCTACTGCTCGGAAATATAAGATGAGAATATCAAAATAAAATATATAGAATACACTTTCCACTGATAAATTTAATATAGAATCATTGGATGACGTAAAAGCAATAGCATTGTATTCCCAACGATTATAACAACAACAGAAAATTATATTGACACAAATAATACTGTGAAAACAGTGTTGAATAAAATTAAAGTGAATATTTTGGATGTAGGAAAGCAGCATTGGGTAAACGATAATTATAAGCAGAAGAGGATCAAGAAAGAACAAACCATAGTTGACTGAAGAAGTAAAGCAAATAACTGAAGAAAAGAAAAAAGCTTTTTGAAATTCAGGAGTGCTCAAAAGCCAGAAGGCAAAGATGCATATAAAAGAATCAGAAATGAAACAAACATGAAAATTAAAATTATAAGATAGCGTACTGGGAAACATTCACCAAGGGAATAGAGAAGGAATTATATGGAGCTCAGAGGAATCTTTGGAAGTTATTAAAAACAGGAAAGCCGAGATAACTGGAAGAGTAAGGATTAATACAGTTAATGAAGAAATATGGAAACGGTGTTTTATAAAATGATATATTTTTGAACCAGGCGATAACAGCAGTGAGAAGGAAGCTACCACAGAACCAGAAAAAGGAGACATCTCAATAACAGAGTAAGAGGTAAGAGAAACCATTTAAGAATGTTAAAGGAAGGAACGCGCCAGAAATGGATGATATAAACATTGCTTTTTTAAAACCTGGAGGCAAAAGACTAGCAGAAAAAATTACTAAAATTATAGACTTAATCGTAAAGGAGCTAGTAATTCCTAATGAATGGAAAATCAGCATTAAAAGCCGGATATTTGAAAAAGAAACAAATAAAACCAAGAAAATTGCACAGGAGTCAGTTTGTTAACCCCTCTTCAGAAGTTCATTAGTAAGACAATCTATAAAAGAGTTGAAGAATGTATCGAAATTCGGGAGGAAGAACAAGGTTTTAGAACAAATAGAAACAAAATACATGTCATTTACGCAAAAAAGTTATCTTGTTGATATTTTAAAGCATTCGATCCAATCCGACTAAAAGACATAATTGAAATTTTGAGAGAAAACAATATTCTAAAAGAACTACTAAAATTAATTCAAGAGCTGGACGAAACTTTCAACAAAAAATGCGCCTAAATTATAAAATCATAGATGAAATAAACTATTCTATAGGCTTTAGGCAAAGAGATTCACTACGTTCTCTTATTATTTACTTTAGTGATGGGCAAATTAATTCAAAGTGTGAGTCATCTACCTGGTTATTCTTTGTGAAATAAATTTTTCAACAAATTATTCTTAAAATGATTCCGTTTTGATGGCCAAAACAAAAGATGATCTTCAAAGGCTACTCTGCCTTTGCTAACTGCAAACAAATGTAATGTAGTAGTATCATTAATAAAAAAATCAGTGCATGTGCATATCTACTTATCCAATAAGATATATACTGGAAAGTAATGAGAAAATAATTCCACAGATTATGAGTTTGAAATATTTAGGTTTGAACATAACTAGTCATCGGGATGTAATAAATGAAATTAGACATCACGGTTTCCACAGCCTCCAGAAAATCAGGTTTCTTAAGGGATGGAAAATGGATATGCTAATATTGAAAGTAAAACGGAAATGTATAAAACCAGTGTTGATATAGGTGTAGAACTCTGCAGAGACGAAATAGACACTACAATTCAGGAGTACAACAGATATAACACTTGACTTCCGGAAAAATTACTGGAAGCAATATCGTTTTCTTCACAATATTCATATAGATCGTAATGATTCACTGGTGGCATGAAAACTGTTTCTAAATTTATATACGTTGATGTATTCATTTTATTAATTTCGAGAATTGTACGCATTTAATCAAGAACAATGCAACTGAAACAAACCCCTCGTTGTTTGTGTTACAGTTCAAATAATGATGAATTAGTTATTTACCACATTTTAACATACTTTGTAGAAAATTACAATAAACTTGTTATTCATACTTTATGACTTTGCGAAAAACCACATTGAAATATAAAGGAATTTAAAACCTATTTACTTCGTTTAACATTGTTTTCCAACAAGCAAATTCCAAGCGAAATGCTTAATTTATATATAACTATCAATTCCATAGGTGCACTTAATTAACTAATTGTAGATCATATTAAAACAATGACTGCCGATTGACAGATCTGGTAGATTTGGGTTAAACATCGGTCCAAGTGCATAAGTTTGAAACCGGTTGTGAAAAATCTTCAAACTAATATACCAACAAAGCCACTACAAATAAAGTTCACTATGGCCATCATCATAGTCCGCATATGTATCAGTTATAAGGGTGCGCATGCTGTGGCGGTATGTACTCTTAAAGGTGCCGGTATTTTAATTTGTACTCAAATATCTTTGTGACCTTAAAGCCAATTCCTATGCGTTTTTTAGAAAGTGTATTATCCTGCAAGGCATAGATACCTTTGATGAATGAGTCTGCACATTACTAATTTCATCTATGATTGGTAATATTTCATCTCTGAAAGATTGCCTCATTGTATTGAGCAATTCGCATACTTCGGCCAGATGAATGTTGGAGAGTTTGCAATGTGCATGAGTTAATTCTATTTTTTTTCCTCTGTGCACAGCAGTTCAGGTTTTCTCACTGACCGAATGTTGCTACTTCGAAGCCTTGTCATGGACATTTCGAGTTTCTCGAAGTTTCTGAAGCAATTTTCCCACTGCTCTACGCGTTAATGTCTCAAATTCAATTTGACTGGTACCTCTCTTTGCACCCGTCCCTCTTAGGCACAAAGGGGAATTATCTACAACCAGTCGTCTTTAATCACTACGTAACTTAATCAGTAAGTGAATAGAATACACCCTGTAGCATACAAAGCTCAATGTATAGATTGAAACGCATTATATGCCATGGAAAGGAATAGGAATTAAATAGAAGATAATAAGGAAAACTAAACGTAAATAATCACGTGTGATGACCCCGTTTCAAGTTATTCACTCAACGCATTATCATTTTGATCTAATGTTGATTTTATAAGATGCGTTTTGTATTATTGTTGTAAACAAAATATCACTCTTTGACCTTTTATTACTTTGCTCCCGGGTTATGATGTTATTGCCTGAGTTAGTAAAATAGAACTATGCATCGATCAGGACCTATGATTTGACGGCCCTTGCTTCAGCTAATGAATTAAACTATCCACTTTCTGAGAGTCTACCCTGGAAATAATTATGATTTTTCTATCTTAGCGATGTTAGTAAATAAGCTCATTATGTCCTTCCTCCTCATGCTTTAATTTTCGAGACCGTTCTGAAGGATTGGCATTTTAGAAGCTCGGATTAATATATTTAACAGTATATTGAATTCTTGTAAGAAAGATGTACTGATGCTTTTACAGCATTTCTGCTGACCTTCCGCCCCCCCCCCCAAAAAAAACTAATATTAAGCTACATTTAAAGTGGAAAGAACTAGAAACCTTTGCGTTCACACAGATTTAGCATAGTTGACTTTTATGGGTTTGTGCATTTCATCTCTGTGTGTTTTGGAGACACCTTCAGTGTTTCTCAAGTAATTTAAGAATAATTTTGAACATTTTAAAACAATTTGTTTAGTAGATAAGTTTTCAATTTTTGTAGTATGAGGCCTGTTTAGAAAATGAGCATCTGTCTTGAAATTGTTAAATATTTTGAGGAAAGATTTATACAGTAAGGTTATTTCAGTTATGGACTTGTAAAGCGCGGATGCGCACTGAGATAAGCCAGTCTTCAAGGCAGTGCACGTAGCAGATTGTAGTTAGTTTCAGGAAGATTTTGTCATGTGTTCGTTATTCGGTGCTTTGTTCTTCGTTAGATATTCCAGTGCATAAATATGGGCAGAGAGACTGTGCACCAGCTTGTTATAAAGTGACGAGAAACATCTGTTGTAATATAGATTATAATTTTTAAATCCAGATATTTTATGCTTTTAGTAAAAATACTAATACCAACAAACTAAAAAATGCTGTCTTTATGTGTGGCGACTGCTTACTGTATATTAATATATTTATTTATATACTTCGATTATTTTTACAAATTCTCCGCTATTTTGAAATACTTTATAAGATTTTGTGTAACCTCTTCTTAGAATGCGGCGATCTGTGTTATTAGTCAATGTTATATGCCATCATAATCCGCCGAGGAACTTTCAGCTATAGAAGAGGTTTAACTTTAATGCCACATTCGGGATTTTTTTTTTTTTGAATAGTGTTTAACGCCCGTTTTTACTACTGAGGCACCACAGGCGGTGGACACTGATGATACATGAAATGAAATGATATACTGGGAAAGGATTTTTTTTTTTTTTTTTAAAGGAAGGAAGCGTTCCAGGCCTAAGTTTAGGTATCTCCCCGGCATTTGCCAGTTATGAAGACTGAGGAAAACCTGGAAAAAACCCCAGTCAGGGAGGACGGTCCTGGCGGGATTCGAACCGCAGACCTCCCACTCACGAGTCCATGCCGTAACGACCTCGGCCACCCGTGGCGGTCCACATTCGGGATGAATTACCTATTTAGCCTCATCCAGGTATTATTACATTGAACATGATTTTTTGAGTTAAGGTACCATTTACTTTTTACAAATAAGGAAATCGTATTATTCCAATTCATATAGCGAGTAGATAAGCTGATTTAAGGGCGTTCAGCGCATGGAGACATAAGGAAAACATAACACACATTGCTCTAGGGGTCCCTGCATGACATTCGGGAGTAGTGCTCAAACAGTACTTTTTTACTGCGTATGCTCCGTATATGTATATGTCCAGTTGTACATAATATGTAGTAATCTATCATCCATATTTAAACATCTAACAAATTTGCTCTATATATAAAAGGGCTGTACGTCTCTGCTCTAGATTATTTTCTCTCAAACTTATTAGTTGCAAAGTAGGCTAAAATGTAATGTTTTTTCGCTCCCTTTGCTATTTTGCCGTTAGCTCTCAGGGTTAAAACATTAAAATTGAAATCTTGAAAGCAGTTTTCTAACAATCTGTCAGACACATCGGCGACTATAAATAAAAACCTTTACTGCAACACACATGGTCATAATGGTACTGCTATCGGTAATGCATAATCTCAACGTTTGCTTGCCCATATTAAAAGTCGCCACTTAATTACGATCTATTAGTGTGTGTGTGTGCATTCTAGCATGAACTTGCATGTTGTCCCGAAAGTGCAAAAACTGTTTGTGACTGATTTATAATAAATACTTCATTCACAGTTTGTTATCATCAAGGTATTCGCATACTATAGAGCAACACGCATGGGTTTGCAATACAAATTATATAAATGTTTAGATTATAGCATGCTTCTCTATTTAATATTTATTAATAGTTTTTAATAGTTTTGGAGTGAGCAAACCATCTATCAAGGTCTTTTACGCGATTCATGTAATGAATTATTGACGGTGCATATTTAAAAGGAGTTCATTGGCATTTATAATAATGTAGCATTTTTAAAAAGAGCAATTGAAATTCGGTTACCATGAATGCAAATAACTATAACTTTAAAGAGAATCGTGTCACTTTTCAGCGCAATTCATAGGAAATTATGCATTAATGTGGTTGGTTCCTTAAATTTTCATTACACTGGACTTCTTATGAAGGCTGTATATAATGCAGTTGGTATCATTAGTACTTTAGATTAAGCTATTACTTAGAGAAGGCGTACTTTTTGGTTACACAAATAACAGAAAGTTCCATCAAAGAGCGTGAAATAAATTTGAAGAAAAATTATCAATATGACAGTATTAGCTCTTAAAATTTTCGACCTGAAACTCCGATTTTTATTCCTAAAGAATGCTAAAAGAAGCTGCATAATGTAATCACAACTAATATATTTTGGAAGAACTGAAAAATAAAAATAGAAATATGTTTGCCTCTATTTTTAATGGTAATCATATCTGAATCATGCATTATTTCTACTTTCGTGTGAGACAAACACGCACAAATAGCTAAATGATCGCTTCTGTCACACGGAAATGAAACCTGTAACAGCATGAACATCTTTACTGAATGTTACCGAACATTACCGCATGATTCCCATGCCGGCTTGAGAAGAAGAAAATGAAAAATGTTGATGCAAGCTTTATTCTTATACAAACTTATTTTAATGCAACCACAGTCATTAATATACAGCCAGTATGGTTTAGCGATGACTACAAGTAGAGTAAAGAATATAGCAAGCCAAGCACGCCTACGAGCAAATTATCGCCACCTTTTCGATTTTTGGCATTAGAGCCGTTTAACCATCAATCAGGCAGGCAAACCACAGAGTTTGATGTAGTGCAATGATAGCAGAGCGAGTGGTGGAGCTATGGATTCAGGACAATAATGTTGCAAGATGGGCAGGCACATGTCCCTCCATGTAAGCTATAGCAGGTAGGGTTGATTTGTTTATGGACGCTCTTTAACATCTCAGGTCATCAGCGTCCCATTCAACTCAGGGCGTGAAACGGCCGACAAATTTTGCTCAGAGGCCTCTATAGCAGGTAAAGATCGTAGGACAGTCCTACTAGTTCTGGCGAACACACACTGAAATTCGAGCAGAAGTTACAGTCAGATCATCGCCACTAACCGTCGATGAAGGTTACCCTAAGTTGCGCTGAGATCTCGAGCTCCTATGCGGTGCGTACTTTGACAGCAGAAACTTGCATGGTGTAAAGTTAAAGTGGATGTTTGATTGGTAGTCAGTGGTGTTTAGCGATGAGTTTCGTTTCTGTTTTGAGCGATCAGATCGACACACTCATGTCCATAGACTATCTGGTGAAAAGGTGCATCCATCACTGATTGGTGAAGACATACTCTTCCAATCCACACTTTACCCAATTATGGTATGGGGAATTATCGAATATTTCAACCTAACTTATTTTATGCTTATTAAAGGAAAACTGATTGTTCATCTGTATTTGACGAGAGTGGTACATCATGTTGTCATGAACAGTACACAAAATAACATGTTACAGCAAGATAATATAATATATCAAACCAGAAGGGCCTTGAGGAATATATAGTTCCTAGACTGTCCACAACTTCTTTTGATATATTTCTCTTAGTTTATATGAGATGACATGGGAAGGCATATTTTGTCATAATAGCCTCCAGCCATAAATGTTCAAGAACTAACATAGCATGGCAACAAATCTCTCAAGATGACATTGGGTTTTTTTTTTTTTTTTTGTTTTTTCTTTTTTGCTTGTCCGTGATGATCACATCTCACATTAATACCGGTTGTGTATTGTGGCCGCAAATTTTGAACAAAATGAAATTTTAATGATTTAATATCTATTACTAGACCTACATCTTCACAAAATTTAATAAATGTATCAGTGGCCCAAAATGGAATAACTAACACTTTTCATTTCTACCAGTGTATAAAGTGATATAATGTGACTAAAATTTATAGCCACTTCCATATTTCAGCTAGTTTGTAGATTTGTATCCTTACTTGGATTGAACTGCTTGGACGAACATTTCATCGTAAGTTATTTTTCAATATAGATGAATATAACCGTTCAGGTCATTCAATCATATTTCCCATGAATAATGTAGTCGCAAAAAAAAAAAAAAAAAAAAAAAAAAGATAAGCCACCTTTCAAGCTGCAAATCAGTAAAAAGTGTATCTCGGCTATATCTCTGAGTGCTGTTTTTATAACCATATTCTGTCATTCGCCGCCGATATTTTGAACTCCAGTCACAGCTTCTATAAGAAATGCTTCAGTTTTGAATTCATGTTTATTACATCAGTTGTAGCTATCTCACCCTCATTGCTTGCTAAGACCCTGCAGTGTCACGAAATGTCCAGAAATATTAATCAAATTTGCATGAAAACAAAAAGAAACGTGAATACAAATACAAAGCTATGCAAATAATCTTATAATGAGCTAGCAAGTCATTCATATGACCCCATTGGATGATTGTGGTCTCGTATCCAATAATACTCTCCAAAATGCATATGTATGTAACTGAAGCTATGTACAACGATTAGTGCAAGTGAGTGAGCGAAGATTGGTTCTGTGGGCGAAACTAATGTGACCAACTTGGATGCGAGCGTTAATGTCATCTAATCAACAACTCGCACAAAATTATTACGTTTGGCGGTCTAATTATCTGCTCTGTATATGCAATAGAGAGTTATTAGATTAATGCGGTTGCTAATTAATGGGCTATGCTTTTTCCGTTTCGTTAGTTTAATATTTTATGTAGTTATATCAACACAGTAATAAGAATTAGGTAAACAAAAAATACTTTTTCCTCTCATGCAATTCATGACATTAATCGTATAATAGTGGCAAGAGTAAACAGGGGCACAAGGTAGTCGTGTTGCTGTAATCCATATTTGGGCGATTTTTCTGCCGTATTTTTATTTAATAATATCTCAACAGTTGCATACATTCCAAATTTCTGCAAAATATTGCATTACTTTGATTTAGTGATTAATTCAGGATTAGTCAAAAAGCAGTATGTTCTGAGCATCGACTCGTTCTTAGTGAACTTCTCAACAGCTTGGAAAAGCTTTTGAAATGTGTACCCATGGTACTTTTAGTGAGCATGGCCCGACTCTGTGATCACAAGATGTCGTTTTTAAAAATGGTGACAAAATCAGCACTTTGTGTGCTGTATTCTATACGATTAATTCCGTAATGATTGATACAGCATAGATTTCGAGCAGAATACCTGGAGAATTCATGATAGATAAATATATCCGTGTTATGTTATGCGCAATTTAAAGCTTTTGGCTGTCTGTGCAAGAAGTCAACCGTGTGCCGTTCTACATCTACGGTCGACTTGAGCGTGTGCAACAACGCTAAGAACGTAGCCCATATTAGACACCTTTTAAATAAATCTGGTGCTTACCTAGTCATGATAACTTCATTAGTGCGTGTGCAATTGCACTGTAAAGCTCTGAACATCTGTTTAGCTGATTGTATTTCAATATAAAGAGGAAGGAAGTTCAGGATTACTTGCAATAAATGAAGAAGAACAATTAAATGCAAACCTTATTCTTTCCCAGAAGAAATCATTTTCTCGCACGTAGGTACACTAAATTTAAAACATTATGGATAAAAGCAGAATCCGTACAGGTATTTATTAGTAAATATACGCGTTTTAATTTAAGTTAACGTTAAATTTTTATGCAAATATACTTGCGTTCTTAAAATTGAGCCCTACACAAATAACCAATGATAAGAATGACCACCTGAAGACAGGTTGACCTCCTATCAATGCATCTCTACCTACAAGGTATATATTATTTTATTCAGCCTTATGAATGACATAAGATTTCTTCATAATACGGTGATATTGAAGTGAACTTAATTTATAATTCAGGTATTGATAGTTTCTCTCAGTTTCAATATTGCTTATTTGGTAAGACTGCCATTTGCATTGTACATTAATAAAATTCATGGTTTTTACATATATCCCATTATACATTGTTTTTTTTTTCTAACCACAGTTAACATGTTACAGTATACTTATGCAATGAGGTATATGAGTTGCGAGTCGGCACAGCGAGGATGCTTATTGGGAAAATACTTGTCAAGAATATATGCTGCATGTGCAAGTAGTAGCTAGTAGTTAGCATCAGGGTAGCTTTGGTAGAGAGCAATTACATGTTAGTGTGTTCGTTCTTCGGTATATTGCGTGTTTTCTCTGTGCTAATTGTTCTCCGTTAGTATACGCCAAAAATAAACATTGTCTTGAAAAATGGATTTTATGTACTATACATATATGATTAACGTATTCCTGCAGAGAAGTTATAAGACGATTTGTCATAAAATATCCCCATGTTCTATCTAGGGAAACTGTTCGCCAACTCGTTATACAGTTACGAGGGTCAGGATCTCTCAATGATGAGAAAGGTAAACCGAACCACGTCTTCTTTTGGAAGAAAAGTTAGATGAAAAACAGAAAGTTCCTATGCAGATCCCCGGGCAAAGACTGTTGCTGGGGGACATAATTGTATATATAATATTATAACACAGATTATTAGTTTTATATCAATATCATTTTATGCTTTAGTAAAATTAAAAATACTCTCTTTACGCGGCTACACTCGGGCCAGTAATTCAAATAACCCCATTATACAGAGCCTCGTTTGGACCCATGGCCGGCTTAACGGGGATTTTCTGGGCACGGGAAGCACGTTGTTTTGCGGCGTAGTCGAATATTTATTGTCCCTTAAATTCAAGCAGGTAGATTTCTCATTCAAATTAAACTACAATAACCACGTACTTTTGTCATAGAATATGCTGCAAATAATGTTCATGTGCCGCCACATACCTCCCACACCTTAAAAAAATTTGCATTAATGCTCATTAATTCAAAGTGCAGTAATTTCTCTTCTTTTGGGTACTATAATTCTGTAAGCATTCACAGCACATCGAACACCTATTATTTGGTCATTCGATGGCATTTTCTGTACAAGAACAGAGTTTTCTGCACTCCAGTATCTATTGTTTTGTCTCTCTACATGGCTATGTAAATATTACCATGTTTCGTCCGTAAAAAGAAAAAGAAAAAAATAAAGAAAAAATAAACGCTGGTCAATAGAGTGAACATTAACCATATTCAACACCCAATTGCAGAAATTAACCTGACTCACATTATCCCGTGGTTGCAATTCCTGAAATACAGTTATCTTATAGGACTTCAATTTGAAAAGTTTAATGGAGATCCAAGCCGAGGTTTTCTAAATTCCTGCTTCAAATGCAACTTTCCTGAGAAAGTTTCATTTCTATTTACATTTTGTTTTAACTTTTCTCCAATGTCATAGAGTTTTTCCTCTGTAAGAAAACGTCATTTTACTTTCGGTTTCTTATAAAGAACAGATTCCGTTTCCCTGAATCTATTCACAAGATTACGAACAGTTTCTTCGTGGCAGAACGGGAGGAATCTGTCTATAAAGCGCTGTCTCTTTTCTCTACAAGAATTTGTTGTCACATAGGAATCATACATTAACATTATGTGTGGTAAGGTATACGTGCTTTTTGCATTATAACCGCACTAACACACTATGACACTGTAACACGGTCTCACAACATTTTAACTTCTGTACAGCACAAACTTCACGTAAACTGATTAACCGGCATAAGGAGAGAAGATAAAGTGGAGGGGGGGGAGCAGAACCGGTTAAAAAGAGCGCAGTGCAGCACAGGCAAATCCCCGTTAAGCCGGCCATGCTTCCAAACGAAGGCTATGTAGTTGTATTGACTTCTGTGAAGCTAAAGAATCAAAATTGTGTTGTTAAAATTTGTTGATACTTTTCCATAGTTGAACAACTAATGGTCCAATTTTTAAATGCATATTTCCATGGACCATCTATAGATCTCTGGTATGCACGTAGCATACTTGTGTCCAGCAAGAGACAAATATATATGTAAAAATGTAAATGGGCACATTTTGGAATTTCTACAACTAAATTGAACCTACTTTATTTGTGCTAAATTCTTCCTGTAAATCTGCAAAATGGTTCGTAAAATATTTTTCATTTTATTTTGAGGATTTTTTTTATGATTCTTAGAAAAATGCTGTTAATACTCTGGATGGGGGGTGGGTAGTTTACTTCAAACTTTTCATATTATACCTATAGGTATAATACATATGTATACAAGCTTACAGTTTACAAAAATATTTTTAAGAAAATAGATTTAGGCATAATATTACTGATAATAACTTCAATGGATACCAGCCAAGTATTCTCTTTGTTGAACTTTATGTCATTCCCCGGGGGATGGCCACGGAGTAAATATAGCCCAAATGTTAGGGTTTCACAAAGAGAATGGTTTGGCTCTTATCCCACGAAGTTTGTCAACAGTAATCAGCGTCAAGAAAGTTTCAAATCTTTAATAAGATTACTCCTAACATGTAAGTAATCACACGTTCATATAATGCAGTTTAAACTTCATTCAATTGACTAAATAGTTGAGAGATTCTGAATCTCTGCTACCTATGACATTTTAACTAACTTGCGGTAACTTCACTTCACCAACCACTGAAATTTTATCAACATTTACTATAATAATTTAATGACAAATATAATAAATAGCATACTTTAAAACTTGTAACTCAATATGTATATTAGAAACCAAGATAATGATACATGAAAATTGTAAATATATATGTGCGGGAAGTTAATATCATAACTTTAGCACTATGCTTTCGTTCATGTTTGTGCTTAATAACTGTTTTCCTGGCTAAAGTAGTCTTCTTTATTGTTATTTTTAATGTTATTAAGGAACTTAAAATTGTTAATTTTTGTGCTTTTTATATATAGACACACGTTATGACATATTCAGCCTACTTATATTAAAACAATAGTAAAGCTCTAGGAAATTATATACATAAATCTACAATCCTTTGACGTTCTGAACTTTCTTAATTTACTCTAGAAATCCGTAAATCTCCAAAACATCCAGTGCCAGTGCCAGTGCCAGTGCCAGTCTGATTTGAAATGATTTAAATGCGAAATCCCTTCTGCGTTGTGTCCAACTTACTTCTGCATCAATTCTCACATAGTGTATTATGCAGGATGAACGAAATCCCATGCGCTTCAATTGATACATTAATTATTTTCAGGCACTCAGGAAGGAAAGCTGTTACGCACTCAACACATAAGATTGGCGTAAACATTGGCACAGAAATAAGACCAATATTGTAAATGTAGTACATAATGGTATCAGACGCCATAGTATGAAGGAATGCGTATTAATACAGCTTTAAACTGCAAGTAATCCTGCTTTAAATAGTGATGAATTCCCTAAGAGAAGAGCTCTATCAATATTCGCACAGTGTTGAATGTTGTATTCTAAAACAGATATATACGTGTTAATATTTGTAGCAAACAGATTTTACCGCATGACGTGTTGTACTTGAATTAATGACATCAATTAGCATTCGCATAACAACCTATATTATGCTGTTGCCAAAAGCGAATGCCGTGGCCGAGTTAAAGCGTTTTTTGTGTTGTTTTGTTTTGTTTGTTTTTTGTTTTTTTGTTTGTTTTTTTGTTTGCTTTATTTAAGTGCCTTCGGGACCGTTCCAAAGTAAAGTGAATCTCCGGAAAAGTTCTCATTCAGTCAAGTTGCCCTAGTGCGGCATCGATTCGAACCCAAGAGTTTACAAATAGACAGTAATTAAACTGAATTACAACGATGGACTCGCAGCTGGATAACTTGGTTTTTGTTCTGTAAATGCCAATGTAACATAAATGTAAGAGCTAATGAGTTTCGAAATTACATACATTTTAGTATCATTGTCAAAAATACCGATAGTAATTATGGGAGACTGATAAGACGAAAATAAAGCAGATTAATACAAAGTTGCTGCAGAAAGACACCTAAAGAGAGGCAATACATTTCTCGGAGACCACAACCCTAAACACATCCACAATGGTGGGAAATTGTCAGCGAAAGCCTAGATGATAATGGAGAAGTTAAATATAGACGGGTTAATTTCATTTAACATTTCATTGTCTTTTTGATATGTTAGTACGTGTAACATCCATTGCAGTACAGCATGCTACAACCATAATGACGCTACTGCTATCATTCATATCATAACTGCAACTGATACTACTGTTGTTTTCACTTTGCCTCTGTCCTCAAACATGTCTCACCCAAATCCAGCGCCTTGATAGACCAGACAATGAATTTTACATCACCTCAACCATGCAGCTTGATTGAAATACCTGAAACCTTCGCAACTGAAGATTGCTATTAAAATGTGAGAGGTGGCTACGTTTTTAAAAATTATGGATGTATTTCTTAAATAAAATGTTTTGTAAAAGTCAATTGTTTCTTCTTCTTTACTTTATGATTTAGGACTCGTGCCATTCATCATATTTTTTATTTGTGGATATATTATCTATATTGATTCTTTAGTTTATTTTCTCCTTATACATCCATTCTTCCATTATTATATATTTGGCCTTATTTTCTAGTCCGTTTCAATCTATTAACTCTGACGGATTTCAGATATCTCATTCTCGTTTGACGTATTCCAGATATCACAAAATATTTTTCTGCTGGCATGATTTCTCCCAACTTGCTGAGAATCCATTATTATAAGGTGTGATAGAAAATCACGAAGCAATATATTTCGTAGGGAAAGTTTGATGATTTGACAACTTACTAGAAAGCTATTATATGTTAATTTTGCGAATAAAAGAAGTTTCTAAAAACGGGTTTCACATGTACGAGTAATATCTTATACATATAAAGAAATTAGTTTTATTTTCTCCCAGTGCATCCTTCGTAAATAGCAATAGTTAATCTTATGATATATCCTTTAAAAAGCATTCATAATAGAAGATGATGAACTGCGTTTTGGATATAATATTTTATAAAACATTAAATATAGAATCATAGACACTTTAAGGGTTTTTGTAATGCATTTAAACTGACATATAACACATAAACCTGAAAAGTGCAGTTTCATTTACTAATGCGATACAGTAATATCTATTTCCGTTAATTAAAAGTGATTAACTTACTTCTTACCATGATGGACCAGATTGTGTAGATATATTTACACATACATTGAAAATTCCTTTATCTTTGCGCTGTTAATGAGCTTTTATCATTTTACTTCTGCAGAGATCGCTTGGACATGTGGCCGGCTTAATGGGGATTTGCCTGTCCTGCACTGCGCTATTTCTAAACTGTTCTGTTTCCCCTTTCACTTTACCTCCTCTCCGTATGCCGGCTAATCAGTAGACGTGAAGTTTGTGCTGTACAGAAGTCGAACGTTGTAAGACCACGTGCTACAGTGTTATAGTGTGTTAGTGCTGTTATAATGCAAACAGTCAGTGTATTTTAGAACACATAAGCTTCATATATAAATCAAGTGTGACAACAAACTCTTATAGAGAAGTGTTCTTACAGAGGAAAAAAAATCGATAATATTGAAGAAAAGTTAAAAAGAACTCAAAAAGTATCTGAGAAAGCTTGCACAGGAATCAGGCATTTCGCAAACCTCCGCTTGGAACGCCACCAAACTTTTAAAATTGAAGGCCTCTAAGTAAACTATTTCAGGAATTTCAACCACGTTTAACGTGAGTAGAGTTAATTTCTGCAATTTGGTGTTGAACAATGTTAATGTTCTCTCTATTGACCAGCGTTCATTTATTTTATTTTATTTTATTTTTTTTTTACGGGCGAAGCATAGTTTTATTTTCATGGCCATGCAGCTACACGAAACATTAGATAATGGAGTGGAGAAAACGTCGATCTTGTACATGAAATGTCATTGTATGATCAAAAAATTAGCGATTTGGTTGCTGTGAATGCTTACAGAATTATAGAGTCTGTAAGAAGAGAAATTGTTGCATTTCCAGAAATAATTAAGGAATATTAATGCAAAATTTTTTAAAATGTGTGAGAGATATGTGACGGTACAAGTATATAATTACTAACGTCTTCTTTGACGAAGATGTATGGTTATTGTAGTTATAATTTGGGATAAAATTTGTGCATTTGAATATAAGGGGTTGTGAATAACCGATTACGCCGGCAAACAGCGTACTTTCCTATGCCAAGCAAATCCCTGTTAAGCCGGCCAAGCGTCCAAACGAGGGTTTTGTAAATATTGTACATGAGAGAAAAGAACAGTGCAACTCTTATACAGACGATAACTTTCCAGTTCTGCGCTTGGGTTCGTATCATAATTCTTACCATTTAACATCTGGCAGGCCTATTGGCAGCAGTTTGATTTTGATTGGAGTTGTGAATGTTCTTATCCACGTATTTATTGTTACACTTTATTGTTTGTTATTAATTTGACATATTGTTATTGCAATTTTTCCATTTCCTATGATGTTGAAATTAATATGGTTCTTTTTATTTCACTAAAGAAAGCAACAGGGTGGCGAAATACTGCAAATTTTCACCGCGTAGTATTAAAAGTATAGCAGAAGAATAAAATTAAAATTAACATCTACAAAAGAA
This sequence comes from Metallyticus violacea, assembly GCA_030762175.1. Lineage (NCBI taxonomy): Eukaryota > Metazoa > Arthropoda > Insecta > Mantodea > Metallyticidae > Metallyticus > Metallyticus violacea. The sequence continues at coordinate 291,230,894 of CM060846.1, forward strand.
ACATGTTAGAGATAAGCTTACAAACGTATTTATTTTCACATAAGTTTATTTTCATATGAACATTATTATAAACTCCTTTACTGCTTCGGTACCTTAAGACAAGAAACTATTTTTTTTTTTTTAGGATAGATAGTACTGTAAAATCTTTTCCTTCCATCCCTTCGGGACCGGGTCTATTTCTTCCTCTCCTGTGGTTTCTATTTGTAGAAAAATAAAATACTAATAAAAAGTGTATATTGTTTACTATAAATGTTATTTAGTTTACATCTGTAGTTTTACCTTCTACTTATAAACACTTGCTCTGCAAGTAGACTGTCACGCATGGTTTTGTCTGTATGGTAAATAACGGGCTACCTCTTGTGCATATGAATATTTTGACCTTGCAGTTTTCTCTTAACATGCAATATACCGACCGAATAGGGACGCAAACAATTTTTTACGGCTTCCACGCTGTCTGCTTGCTATTCACCTGTCAATTGAATCGTGCTGTTCAGCTCTCAGACAGGTGCATATTCATTGTCGTAATTGCCGCGCTCACGTTTGGAGATAATATTCCATTCATAGCTTTCCTAACTCTAAATGCCCTCCCGTGCGCGATAAATCGATCTTAGAAATGGAGACGTATACGAAATGAAAGAGGTATCTCTCTAAGTTAGGGGGATGATGACAGAATATGCCAAGGGATTTTGGCAAAATGCAATAGAGTATTTAAAAAGTGAACAAAAATATTAAATAAATAAATGCTCCGCTATAATTTACTGAATTTGTGTAGTGTTAATTTCAAATCCTTTTTAGATTACTTTAAGTTTTATATTATTAAAAATACCTTTATTCTTGTATATAATATTATGCATATTATATGATAATATCCTGAAATATTAATATTTTAATGTTATCACTAAAACAATAATATTACATAGAATCGCATTTTGGTTCTCATGGCTAGTATAGTGCCATCATATCCGTGTGCATGTCAAATAAAAATAGAAAGAAAACGACATTGTTAAGCCTACTTTCTGCTTTCCAGTATCTCGAGAACATATCGCATTTTCCCCGTAAGCGGATTAAATTAATTCACCTATGTATTTCATTTTATATTTTCAGTATAATTAAATATTATTATTTAGTGAACATTTGGTAGTTAATGGCCAGACTTAGAATTCTTTGCAGATATTGAATTTCTTTATTACTAAGCTAGATTTCAATTAGCTGCTTTACAATTATATTTTAATTGTTTAGGTATAATAATTTATGTAAAGTTATACTCTTAGACTGGTTTTTAAACTATTTAATAATGTGTTCTCATATCGTAGAGTGAATGCATTTGCTAGATTTTATTATTATTATTATTATTATTATTATTATTATTATTATTATTATTATTATTATTATTATTATTATTATTATTATTATTATTAACTATTTTATTACCAATTTTAAGATATTTAGATATTCCCATATTTAATTCAGAAAAAGAAGTGGGTTTTCAGTCCTTTATAATAAACTGATAATATAATGAACAGTAAATAATTAATATTGAATTAAAATAAACTGAACATTTTACTTATTTGATACAATTTTGGTAGTAGTATGTGAAAACCACTTAAAACTCAGAAGAAATTTTAGCAATATACTTTCGAGATTAAAAATAAATATCTGAACAGATGTACAAAGGAGTGACATTTCGAGGGAATATTCAGTTCGTAGCAAGGTGATAGTGGAAGATCAAATAATATTCCCACCGCGATAATATTATCGTTACTAATGAAATGCAATATGGATAACGTAAACCATATTTTAAATATTGCAAAATATTATTCAATAAAGTAGTTAACACCTAATTTATTTGCTCATATTAGGAAAACTGTTGAAGTTATCTATTGATTGTTTAAAATATAAAAGTGTTTTGTTAAGAATGGAGCCTATTGCCCTAACTTCAACAACTAAATAACTTTCTGAAATCCTCTAGGAACAGCATGAATAGACTTTGTTAAAAAGCATAATCATATATAAATACCTTCTCTCTGTTAATTACCACCACGGGTGGCCGAGGTCGTTAAGACGCGAGCTCGTGAGCGGGATGTCGGGGGTTCGAATTCCGCCATGACCGTCCTCCCTGACTGAGGTTTTTTCCAGGTTTTCCTCAGTCCTCATAAATGGCAAATGCCGGGGAGGTACCCTAAACTTAGGCCTGGAACGATTCCTTCCTTAAAAATAAATCCTTTCCCCATATATCATTTCATCTCATGTATCATCAGTGTCCATCACCTGTGGTGCCTCTGCAGCAAAAAGGGGCGTTAAACACCATTCATTCTCTGTTAATTATGTTTTCTGGGTGTCATTCTCACGTTACAGTGACCACTACATCTAAATGGGCTATGAATTGAAAACGAAGATTCTTCTATTGTTAATTATATTTTGGAAAGAATAATTTTTTTCCAAAATATAGATTGTGGTTTATTCTATAAAAATTAATAAAACAATAAAACGGAAACGTGGATACGTATAAAATATTACATTTTTATGAATCAGTGTTTGACAATTCAACAAAATATTAAAATATAATTCACTATTTAAGCGTTATAAGCTGGAAGTGAAACTGAAATAATGGAACAAAATCATACAAAAAGAATTGGGATACAGATTTGTGATTATGAGGAAAATGTGGAATAGTGTCGGATAGAAAAGGAGTAAAGACATTTAAAACGCTTTAATTGTTACTCAGGGTACTAAACATTGCAGAGTAAAAGATATGAAGATACTCATAAAGGATTGTCATTCCACTGCTGAATCGGAGATTGATTTGAAAGCTAGGAGCTTGCTGTGTAAAGATCTCGCCACCTATCGAGGAAAAATGTCATACGGCGGTCGGAATTCACGGCGCGATTAATTTTCTTTCGTTATTTATATGAGTAAATAGTAATGAATATTGCACTCATCATCATGCTTTGATTGTCAATAATAACATCTGGGTTAGAACTTTTTTCACCAACTTAAAATTTTCAGTTCACGATGGAGGTATTACTTCTGGATAATTTGCACGAAACTTTCTGCTACAATACCTGTATGATTAATTTTGTGCACAACAATATTAAATAAGTACTCTTTGTTCAAGCATATATCCCACGCTAGAAAGCCTTAACCCGCATTTCCTACAAAAAATGCAACCAAAATAGTTGACGTGATAAAGACGACGGAGAGAACTCAATTGCCTGTGTCAGCGTCACTTCAACTTCAGTTTTAGTGAAAATGATGCCTCCACTTAAGGTCTATCAGTTTTTACTAGTGTATACAAATTTAGATTGCGTATTGTAATGAGAGTATGGTAGAATATAAAACTTAGAATTACTGAAATATTCTCAATTGCAAAATACCATAAACGAATCTTTGCAAGATGTACAATAGATGTGAGATCGAAATGGACCACGTGGTCTAATTTTCCTTATAAAATATACTCTTATTCTTATTATTATTATTATTATTATTATTATTTTATTATAATCCAATCACAAAAGAAACTGTTTTACATACACAGGTTGGTGTTATGCCTAGAATGTAATGTGAATATAAAAGATAATTTCTATAATGTACTCCAGACATCAGTCTCTTCTATTTTGCATTAATATATGTGTTGACATATCTACTGAATGTAGTGCAGTCCCTGAAACCTCCCTCTGATTTATATAGTATGCAGAGGGAAAATGCCGAAACTTCGCCTAGCGGTCAGAAAATTCTATTTGACCTACGAGTATATTTCAGAGCGGTCATGGTTTGCATTCGTGGTTAATAAACTACCTTGAAAAAATAAAGCAAGTTTATATTTACAAAGGCTAGCTGAAGGGCAAAGAGAAATGAGGATTTGAAAAGAAAAATCCATCGCGATATGCCTAGCGATGAGAACTTGCGATCAATGTTCAGCTTCCTTCTAAATAAAGAAATCTTCATAGGTATAAATATCAGGAATCTACTCGTACCCTGCTGTTACGCTGCAACATTGGGTAGAGCCAATGCTAAAAGCGCAAATGGTGGTGAATTTCGCACCGTATTGTGTTTTTTATTAAATCGGTAAAATCGGATTATTATTGTATTAAACTTACTTAACACGTAACAAACATTTAATACGTTTATTTGTTCAATTTTCGTAACTATGTCATAAATGAATAAACAAATGAATAACGGATGGAAAAACGTTCATTTTATTATTATTTCGTGTTAAAATTTGCATTTTATGTTTATTTAGCATAGAATTTCAACAGTTTTGTATGAAATGTGATTTTTCACACCGTTAGATTAAGGTTTTGATTGAGATTCAGACAGGGAAAATTAGAGGAAGTTTTGGCAAGAGCAGCGGTACACTAATCCGAAGAACAATGGTTTGAGTTCCTGTCATGATCTCCATTTTTTCTATGTGACTGTTGATTCCAAGCTTAATTCGAGCACACAGCTCGTGTAAAAAAATTACATTTCATTTAATTAATCCTAATACTGTACTTAACAATGAAGCCTGTGTTACAAATACCCAAAGCCTTAGAGTCGCTTCTTAGAAATAAAATATTCTCTGCAAAGACATAGCATTAGAGGTTTACAGGTTATAATAGCCTCATATAAGGAATGCTTTATTTAATACATTTACTATTTGGATGACACATTTATGTGCTCAGTTCGGAATAAATATTAGATACTATAACATAAACTTGGAGGTATGAATTCACAATGTGTTATTAAACTATTCGAAGTTGTTTAGTTTGAAAATAAACGTATGAAGCATGAACGTTTTTCACGTTTATCTTTAGAAACTAATTATGGAACATGCAGCTAAAATAAGGCAAATGTGACGGCATGTGATGAAAAACGCATATATTTTATGAGATTTGTTTTATTTATGACAAAACCATGAATAGTATCTACGAAAGGAAAGTTTATAGAAGAAAATTACCCGTAAGTTGCGCAATGTTCCAAAGGCGTCAAACTTTCACTAGGACAGACATTATATAAATGATGATTTTTTTTCCTTTTCTTCCTTTTTACTACAGGAGTTATTTATGTATAAAGCTTTAATGACTATAGCGGTTTCCAATTTTACTAATTTTTAGAGCAAGCATTTAATTTACATTATAAATGCTAAATGGAGACAGTTCTTTGCACAGTCCATGATCGAACCAATTTATTTTGGCCCGAAAGTTTGTTAGGATATGGCTCCCTTGCCCTTTTTGCTTGACAGAGATATGTGCCGAGACCTATACTCCTGGGTAAGGTCGTCTTATTCGCGATAATGTCCCATAGGGACCTCACCAAATTCTACGCCGTTGATCTTTTCCCATAAGACTTTCATTTTCCGCTTCCACCACAGCTAGAACCGGTTCTTCTTTTCGGGCGTTTCTTTCGTTTTGGTTCATTGGCTTTCCTTCATCCGCGGGCCTTGAATTCAACAATGTGTTGGGTGCAGATCTACCTTCCGGCGATACGCTCACTGAAGAAAAAGTCGGTTAACCACAGACATACAAGCAAAATATAATACTGCTTCCTTTACTTGCAAGCTTGTACAGTCCATACTGACTACCAAAGGCTTCAGGATAAGCAAATGAAGTATATTTATGACGTAATATGATTTTTTTACTGCTCAATTTTTCTACATTTTCCATTTCTTAAGGAATCATCAAATAGTTTAAATTATTTAGTTGAATAGTGACATTTCACTTATTATATCAAAATAGCGTTATGTTTAATAAAAATTCCATATTATATTTTATTGTTTGCCTTGCTGAACATGGAATAGTGAGAACAGAAATGTACATCATCTCTAAAGGATAACGAGAAAATGAAGAATGTCTAATGCCGACTAGAGAAGGTAGAAGTATACAGGAGGCGCAAAACATAAGACACTGCTGGGAGCTGGACAGATGGCTAGTCATGCTAGTCAGAGGAATGTGTTGACGACGCAACTATTAGTATTCTGCTTTCGTTAACGAATTGAGAACGGATCGAATCTTCAGTACTTGAATAATGATTTACTTGGTAGATAAAACCCTCTCTCTCCACATACACCGTTAGCCATCTCTCTAGCAGTGCAAAGAATTTACGAGAATAAAGGCACGTTGAAAAAAAGGCACCTCAAGGACAAGAAAGGTTTGTCTCCTAAGCTTCTTGTTATGCTGCTGGCTTAATTCTAAAGCTGCAAATGTGTTTATGGATGGTCAAGAGGACTTCCCTTAAATAAAATAATTATCTCAAGGCATCTTAGTATTATGTAATATAGGTTCAAATACAGTAATATTTATTATTGAAACCTACCAACTATAGTTCTTAAAATGCCTCAACACTTCTAGGAATATCTGTACATCGAGGAACAGACCTTAACTTGTGATTAGATTGAAGTGCAGCCTGCAAGTGGCTGTATCCCCACCAATGATAATGGTTTATATTTTATTGAACATGAACATACGCGGTGATCTATATCGATGCCTGTAGCTCCATATTGAAGGGCTTGAGACTATTCGTTCCTATTGTTAAAATACTTAGTGTCGTGGCACTTTTCTGCTGGTAAATACTTTTTTTACCGTATTCTGTATGAAGAGAAACGGTTCTACGTCGAATGCTGTACTTCAAACAGTGGCATGCTGATCGTCAGCAATTTAATTTCTAAAGTGCGTATGCTTATATTAGGAATATGCTTTTGGATCACAAACAAAACTTAATTTGTAATGTCTTATGCATATTTCATAATTATTTACTTATAATATTGATTTAGCAAATATGTAAAACATAATATATCAGCCTTTCAAGCAGTGTTAATGAAAACAACACAATAAAATGATTCCACTTTGTAAACCGCAGAAAGAAACCGAAAATTACTAGAAATTCTAACCTAAAGTAAAAATGATGATCTGGCCTCCGTTTAAAAAAAAATATTAAAAGTTTGGGAATAATGTCACCTCAAGTGGACTACCAAATTAATTAGCAGTATGAAGTAGACATCCCAAAAAAGAAATCGTTATAAAGAATCAGGAAATTGCTGCGTAAATATAAAAATTGGAAAGCAAAAGGGTGTACTGGGCAATAGACGAGAAACATGTCCTTTACAGGCTGCCGGAGAAGGACGTCATAATCTAAGAGCTTCGGAATCAGCATATCTTAACTTAAAAGAAAATGAAGTAGCAGTTGTAACGATATTAATGGCAGTAACTTTAACTTTGTGAAATAATGTACCTGTGCTCTGTAGGTAGCTACCCACAGCAACAGAACAGATTGTAGCAGCATAATAATAGAGGAACAACTTCAATCTAACAGACTTAAAATTATCAACGATCAAGATGCACCGTGCGTCCCAAGAACTTAGGCAATCACAAATCATGTACGTTGTTTCCCCGCATATTAAAAACCCATAACTTTTCTCGTATAAAAGCATGCCGTCTGAATACAGGCAAGCACTGTTTCGTACACCTCCTGTAACATAAGTGAGTATACATTTAAAAATAAAATGATGTACATGCTTTTATTAAGCAATGTTGAAGTTATGTGTATTTAATTTGCGCAGAAATATTGTAACGTTTCTTGAGATCAGGTGGGCTGGGTTGCCTTTGCTGGCGCGCTGTTGGCATAAATTTCGCTGCTACACAAATATTAGAAGGGAATGTGTTCGTCAGGGTAATTGTGTAGCTTCTTCTTCATTCTCAGGCCAATCAGCAATGCCCTCATTCTTAATGATGTTAATGCAATGGAATATACTACTTCAGTTGGAATTGTTTAATTTCATGTGCAAACTATATCTTAACGTAAAAATCGTTTTTAACATGTCCATAGAGATGGGACGATACCAAATTCTCTCGATACTCAATACACAATAATTTCCTGTTTTTATGAAATAAAATATAAATTTATCATTTCATAAATTTAAGAGTTTTAATATACATATAAATAGATGTTAATTTACTTACTCGCACAGTGTGTTTATTTTATTGATAAATTTAACACATTTAAAATATATTGATGAACCCTACAGTAACTCAAGATGCTGAATGAACTCCTAAGCCCATCATCATCGACAATGCTACATGGCTGGTGGTCTTCACTTATTATGTATTCTGTTTTCGTGATAATTAGATTTGATCATTATCTCCACGGTTAAAGTTGGATTTACTGTCCAAAAGGATATACGTGCAGGTTAGTTGTTACTCGAGTAGTGTGGTGATGGATGACAACAGAAACAAGGACGATGACTTCGACAGAACGGGCACATACTCATCCACTGTTAGTCCTCATTCCGCTAAGCAATCTGAAATTGGTTTTGTTAACGTAAAGTTACTGTATAACGGTTTCACCACCTGTCGAGGGAAATTCTGTTGCGCTGTCATAGCTCATTCAGTACACTTTTTGATTCTTTCGTTATTTATTAGTAGTAATTAGCTTAATATCATACTCACCATCACAGTAGATCCTCGAAGTGCCTGTCTTCCGTTACGAGACATGCTTGAATTCTTTTGAAAGGATTCTGGACAATCAGTTTATCCTCCCCATTATTTGTTTGAGCGCCCCATGGGTTTTATTTATGGTACATTCCATTCATTGCGACTCACTCATAAAATTAGGTGGGTGATAGTAGCTTTGTTGCTCCGTTATATTTTCAACTTCTACACTAGTTTTCCGTCTCGTATCAGTCCCGATTGAGCGGGTTTCTTTTGACAAGTCAGCACTACCGGTAGCCAATAGACACCTCTGATTGATGAGAAACAACGGATTTTTTTCAAACAGAGCTACACGTGCTGCAACAAAGGCTATGTACTGTCGCAATAATCAAATATCCTGTTTTAAATAACTTGAAAGGATTTAAGAAGTTTTCTAAAAGAATGACGAGTAGGCGGAAGTAAATAGTTCATAAGTTTTGAAATGCGATTACTTATAATGAAACAAATGAGCACACACAGGATTTTGTGCGTTAATCTTCTTTTGTGTGTGAACTATAAAAAATGTGATTCTACCTATATAACATCTTTATTATAGTATTGCCTCATTGTTGAATTTTTTCAACATTTTAAACCAATATTTATTTTTCAGTAGAATGCAATGATACTTTTAGCATGAATAATTCATAAAATAATACACTCGATAAGAGTTTGGAAAAAGCATGCATTTCCTTCTGTTATTAACATTTTCATTTTTTGTGATATTTCGATTGTTAATATTTGTATATAAAGTATTATTTTGCACACTAAAGCCACGCTTAAAATATTTCTTACTCGTCAAATGTCATCCAAGCACTGTTGTTGCTTCGTTGATGTACATACCACACCCCAATGGATGGGAGAAAACTCAGACATGGGTAAACTATTTGATAATAATGCAAAGAAAGGTAATAGTTAGTTACTGGGCACCAGCACAATAATTGCTTGGGGAATCATTGGAAGGTTTAAGCAGTAATGAAAAAAAGGATATTAGGTTTGTTGTTACTTTTAACCAATATACTTCAATTCACATACATTGACTGCTAGAGCACCAGACTCTATATACAATATTATGCCTTCTTTACCAACAGCTGATGGCAAGATCCTACTCCAGCTATTTCCAAACAAGATTCTTCACTTTCAATATGTTTGTCCTAGTGGTCTAATGGTAACCATACTTACCTCGTGATTCCAACATCGCGGGTTCATCCCGACCAGTGTCAATGGATTTTTTTCGGGCGTAAAAATCTTTAGTATGGCTTCCTTCGGAAGGGACGTAAAGCCGTGGATCCCATGTCGTAGATTTACGGCACAAAAAAGAACCTCAAGCTTGAAAGAGAGACATCTGAGCAAAATTTATCGGATGTTTCACGTCCGGCATTGAATAGGACGCTAATAACCTAAGGTGTTAAGGAGCGCCCTTAAATAAAATAATCTACAACTTTCAACATTTAATAAACAATAGGTTATATACTTTTACAGTATCAATAGATGTAGAATAATCAATTCCGTGCATCCATCAGTTCTTTCCCAGATTGTTTTTGTCTTGCTGTCAGCTGTGCACCAAATCCAATTCCCAGCACAAGACAGGGGAAGTCACTATGCCTAGAATTCCAGCTTCAAAACCAGCTACTCTCAGACGAGGGCGCTCTGGTACAAAAACTATTCAAAAGAAAGCCTTATCCTGGGCTACTTAATCCAAAGAATATTCCAGTATTTATAGCCCCCAAACAGCTTGGTGATACTTTTTTTTCTTGTAATCCTTATAACCTCAAAATTGGGGCGATACTTTATTTTTTATTTAATTAATTAATCTGTTATTTATTTTTATATAGATCCAGTTCATACTTCTCCTTAGTACTTTTCTGATTATTTTGTTGAGCAATTTTTCCAGTTAGCCTCCAACTATACAAACATGTACTCAGCTCTGAAAAATGATAAAACGGTGAATACAACTGCAGTTAAAATGAGAATATTCACTAACTTAATGTACTGACGAGTGTTATAAAGTATCCTAGACTCATAATGAACCGACGAAATAATTTAAGGTTGTCTGTTGGGTCAGAATTCATGAGTTAAAATAGATATATTACTCCTACACAGCTGTTCCACCACGTAATCATGACGCTAACAGTCTAAGGAAAATCCAGCCAATCATTGACAATGTAGGGATAGGTAATTTGAATTTGCCTTGGGATATTGTTAAATAATCCCACGGAAAAAGTGTCACTTTCATGGGGCATTGTAGCATGAAACAATTTGTACAAAATAAACCTTGGCCTCTTGGTCTCAAAAACTTTTGTCATTACATAATGTTCTGGCATTATAATTTGTCTGATTGCAGCGAGCATATTCATCATCATCAGTAGCAGTATCATAATTATAGCTTTTCTTTGTGTCCGCAATACTGACGTCATTCATTTCAAATTACTTGCTGTAAGGTCTGAATAAATTTGATCACTCTGTATGTGCGTTTACCCCAGAGGGAACAAACATTTGCCCAACGTAAATAAGGGATAAAATATGAACTTGTGCCTAAATAAGCCCTTAATGATTAGCTCTAGAAGTTAATAGGAGTCGGTATGGAGCTTATCCACTGCAATCCACCACTAATGACAAAGTGTAACATTTCCCTTCATAAAAAATAAACATTGTTACTTTTTTGTTCTGAATATATTTTTATATAATCTGAATGGACATAGTCATATTTTTTCCGTTGAATTGAAGTATTATTGTTACGTTTAACATTTGTGCTATAATTTCACTTATCTTCTTATCGGTGCAAAATCTATACCTAAAGATTTTTTTTATTCCTTGCTACTTGTCTTCTTTCCTTTCAGTAGACAAAATGCTCACCACTCATGTAAATATCATTTTAGAGCTATGGGATATTTTGCTTACTACATCGCAATGCTGTTGCACAAATAGGTATTTGGTAATACAATATCCACTTACTTTCCTTTATTCTGCATATTTAAAAAGAATGATTCTGCATTCATAAAATGGACGTCTACAAATCAGAAATAGTCATTTTCTATATTTTTCTAGTGTAAATCCATGCACAGCAGGTAGCTTCAAGAGCATTGAGAATGAGAAACATTTCTTCCATTGTGAGCTAGAAAGTGAATCGTAATTGGCTTCCATAATGAATTTTTTTTTTGTTTTGTTTTATAGGTGTCTTAAGAGAATGGATTTTGTTGGAGGCTAACTTTGGCATGTGCTCCAGTAAATAATAAAATATGTAAAAATAATACTCTTTGTTTGTAAAAGGCCTCTGTTTGGGTTAGGTGTAGTGTATTCTCAGGTATTCGTAAGGCTTTCATTTTCAATTGTGGTCTTTCTAAGTTGATTTATATGTTAAAATAATTACCGCAAATGTTGTATTTCCATAATTTTAATGATTAGAACTGAAGGATTGCAAAGAACGGGTGTATAGAACTCATAAAGTTTCCGAAGGCAAATTGTCTAAAGAAAATCGCTCCAAAATAACAGGTAAATGGGACTGATGAGTGGTTTAAGTTCTTGGGCTTACAGCAAGGCTCTTATAAAATAAGGATACAGAGTGTTTATATGAAAATAAGTAGGATAAGGATTTTAATTATTCCTTTATTTGTGTGGAATTTATTCAGATAATTCAAGCTGCACTTGATGTTACGATTTGTGGTAAACTGAAAAGTGACTAGGTTTGTATAGAGCACCCTTGTCTATATGAGCAAAAGTTATATGTATAAGATGTTAGCTACAAACACTATTTCTTGTACATGCATTTGACGTCATGTGTTTCTGGACAATAGTCGTTTACGTCGAGCACTGTTAGTTGATTTTTGTCGAGAGATAACTGCGAATTCTCCTTCGAACATGGAGTGCGACATACTGGTGGACATTGCTCTGCAATATTTGCGTAAAATGTTTGGCATTCTTAAGCTTTGATCGTGCTTATTTACGCTAAAATTTCCAACCATAAGCTCTGTGTAGAAGTTCCACCAAAGATACCTACTGCAAAGTCTAATATATATACAGAGCGGGTCATTCATTCTTATGATTTGTTAGACTCGCTGAAACGGCATCTGAAGGGTCAACAATTTGCAACCGATGGTAAAATCACGAACATAATAATGTGTTGGTTGTTGTCATTCCCCTCTGAGGACATAGCAATTGCTGTAACATTTCTATCAGGAGCATGCCTTCGTTTTATTAGACCATTACGTGAAGTCAATAAAGTTAACACTGATTGTATTGAGTGACGTTCCAGAATTATTATATGAGTCGTTCGGTGGACTGGAGAAGATTTCCCATTTTCAGATTGGAGCCCGTATGATGGCAGCTGGCGGGTCGGCAGTCAGAGCGGTAACTCCCGGCAAAGTGGATGTAATATCCGCGCAACTGGTTCAAGTTCCCCCAACTATAGCCACAATTACAATGAAAATAAGCACGAACCTTATGACAGGAGAAGTTGAAAACGTTCTGCTACATCCACACAATTCTGACATATTTTTAGAAAATGATCATTCATACGCTCAGTGTTATTCCGAAAAAACATTATGCCAGTATCTCATTCTTGTACCTATCTCCGTTTAGAGTATTCTCAAACAGATAGGCGCATTACTCTGTATGCATTTAAATAGACATCAATTTTCACTTTATGCTAGAGGGATTCGTGTGGAACATTGGGATTTTCTATACCCCATACGTGTTATTAGAAATATGACGCAAATATTCATACTATGTCAGTAAAGAATGCGGGCGACAAAACCATGAAATACCCAGTATCTACTTAGGCATACTTGAAAACGACCGTAGTTACTGAGGAAGATATGTTTCATATGTTCTTCATCCAACTGTAAAGTGTAATCTGCAGTTGGCGATTGTTTTATTACTCACTTCTAGATCTATTTCAGTTGAATTTTTATTGAAGAGAAAATTGTTTCCTTTTTTCTTTTTTTTTTCTTTTTTTTTTTTTTTGATTGATTTTATTTATGGACGCTCTTTAACATCTCAGGTCATCAGCGTCCCATTCAAATCAGAGCGTGAAACGGCCGACAAATTTTGCTCAGAGGCCTCTCTTTCAGGCTTGAGGTTCTTTTTCGTGCCGTAAATGTACGGCACGAGACCCACGGCTTTACTTCCCTTCCGAAGGAAGCTATACTTAGGCTTTTTACGCCCCGAAAAAATCCATCGGTCATGGCCGGGTTCGAACCCGCGATCTTGGGTATAGGAGGCAAGTATGGTAACTACTACACCACCAGGACCGACAAAATCGTTTCAACAATGATGAATGAGACATTTTGTATAAAGGCACGCTCTTTTAAAAATAATTATGAATAACTTTTGTGAACCTCATGTTTTGTTTGGTCTCATCGAAAATTATAAAAATTAGATTAAAAATCCAAAAATAAATAGATTGATTGAATAGTTTGATACCTGAGGCCTCCAAATTTCAACAAAAACAAAAATCAAAATGTCGAAGCAAACTGGATAAAATGAATTTTGAAAATAGAGGCTGGATGCGTATATTACTGTTAAATGGAGTATTTAATTATTTTAAATTAACCTTAAAATATATTCAGTAGCGTTAAAGAGGCTAACATTCACACTGATCTTTATTTATTTGTTTATTACCTCGTTCCGTTTTGCAGAAACTTAGCCTGAGCAAAGCTTACAGCATAAAATATGCTCTAAAACTAAACACCTCTTATCTATAATGGTGTTTTCTTACTATTTTAGAACTGCAAGAGTGAAAGATGGATTTTTACCATGTGTCTTGGCACAGTTCTAGGTGCTATTGTAAGACAGGTAATGCATTATCACGGTATATGTAAAGGAAGCTCAACCTATTTCGTTTCCTTACGTTCGCATTTCAGATTGGCTACCATTGTACTGTGGAATGAGACCCGAGTATTCCAATATGCATGAAGATGTATCTCTCAACAGAGGTTCGCCGTTTCAATTCCGGTGTATACACACTATAAGAGGTAAAAATATGGGGCTGAACCTTCCCCAGCACTGTCTTACAAACGTCTCTCTCAGGAGAGTATAAATTTCTGCATAGCACAAGGAAATAGTCCAAGTTCTTTGGTTCTGTTAAAGAACAGTATCTCGGCTACGGACTAAATTTGGAATCAGCTCTCAGATGCTGTATTTACTTCATTCTGTTTTCGAATCAAACTTGTTTTATTTATTTCGTTTGTTCTTACTGCAATTTACAAAGTGCATTCAACTTCTTCTTAGATGAAGATTAGTAGGTGCCATCATAATTTTAATAAAACAAAAATACTGTTAATTTATCTGACAAGGAACATCTTCGAGTTCATACAAACAAAACCACACTAAAATTCGGTTATAGGTAATCATTTGACCACCTCTGAATTCAATGGTGATAATAGTTTTCAATAAAATGCCTTGGTAGATCAGTACATGTCTCTGATGACAAGTGCCGCTTTGTAGCTTAAGAAGGGGGTGCATATTAGGACTGTTGACTTCCATCACTTCATTACGAAAGTACAGGTTGCGCAAAATTAATGACTGTGAGAGCTTCCTATAAAAAGATTACACCATAACCATCTTGTTTCATACTGTCTTAATAATCTCTACACGTTAACTGCATTGGTTACCAATCCTCAAACAAAGCGTGCAAGCACCTGCATAATCTCAACTGGTGTACAGAAGGCGAACGAAGTTTGACTAACCGGAGCCCTCTAGTAAGCAACTGCAGCGATTCATAGAAAAACAAATATCGCCACAGAAGTCAAAGAATGGTCGATAGCTGAATTTTGTTGCTGTTTTATTTGTTTGAACTCCAGGGTGTTCCTTGATATAGAACCTCTATATGTTGTGTTTGCTCAGAAAGAAAGAGAACACCATTAGTAGCCTGCAAAATAGCGATAGATAATAGACGTCAAAAGCTACCTGTGTTGACTAATAAAGCCTCTGTTCACACATCATTTTATGATGATTTGTATAGTACACGAGCTATAAAAACATCTTAGATATAGTTATAAAACAAATAGTACCATATGTACCTAAAATGGTTATACTTGAACTCTACTACAGAAGTAATAGTATATTTAAAATAAATAATTAAGTCTATGCCATTAGGAAGACCACGGAAAGGAAATATGGATTACAAACTTTATTTTCGGTATGTTAATTATAAGTTGTATAAAATTAGTATTGCTCATTGTAAAATTCGTTTTAAGGATTACATTCAAAAGCGTTTTAAAACATTCCTTAACATTCTTTCAGATATAAAAGTAACAAATGGGCCTTCATTATGTTACTGTAGGCCTTTTTAGTGAATAGAACAAACGGTTTGTATAAGTTTATAAATAAAGCACTTAACTGCAACACATGTTTAAACTGTAGAAAATCTAATTCTAATGACGCAAGGATGTCTCCAGTACTTCAAATGTTTTTAGGAGTAGAAATGTCTCATTTAACTCATTTTATTTTCCAATCACTTCTCTTGGATATAAGTAGTGTATTAGTATTTGGTTCTTACATTTTAACATGAGTATGTCAACACTCTTTACCGCAAATGCTTGCCAATGGTTTGTTACAACTGCCGTCTTCAGAAAGTTAATGGCTAACACATTGCCTAAATACGGGGGCTGAAAAGAATTAATATAAAGCCTTACCTTAGCTTTAATTAAGTGATGGAATATTCTCTACAGTGGACCCGAAGTTGGCTTAGCATCAGCAATACAGTGTAGCTCTGAACCCTCTCTATCATTCCAATGTAAACAACAACAAGTTTGTGCGTTGTAGCTACAAATGTAATCCCCTTCCTCTGACGTCACGTAACCTAGCTCACGTCAGGCTTGTGCTGATATCTTCTTACCCAAAGAATTGTTCCATCACTACTTACAATATATTGCTGAAAATGATGACATTGCTACCTTAAAAAAAGAAGTTTGTCTGGGTCTATGGCATTAAACATATTTTCTTCAACATGTGATGGTCTTTAATAATTTATTTTTTTAATCTAATAGTCTTCTTGTGGTCACTTCTTGGTCTAGTGATTAGCGTTGTTGACTACAGGCCGGGAGGCCCGGGCTCGTTTCCCGCTACCTACATAGGCTTTTCTCTAAGTTAAAGAGATTAGGAACGGGTCCACCCAACCTCATGGGGACAATTTGGAAGCTTCCTGATGGAGAGATGGCGTTCTTCGATACCCCTGCAATACTACTCTCTATCAATGAAGTCGCAAGACGGAGATAGATGAAGCAGAGGTCGCCGTGGTACGCCAAGGCTCACCCCGGGGTGTAGTGCCAAATAAGAAGAATGGTATTCTTGTTGATCTGAATCTAGTTACTCCACTAGGAACACTTCTTCCCCATGTGAACTTTAGGGTTTACGTTTGGCCACTATCGTTGAATTCTGTTTTACGTCAATGTCGTAAATTGTCACACGCTATTCCACGGGATAATTCACCAAAGCTTGTAACCAAAAAGTTCACTTCCGTGATAGGTGGATGCAGATATGACACTGAATCTTGACTTTGTTGGACAAAATTGTTCGACAGAAACTACCGTGCATATTATCCACCTCGCGGCTCATATTACGGGAATAAAGAGAGTTGACAAATGCCCTGTATGTTGGTTTATTCAAAATTTGAAAATTAGTAAAAACAACATAAGTTCACTGTTTCTTGTAACGTGATTTCGAAATTCTATAAATAATTTTTTACATTTCAGCATTGCTTTTTATTGTTTTTCTTAATTTATACTTCAAATATTTTATGGGAAAATTTGGGCTAATTGTGTAACGCATTCAATTTTAGGACCTTTTATTCAGCTTCTATAACCAAACTTACCACTGCGAAAGTTCTACCATAGATAACCGAATATACCTAATACATTGAATTTGGGAGTCAACAAAAGCGGCGTCGAAACTTCTCTTTGAGCTGCATTATTTCAAGGCTTGTGTAGTCCATTTTGTTGTGTGCTTTGATTCAAACAATTGTTAATGGTAGGAGTGGACGTTTATTATAATTGACAGAAGAATGTCATTTATGAAAGCTTGGGATACCAGGTAGGATCTTATTTCGGGAAGTCCTTTGGTTACGTTTCTTTGGACTTACTTTTTCTTCTTGTGCTTTTACAACAACTCTCTCTGGAGCCTCAATTTTGTTAAATTAGATACTATCATAAAATTATCAGCATTATATTACAAAATTATACTTGCTATTCTATAGTGCTACATATTGCGATCTATTTGAATTGTGTACTATGCTAACAAAATAATTTTGAAATATTTTTTAAAGAATAACTCATAAGCAATTAACAATTTACATTACCTTGTCTGTATTTTACCACGAAACCACTTTCATTGTTTTGCCCTTCTTCATGTATAATTTAACTATTAAACTCTTCTGTGTGATAGAGCCATATTCCTTGCAACAGGTTAATTAATTACTTGAATGTTCTTTATATAGCATACATAAGCATACTGTAATACTTGTATAGATTGCAAATTGCATTAAAAGTTTGAAATAATAAGTATAGAATTACTGGTTTTAGACTTTTAATTCTCTATCTCGTTTCTCTCGATGCCGGCTCCGAAACATCCGTTTTAGAAAAAAAGCGCTAATGTAATATCTTGTTTTAACTTGGCGGATCTCATTTTCTAATGGATTCGTAATACTCGCTGAAAACAAAAATGACAATTAATTAATAGGCAATTACATTTGTTAATGGATACTCTTATAATACACTGTTAAGCCCCGTGGAGCTGTTATATGCTTGTAGCTTGTCATTATTTACTAAGTTCAGCAGTTACCAATAACAAGGATATAATTTCTGTATTTTAATTTTTTTTTTTTTGAAATTTTATGTAAAATTGTGAAATAATACTGTGTGTTTTTCAACATTTTCAAATACGTGTCTATACATCACTTGGATCGTTTTTCCTAATTTTATTATCTTTTTTTATAGAAGCATTACTTCAAAATTAGTTTTAACTCAATCGTGTGAACAAAATGCTGTAATTATAGATAAAATAAGTATATTGTGATAGATGCGAATGCTTCCTCATAAGCGATCAAGGGAATGGCGATTTTTTTATTATTTTAAGCATCTGTTATTATATGTTTATTATATTAAGCAACAACTTTTCATTTAATGTAGAGTACATTATTAATAATGCTGTGATCAGAATCATAAAACTGATTTAACAGTTGACACAGTGAACATTTGGTTTTTGAATTCCGTTTATCAAGCTTAATATTACAGATTTTATGTTCGAAACTGACACCCTATGCAGAGGGTTACAATTTGGATCCTTTTATGCACTAGAGTTTAGGTTTCTGTGACACAAAGAGTAAACATGCGTAATGCTCAAGCTTATTTGACGGAAATAATAGCATCTTTTTGTTACAGAGCAGAAAATTGCCATTAAATTTGGGCATTGTTTCTTGAAAATAACACACACAAGATATGTGTGTTATTAAGACATGTTCATAGATTCCGTAGCTTCTGAAGAAAAGTTTGCAAAATCTGTAAGAAATACTCACAATATTTTTAAATGTATATGAAAGTAGCTGGAGTGTAAATAGCCCACGTCAAAATAAAAGAAAAAGGCTTATAATTAGAGTAGCAAGATTCTGCTGGAATTGTGATAGGTATATTTAGCTGCAGGACGTGACCGCGCATGTCACCTCATTGACTGACAAGTTCAAACACCCCAGGTGTGTCGGGAGTCTGTTTGCAACCACGTTCCACACCTGGTGAAGTATCATTAAGTTCGCACTACAAACAGAATACACAGTCAAACTGTGCGCTAACATGGGAAATATCGAACGCAGGAGCACCAGTGTTAGTTGATTTATTAGTTGTGCCTTCGCAAGGTTCTAAAACGGCTACCTGCCTGCACGAGTTGTTTACTGGTCATTGTAAGACGTATCGTTGTGCAATATGAACTTAGGCTTCCGATTTACATCTAAAAGGGTTTTGATTCTTCCGCGAAACGCAGGCTGAGTGAATGTGAGGTGCAGTAAACAGATAAATGTTATAAGTGCAGTAATGCGAAGACAGGAGTACACTATAGAAAAGGAATTTTATGTACTATTCTTATGTTAAATCAAACGTGTGCATAAGTGCGAGGAGACAATTTGTTAAGCAAATCGCCAGGTGTACCTGTTGCACCCAGAAAGGTTATATTATTTTGTTAATGAATTTAAGATAACCAAATATATTGTTATGTGCTTACCGAAGAAAAAATGACATTGGAGAAAGGTTGCAACCAAGTTAAAGAAACAAAGCATTGACACGCACAGTGAATGTCCATGGATTATGTCACTGGTCATAATAAAATTTCATAAAAAAGTGAACTAAAATGCTTTCTGCAATCATTAATTCAGATGGGATGGCCTCGCATTAGTAATTGCTCTACCCCCACAACTCAATTGTTATTTCTGCTAATTTTGATTTTATATTACGGAAAATAGCCCCCAATAAAATTGTCAAATTGTCTAAATTGTTGAGCTATATAAAGCTGTCCAGCTGCGGGAGCTGTGACATTCTGGACAACAAGATAAACTGAATGTTCACAAAATATCGAGTTAAATGCGTCGGATCTGATCCATTTTGTTTTTGTTTTTTTTTTTTTTGTTATAGGTTTAGATTCATTAACCTCTAGTGATTTCAACTTAATTTGCTGAACGCCTGTAAAAATGGCATTGATTGTTTAATCTTTAATCTAATTTCTCATTACCAGTACGAATTATAACGGTCTGCCACCTTAGGAATAACGAAGCAGCTCTGTGAATACCTTTAAAAAAAAAAAAAAAAAAAAAAAAAGCTTACACCATTTGGGGAGCCCGTAAATGATTCATAATTTATTAATATTGCTAATAAAAGTATCAACACGGTTATGTAGCCACAAAAAAGATGCAGGCGCCTGTAAAATATGTTTTCAAATGTCGCGGTGCATTTACGGATATACTTTAATTAGTCCCCCGCAATAACACTAAAGTATGTTTGTAATGTGTCCTGAGACACTTGGCATGTTTTGAACATAGCGCCTTTAAAAATTAATACATTAATGCATGAATACCCCACACGTCAGAAACATTATTACATTTACCTACAATTATTTTATGAAATGCTTTTAATACTGTAATATAAAGGGAATGAAATAAAGCACTATATATGTATATATGTATACGACAGTCATATGGCGTTAACATTTCCAGCAAAATATTTCTACATTAGAGCTGACATCTCTGCTGCTACTGGGTTACAAATTCCGTTAATTATACAGTAGCAATAGAACATGCCATGGAGAGGAAACAAGAGATTGTCTGTGCTAAAACAGTATAGCTGAAACTGATATTTACCTAGAGCTGGCTCTGCGTTAGAATACAATTTCCATGTGTGACCTAGAGCAAGTGTTTTAAAGGGAGTTATATTCCCATCAGCCATAAGTTTCCGTGAAGCTGTTTATGGTGTGATAATTTAGATTTTTTTCTGTTGACGAAATACGTTGCTGTAATATTTAGACTAAGATGTTGTACATTATTAATAGCATCTAAGCTGCAACACAGCATTTTTACTGAGTGAACGATAATTGTAACCATTTCAAATTTTCCCAAAAGTTTTGGTTAGCGTTAACTTTCTATTTCTTCAAAGAATACTTCAAAAGTTTGGTGAATATGGTGGTTTAATTTGTCCAATGTGCAAAGAATTTGTTAATTAGATAAGTACATATTGGCTAATTATAGTCTTATTTAAGGCTGGGATGATAACTTTTACTGAAAAAGTTAGTAAAATCAAAATAGAATCGTTACAATTATGTAACCTGTATAATAGAAGTTCAAGGACACCGGTGGTCGATCATCAATAATGAATGCTGGGGAGACACTCCAAGCTTAAGCCTGGATTGCTTCACTTTCAATGTATCGTGTCATCTCATGTATCATCAATAGACATAATACAAATACTTGTGGACACATCAGCATAAGAACTACGTCAGTTCGCATGTTTTACGAGGGAGGGAGAGGTGCAGCTTCAAGACAAGTTGAGCTGACGCACGATAACTCTGCATTCAGGCTACATCACACAGCCAGAGATGGTATCTTTGGATTGGATTGTGTTATTTGGGACGGAGGAGAATACTTCGGTACTTAAGCACTACTCAACGACTAGCCATTTGCGCATATGCCCCCCCCATTGGGGCACCATCCACCTCACTCTCACTTTCAACCTGAAACATAACCAATGGAATAAATGATATGAAACGGTAGAGCTGAAAATTAGTAGAAGGTAAATATTCATCCCAGTATTTTCCTAACTGACCAGGGGAAAATCCGAAAATAACCGTCAGTCAGGATGGCCGGCCACAAGTGATTTGAATCAGAGACCTCCCTAATGTTACCACCCGGCTCACTTTCTTTTGCTATACTAAAACGTTTGGAACAGTTTTCTTGAGTTCGACATAAACGGAGCGAGCAGAAGAAGGTGATTGCTTACATTTTATTCTTTATATCATGTGTTAATGTTTGTGCGCAAAGATAGGATTCACGTTGTTTTATGCGAAGTACGTATTGCATCGCAACTACATACAAGCTAAATACAGAAAACACAACTAGGAGGCAAGTAGTACACAAACGTGTAACCCCATCCTCTCGTCCAAATAACAAACAAGGAAGGTTGAGCAGACCTGCAGTGATATTCCTCGTTGCAGCAGTACTTTTCAGTATTCTCAGTCCTCTGTTAACGTAGGAGTTCAAAACACAACAGTAATGCAGCATGAGGTTCTAATTTAACGGAAAACTCATAACACTCCACAACCAGGGCATATGCTGTTGCTTGTTTATTTGTGTTGCGAATATACTGATGACCCAATCCAGGTGTCCTTCAACCATTCCATTAACAGACCTTACGCTTGAAGCAATTATAAATTACGTATTTTTGTTTATACGTAATTCATATTTCTATCCAGATTTTTTTTTTCGTGGTTGCGACGGTCATGTGATTTACTCAAGTGGTATATAAGTTAAACCAAATTTTGATAAAAGCTTTGGAAAATGAAACACATTCCGGTTATACTGAAATAAAATTTATGACTATTTCGTCCTTAAAATTACTGGTTGTGACAGGTACAACTATGTGCTTTATGGGTTTTATCTAAAATGTTTTTGTAAAGAAACTAAACTATAAGAAAACAAACATAATCACTAGAATTCTATATAGAGCGTGCAAAATCTTCAAATTTTTTTGTATGAGTTTTTATTCTGTGTCTGAAATTTTCTCGCACAATTTATTTTATAGGCGTTTACTTTATATTTTCAATGGTTGTAGTTTCTATTCTTGGATTGGCATTAAACGTTAAGATATTTTAGAGAAAAATTGATTAAAGTGAGAAAGAACTCTCGGGACAAAGTTCAGAATACCCTAAAAACTGTGGTGGTAGACAATGTACTTAGAAACTAAATTAATTCGGCCTCTGGGAGGATAAAATCTCCAAAAAGACATGTTAAACATCGCAGTACAAACATTCAGTCACCGAATTTCTGATAGGAAGTAATTTTCTTTATACATTTTCAAATACTTACGGTTCATAATAGGGATACATTTATGAGCGCACTGTACGTTTGGAGAGCTTCTAATCTTAATGATCAGTGTGAAAGCTATTTTTGAGCATTAATAGTGGTATTGGTAACTACCGTCTTATGCAGTTCTTGCTTTTGCAAGTATTAAAGGATGCTTCCGGTTCCTGGTGTGCTACTCTAAATTCTTTCATTATGCTGAAAAATTTTGGCGGATGCTGCGGCACATCTCAATCTGAAAGTTAAATCCTGCAGTTTAAGTAAGGGAGCTCTTACTTTAGGAAGGTGCGTAGATAAGCTCCCAGGATGTTGCCATGCAAAGATAATTCATCAGTACTGGACAACAGTAAAATTTCACAAGTCTCAACAATAACTGTATATGTACATACATGTGCAAAACAATTTTGAGACTAAAATAATGTGAAAAAGAGGAAAATTAATTTGGCACTCAATAAGGAAAAGAATGGAGCACCAATAATGCACATTCATATGGCAAATATATATTAACTCTTTGGGCAAGAAAATTACAAATAGAACATTTCATAAAACATTGCATTTTAAAACAAATATATTAACATTGTGTCAAATGTATGATGACATTTAACATTTAACATTTTTAGCCTTGCGCATTTTTAACAATAGGTACATTATAAAGTGTAGTTGAGTAAAACAGTTAATTAAATAAAACGTACACAATTAAAGCCACTGTGAATACGTACTACTTGAGTCACGGGTAGATACAATAAAGAAGCCCCGGCAATAATTTTTAATTATAAGACCAAAAAATCACTCATATCTTTGAATTCCCATGCTGGGTCCTATTAGAAATAAACTGTAGATTCTAGTAAACTGACTACGTTACACAGTTCGCAATTCTTAATTCTGTTACTATACGGTGCGTTGCAAACAATAGACAATCAATCTGTATAGCCTATCCATACGCAATAGCACAGGCAAAGAGAGGGAGGAGTGAGAACATGGGAAACATGTTCATACATATATCGATTGCGGAAATGGGATATGTGCAATAACAGCGCAATGTTAATTTGTATGAGTGTATAATTAAATCATAACATTTTATTTCAACTTATAAAAATTAATAAACCATTAGTTATTCAAATATTTAGTAAAGCAAATATATCATCTTTACAATATAACATCTCTCATTTAAAAAGCGAAGTTTTCATAGCATTCTGAAAATATAGGTCAGATTTCGTAATAAAGTATTTTATATTCTCAATATGAGTTGTGCACATGTTTAAAAGCACACAGTTCTACAATAGTTTTGCCACCGATTGGTAATGTACTTCAGTAGCTCAATATGTATGGAGTTTTGGGAGAAAATATTGAAAGACA
Organism: Metallyticus violacea; assembly: GCA_030762175.1. Lineage (NCBI taxonomy): Eukaryota > Metazoa > Arthropoda > Insecta > Mantodea > Metallyticidae > Metallyticus > Metallyticus violacea. The sequence continues at coordinate 291,255,233 of CM060846.1, forward strand.
CTCGTAAATTAAAATAAGGTACATATAATGCATTTTGTGCGCTAAGTGAAAGTAGATATGTAGCGCCAAAATTTTGTACTAATATTTTATTTTGGCGTTGCATTTATACAAGTTTAATTTATGAAATAACTGAAATAGATAACTTTTCATTCATATTATATACACCGAGGCTGCCAAAATGTATACACACTATCGCAGTAGATATGTATTTAATATATTTCAAAATTGGACCGAGAAAAAACAGTAATGTGTAGTATGATGTTCTGCAAACAGATGTGACTCACATTACGTTATGCTAGCGTTTATACAATAAAATGGAGTCAAGATTATCATTTGAACATCGGAAAATAATTTTGAAGTGGTGTTGGAAAACCAAGAATATTGTTGAAGTTCAAAGGCAATGGAGAGGTGTGTACAGAACAGACCGCCAACTGAAGCAACAATTGCACGCATTCGAGACAAATTTGAGACTCATGGCACCGGATGCGATGTTCACAAGGGCAGATCTGGCAGATCAGTACATTACCACCTAGATGTACGTGCGTATCTTGATGACAATCTTCGGAGGCACTGGTTAGGACGAAGAGGTCCAATTGAGTTTCCACCCCGTTCTCCGGATCTAACACCGCTGGACTTCTACCTATGGGAAATTCTTAAGGATGTTGTATACGGTAGAAAACCAGCTACACTGGCAGCACTTCGGGAAGAAATTGAAACGGCATGTGCTGCAATCGCTGAGGACACTTTCGCAAACATTGCTCAATCAGGAGTTCAAAGTGCTCAGAAGTGTATGGACGCCATTGATGGGCATTTCGAGCAACTGTTGTAACTGTAAAAGTTTAAGATGGTTAGTGGTCATCACTTTCTGTTTGTGTGAATTCAGTTTTATTATGTTAACACAGATTTTCCTTTGCTTGAAGTGTGTATACCCTCTATATATATATGTAATTTGCTAGAAATTACTTATTAAATTATGAAAATGTAAGAGGTTTTCGCTATTTGATTGTTTAAATTTCACGTTGATGTATTCTTTGTAAAGAAGAGGAGGAGTTTATTTCATTCACCTGCTATTGATTGCCTGGAGAGACCGTGTTAATCTGCCGTTCTGCTGTCGTCATGACGTGAATAATAAAACGAGCGACATGGCCGATCGAATTGCTTCGAAAAGAGATGACCCCTTTTAAGCTTTATTTATTTTTTTCCGTTTTGTCCGCTCTTATCTTCCTTTCCTTCGGCGGCGGCTAAATTGAAGTAAGAACGTCATCGAGTACAGAAATGCAAATGAGACGTTCACTAATCAGAGATCTTCATTAACTGTTCAACTGAAATAACATCACTTACTTTTAACATCTAACTCTACTGAACTATAGTTCAGTAAGATTAGAGATCATCGAAAGGGTTGCTTCAAGTGGTAGCACTTAGGACTCGCATTCGAAAGATTTTTTTTTTTGAGTAGTGTTTAACGCCCGTTTTTACTGCTGAGGCACCACAGGCGATGGACACTGATGATATATGAAATGATAAATTGGGAAAGGATATTTTTTTTTAAGGAAGGAAGCGTTCCAGGCCTAAGTTTAGGTACCTCCCCGGCATTTGCCAGTTATGAAGACTGAGGAAAACCTGGAAAAAACCCCAGTCAGGGAGGACGGTCCTGGCGGGATTCGAACCGCAGACCTTCCGCTCACGAGTCCGTGCCTTAACGACCTCGGCCACCCGTGGCGGTATTCGAAAGATCCCGAATACAAATCACTTAGGGCCAGCCGGATGTTTCGTGGTTTCTCCTGGTCGTTCAGGCGAATGCTGGGGATGGTACTTTCCTTTCCGGTCTCTCACTTCATGTTGGTCATGGTGGTCCAGCAGACCCAAGGGAGGGGTTCAATCCCGGCCAGGACCGATGGATTTTTTCGGACGTAAAATCCTAAGTATGGCTCCCTTCGGAAGGGAAGTAAAGCTGTGCGTCCCGTGTATAGATTTATGCCACGAAAAATAACTCAAGCGTGAAAGAAGCGGACCCTGAGCAAAATTTACCGGCCCTGAATTGAATGGGACGCTGATGACCTGAGATGTTAAAAAGCGTCCATAAATAAAACAAACCAAACTCTCATTACATATCATTTTATAGTTGGTTCTGTTATGTGGTAGAAAGTGCGAGAGCATGTTGGACCGGTGCGATGTGATGGTGCACTGGAAGCGGAAATTCTGAAGGGCTCGAAATCCTTGGCGGACTCCATCGGCATCGGGGGGTTCTATATGGAATCATTTTAGGGACTCCGTCCTATCCTCTACCTCTCGATGTCTCCCTCATCTCATCCCTTCCTCCCGTAGATGCACTTCTTACAGGCGTAGGCATAAACGGCCAGCTGTGAGCAAGTTTGAAGTTTCCATCTCCGCTCCAAACAATGCAATACAAGATAAGAGCTCAAAGGGCCTGTTAGTTTCCTAAGATCTTCAGCAAATGCTTTGTAGTGGTTTGTTGACAGACAACAAACTTTCCAGAATATCGCTAGATTCACAGCATTGCTGATGGAAAAATTAGGAAATTATGTTTTTTCTTCTATTTTTGAGCTTTTTCTATTTCTTTGATTTCACTATCATTCATAACTTTCCTCTACCCTTTAGTCTATTCATCTTCCTTTCATTCAATCATATTATTGGCTGCCACTCTGGGAAACATTATGTCATCTGTCTGCTACCAATCCATCATCTCTGAATCCCTAAGCTTCTAATTCAAACTTCTCTCTTAAGATGATGAGAATTGGGTCTCTGAACTCGGGGAGTAGTGCCTGAAATGCTTCAATATCCAAGTTCCGAATGGTTGAGTTCTAGTTGACCTCTATTGTGTGCCTTTTGAAGAAATGTGAATTTACTGAAAATGCCTTGTAGTGTGTCGATGACTTGTTGGCAGCTCGAGTTTGTGGTTCCGTAAGGTTCATGCGTTCCGACTTGAGGCCACAGTAGCTTCCGTATAGACTGGTGTGCTTCAAAGTGACTTCCAACTTGCCTCATTCTTAAAGGTAGTTCAATAAACTTTAGGGTCAATTGGGCCTACTTTCACTGCAGCTTAACACAAAATAAGTAAATAAGCGTGGATTTATTGTTTATACTCATGTTCTTAAGTTTTACCTTATTAAAAAAAATTAGCACTATTTTAATATATTTTGGTCATTAACAAACTTGGGGTACAATAAACAAGAAACTTACACCAATACCAACTATGTGGTTTAAAATGAATGAGCAATATTAGAATTGTTAAAAGAAAGAAATAAAAATGAAGTAAATCAAGGAAGAAAAGTGAAAGGGAAAATATTTACCTCATACATTTAGTAAATTTTGGTATTTCTTATTAATTTATTCTTCATCTTTATTCATCACTAATTTGTTTTTAAAGACACAGAAAATAGAGCGGACAGTGAAAGTATTATTGAATTTTCCATTTTATAGAATTTTTTATTATGTCTTACATTATTATTATTATTATTATTATTATTTTTATTATTATTATTATTATTATTATTATTATTATTATCAACATCCTTGTAATTAACATTACACGTTATTTTATTTTGTGAAGTTAAGCCTTATAATTGACAGATAATTATGAAGTCATCTACTCTTACCTTAATGCCAGAATCAAGCCTAACAGTTAAATGCTTGGCGAAATTATTAAACCTTTACCAACATTACTTTAATTTCTTCAAAACAATTAATATTACAAACTGTTGTACCTATTGCATATAAAAACTGCGCATATAAAACTCACATTAGATATCATGTGAAATTTCACCTTTTGGCGAGTTTGTCTGGAAAATAATAGCGCCATTTCCCAAGGGTTTGTCAATGTTTATCTCCCCAATGTTGACATATGCTGGGCATGGTTGCTCTCATTTTTTTATTTCCTTACGATATAGCTACAATGTTGTACACCCAATGTTGTTATTTTATAAATACTATTGTTTGCGCAATAATGTGTCCTGCTACAAATAAACATATTTACTGTCCTCAAGGTCATGGGCTCAAACCCGACTAGGATCGATGGATTTTAAGGCGTAAAAATCCTAAGTATGAATTCATTTGGAATGGAAATAATGCCGTTGGTCACGTGTCGTATATTTCGGCACGTAAAAGAACCGCAAGCTTAAAAGTAAAGGCCTCTTAGCAAACTTTATCGGTCTTTTCACGCTCTGAATACCGCCATAGGTGGCCGCGGTCGTTAAGGCGCGGACTCATGAGCGGGAGGTCTAGGGTTCGAGTCCCGCCAAGACCGTCCTCCCTGACTGAGGTTTTTTCCAGGTCTCCCTCAGTCCTCATAAATGGCAAATGCCGGAAAGATTGCTTTAATTTATGCCTGGAACGTTTCCTTCCTTAAATAAAAAATCCTTTTCCAATATATCATTTCATCTCATGTATCATCAGTGTCCATCGCCTGTGGTGCCTCAGTAGCAAAAACGGACATTAAACAATATTAAAAAACGCTCTGATTTTAATGGGACGCTGATTACCTCAGATGTTAAAGAGCGTCGGTAAATAAACGAAATAAAGAAAATAGTTCTCCGATGACTTAATATGTCTAATCTGGTTGAAGTTAAATTCCACTTTACACGTACATATAATGCGACTTCCTTGTTGAATTGCATTGCTCTTTCCCAGCTTTATGATCTAGCGTGCCACATTATTTTTTGACAATTAGCTACTTGTAGAAAATTCTGAAAAAACACCGGAAGCAGCATATGATTTAAGACAAGGTGACAATAAATAAATTACAAAAATCTAAAGAGATTCCAGTAATTGCGTTAAAAGCACTAGAACAAAAAACCGTAAAATCAGAGAAATGTCATGTTGGGCCAAGATCACGCCCAATAATAATAACTTGCAAATCCCAAGCTTTTTACTGCCCGTGGGCCGTCAGTTGGTGTTTGTTATACACAAGGATTATTTTTTACTTTATCGTGTAACTTGAGGTTAAGAGACCAGTATAAATTCTTTGTGTTATGATAGGCTACTGTTATGGAAGTTTTATTAATTACAGCGGTTTATTTAAAAGTACATTTTGCTGTAGTATATTATATATAATAAATATTTCCACTATCACAGACAAAAAATAAAGTATAAGAGAATAAACCCCATACTGCAGAGAAACTCGATAAAATATCAGAAACTGTAGCAAATTAAACAAAAGCAGAGATATTGAGGGTGCAAATTTCAGTAAAAAGTGCAGAAAGGTGCAGTCGGGTTCCACTCCGACAGATTCCCATAACACAGGTTAATGTTCAGTATGAAATATAACTAATATTGTGTGCATGCTATTAATGATAAAATTTGTACGAGTACAAACGAAGCGAAGGAAACTTGTCAATCGTAGAAGCAGGCGATTGGCGGGAGTCTAGTCCCGCGCGGCTCGCGTTTACTTAATTAGGAATTGTAGATGCTGCAAAAAATACATTTAGAAAGTTTTGTAGTGTAACAGCGGGAAAACCTTATAATAATGATGAGTTTAATTTCATTTCGGTTTATTTTATTTAAGGGCTCCCTTTAGCATCTTTGGTCGTTAGCATTCCATTCAATCAAGGGCGTGAAACGCGCGATAAGTTTGCTCAGAGGTCTCTTCTTTCAGGCTTGAGGTTCTTTTACCTGCCATAAATCTATGAATATGGAATCACGCTTTTACTTCCCTTCCGAAGGAAGCCATACTTAGGATTTATACACCCAAAAATACATCGATATTGCCGGTTTTGAACCCGAGACCTTGAGTTTACGAGGTTACTACTACACCACCATGATCGACGACCTCATCAATATAAATATAAAAACCGTGGATAATAGAGAGAATAGAGAGCTATCTAGTACTATAGTTTCAGAAACCACACTCGGTTTCACGGTAACATTTATTCGTTACATACACCATAACCAGTACGTCTGACTTGCATATGACTTCACGTGTCCTTGAACTGGAAAATAGATCTATCATTAGTATTGGACGCTGTGAGGATTATTTAAAGCAATTAAGTAATTTTTTAGAATTTTTAAACTCTGGTGTAACGTGAATTCTCATGAAACACCACCTGTTCTATATTAGGGTGTAATTCTTGCAAAAATCATTCATGATGGCAAGAATTTGAAACCGGATTCAAATGGGAAATACTCAAAGTTACGATCAACATTTGAATTGTGGATCTTCGGCTTAACGTTCTAACCTTTGAGCTACCATGTCACACTTGGCACAAATGTGAACTACTGCTATTTGATTCTCTGTATTTTGGAAAGCGCGAAGGATATTTGTGCAGATTCTAAGATGCGAATCGAAAACTAGAATATTTGGAATCGAACTTCTAGTTAACTTCATTATATTTAGATGTAGTTTTCACATAAAAGAACTAGTGGATTTGGATTACTAAAATTGCAACTTTCCGGGCTGTTATGCTGTGATCGGTGATGTGGTTTGAGGCCAAAGATTTCGTTATCTACCTATTAGCATCATCAGTAGACAAGTTGAAATGGCGCAGTCCTGATGACGAATGTAATGCTATTATTTAGGTGGTGCGGTTGATACGGGAACTGCTAAATTTACGTAACAATTCAAGCATCATTATACTACCAACAAACAAGGGGAATATTGTCTTCTTGGTGGACATTAGAGATATTATGAAGATAAAATAAATCCTTACGATCACCATAAACATACCGCATTAGAACAAAGTACCTCACCATAAGTATCGAGAGGAAAACCTTTACTCCATAAAGGAGACTAAGTGGAAACTTGAAACCATTAAATATCTGTCACCTAGCAATAGACTTCTACACAGGCCATATGGACTGCCCAAGATGCACAAGGACGAATTTCCTCTAGGACCAATTTATAGTTAAATGAATTTAGCAACGAAATGAAGATCTTGGCTAACATTAATCCATACTACAGAAATTAATATCATGAATTAAAATCGCTCAGCTGAGCTGATAAGGAAGACAATAATCAAGAAATTTAACGCCATAGTCAGTTTTGATGTGAGATCTCCCACAAGGACACTCTAGTTATTGCGACAGCATTTCAGCACAGAAGAAGCCAGACTGCTGAAATATGCTTCATATTATTGTTATTTTGTATGGAAATGAATCTTTTACGAACAACCAGATGTTATAACAATGGGAAGCGCTTAAGTCTGTCATCATCAATTTCTTTATAGAATATTTAGAGGAATAAATTTTACGCATGGCACAATACTAGCCACACCAACATTCGTTGTGAGCGTGGTAAAATATATATCGCCATGAGCACACGATCCATAAATCAACGTCTATATCGCCATGACCATACGATCTATAAAACAACGTATATATCGTCATGAACACACGGTCCATAATGCAACGTATATATCGCCATGACCACGCGGTCCATAATTCAATATATATATATATTGCCATGGCCATATGATCCATTTTTAAGCGTATATATCGCTATGACCACATATTCCATAAAACAGCGTATATATCGCCATGACCATACGATCTATAAACCAGGGTATATATTGCCATGACCACACAATCCATAAAACAGCGAATATGCGAACATAAACGTCATTTTAGGCTGAACAAACCAGAGCGATTTTTCGTAACTGAGCATGGCTTTACTAAATGCCAAAATTGAAGTTATTACAAGAATCAATGTTTATTTTTAATTTACCAGAAGATAATATTAGGAAATAATACAAACAAAGACAACATTCTAGAGATTAGCCAGATATAGAAATCTGTTCTAACAAATAAAGTCCACCAACCTTACACACACCTGACCCCCCAGCCTCATTACAACCACAATTAAGTCAAACTCTGACCCTTTCTCGTAACATTACATTTACCATCAGACTGCATCAGTTCCTCATATCCATTGATGATGCCAACCGAAGCAGTTAGTGCAAGCTTTGGTCTCAAAATATGTCACCGATACGGCATAACAGCCCGGAAAGCTGTAAATATAGTAACATTAATTCCTGCCTTGAAAGCTTAAAAAGCAGGGATTTATTTACTATTTTAAAAACGGCCTTTTTCATAAACTTCCATGGTTGGTACTGAAAATTACATCTATCACCTTCAATGTTTATCATCTGAGGAGTCAACAATTTGCATTGGACTCTTAAGATCGAGATCTTCGTGACGTATTCGTTGATTTAATAGCCCAGGGTGGAATTTAACCCTCCAGGCTCACGGTCACTGCATTAAAGTTAGTTTAGTTATATACAAGTAGAGCTGGTCTGCGTACTGGAAGAAGTCAGTAGTCAAGGCGAACACAGTTAAAGGGCCGAAAATGAGACATTTGATTAACTCTACCACGTTCCGGTATATGAAACACGAGCATACCTTGACCCTTCTTCCCAACTAAAGGCATTTCTTTATCCATTTTCTGTTTTACAGCGTTTTCTTTCTGATTCCAATATATCAAAGTTTTATTTTGTTTTACTTAAATATACAAGAAAATATTACTTGAAATTGCAAATTAAAATATGCTAGAAGACAGTTTCCATTAAACACCTTTAAAGGGACCTGTTTTATGAAAAGGCTTAATATACCCCAAATGTTAACTACCCCATATTTAGTCTGTCTTGGCGGTCTAGTGGTAACCACACTTGCCTCATAGACCCAAGATCGCGGGTTCAAATACTGGCCAGGGTCGATGATTTTTTCGTTTGTAAAAATCCTAAAAAGCCGTGGGTCCGTGTCTAGTTTTACAGCACATAAAAGAACCTCAAGCCTGAAAAAAGAAGCCTCTTAGAAAATTTTGTAAGCCGTTTCACGCCCTGAATTAAACGGGACCTTGATGACCTGAGATGTTAAAAAGCGTCCGTAAATAAATAAAATCAAGTTCAAAAAATCCTCGTGAATGTATTAAAAGCCTCATCCCTGAAGCCTGTGACAGCGACATTAAGAATGTTTTAAATGTCCGCTGCATGTGCCATTGTCGCTGTCTAGAGGAGGTCGTCCCCCCTCGTCGCCAAGTAAATTCTGCCTCGCGGTTCGAGAGAGATCAGCCGAGACACAAAAAGGAGTCCTCCACAACCTGTTTTCGGGAGCGGTTTGAGCTGTGCGCTTATTGGAACCTATTTATGGATTTGTTTGGTATGAAGTAAACTTCACAATCACTGGACAAGTGAAAATTTTAAACTGCTCTTTCTGTGTTGAAAGTTTCCTCACTCACGTTCAGAAGTAAATAATTAAGATGGAACGTATAAAGTTTGTTAATATATATGGTGTGTGTGCGAGCTCTGTGTTCATTCGTTTAGTTTAGGCTAAGGGACATGTGTACCATGGGCATTAGTGCAGTGTGTAGTGACCCGTCTTTTCCTAGGAATAGCTTTAAAATTCATTACTCATGTAATTCCCAGCGTTAGTTGAGAGACTGAACGTTAATGCCAGCGATTTTAAAATAATTATAACTCTGACGGCACGCTGCACTGTTGTCCGAAATGTTGATAAACTTTATTTCATGTCATTATTCTTGGTGTAATAATGCATGTTTTAATTGTTTTATATGAATCAAGCAAGGCCTCTTGGGCTATGGGACATCTTTAAGTGCGGTCGCCGAGCACTATTAGACATTATCCAATCTAATGGGACAATAACAAGGAGAGGGTTTGGCGCAAGCCTATAAGTATGTGTCTCGTCCCTATACTGGGGCTCTCCCCACCCAGGTTTCGCCTGATTGAAGAAAGTCAATGGTACAGAACTTTTCCATAATTTGTCCTCGATATAATAACTTTTGAACCCAACAGATGCCAGTCTTATTTGTCATACCTAATTTATTAATCATCCTGAAGACACCTGTAAATTACCAATGCCAGTTTTATATGTAGCTTTCGGCTACAAGCGCGATAACGGCGAAAGGTTAGTTATCATGTTCATTTCGTTGTTCATTGAACACAATGTTTTAACTGCTCAGAAAAATATTATATAACGTTAGATTGCTTACGGCGATTTGCTCACAGGAGACATAGGACGTATTATTTCCCATGCAAGATTTAATAGCTACATTAAAATTCTGCTAGTATCCTCACCATTGATGAATAAAAAGCAATAGAATTATTTCAGTTTACGAAATGAAAATTTTAGTTTACCTTCGAGTTAAAAGATGTACACACCACCGAAACAGGAAGGTATAAGCATCAATTTTAAAGGAGATAAATACCATCTAATGGTTGTTGATTATGCGGAATTTGCAGAAAATCACCAATAAATACGACTATGGGGATAAAAACAGAATAAACTGATTGGATAAATTAGAAGTGAAAATGTAATTGGTTCTCCCAAGTGAATTGTTTTGAAAGATGTGACTATACAGAAAAAGTTTATTAGTAGTCATTTCTCATTATCTCTTCTCCTTCATTCTTCCATGTTTTCATCACTTGAGCCTCCAGACTAAACACCGGATTTCGCCCATCATCCAAGGACAACCACAGCTTGGCGCTTTGCTCAACGAATTATCCATCATAAACATTTTATTAACTCCTAGTTTTGGTTGGCCAATTAATTTACAATGACATAATATAACTGAGTTGTTATTTTAGAGTTTGAATATTTTCAGATTCATTAACTACTAAGCTTATCGTATGTCTAGCAATTCTACTGATGTTGGTATTATCTCGAGATACGTGTCAAACCTGTGGTCTTCTCTCTACAGTAAGTTTCAAGCCAAAATATTATCAATGACTATAACAACCACCGAGTATAAATACAGCTTTCTATGTTAATCACATATCCGTGTTATTAAATCCTGTTACGTTTACAGAGTTTTGCAAAGTGCACGTGCCGGAACAGGGCAGGTTAGTGGATGCTAACCTGGTACAGTCAGAAGAGATTCCTCTCAGAACACTGCTTCGGAAAGAAGCTATGATAAAGCATTGCTGTAAGACGGAAAGGACGAATGCCCCTGCTCTTATCCTCAATGAAGCTGCATTGTGTTCGTAGCACGTGCTAAGTCCCAAATGATTACTTCTCCCAGGAATACTTCCATCTACTTAATGTAAAAGCATTGAACTTTTGAATACCGTAAACTATAGTACTGATGGACAAAGAGTGAAAGTATTCAGTATCCATCGATTCGGTGGTCTTAGCAACGATAAAGTAACGGAACCCCGATATCTTTATTGCCCAACATTTTTTTAAAGTTTATTATTTTTTCATATGTTGAAAACAGTTATCTGAACGCATCCTCAAATGTCAGCGTCGATGTATGAATATTTATCACATAAAATGTATAATATAGCTATTTATTTCCGCTACACATATAAACATTAGAAAAACACCCAAATTTTGGAAATGATTTTACCCTCCTCTATAATATAATGCTGAAGTGTAATGTACATATGCAGGGGGTATCCAAGACTATGTTACATGTTTTTAAAGACAATGTGAACACTTTTCATACAGGAACTCACGTCCAGGAATGTTCCATTTGGTACTTGCTATTAATATAAATGCTAGTGGCTAAATTAAACTGACGAGAAACCTGCAAGTTCGACTATTCAATCATGTCTGAGATTCTCGTTGTGTTCCTAACCATGGAACAACCAATTAATGATTCTTGCCATAAAATCCTCTTCTAATTTGATCTTTAAACCATAAATTAAGTCACTGAGATAACCCAACAAGAACAATACAGTGAAGTGAAGGGAAATGCTAATCGATCCAATTCATTAAAAATAGATCACTGAAGAGATTTTGGTGATATTAAAAAAGTGCGCGGGTACACCATTATGCTCGTACCACATGGGTTTGTGTGGTAAGTGGCCGCTTTAAAGAAAAACAAAATTCATGTGCTATTCCTTAGTTACTTGACAATACGTGGTTGAGGTTTGCTGATATATACAGACCGACCCAATGAACTCTAAACCAGCTTCCTGTGTTTTCCCTATAGGTGAGAGTGACTGTCGTCCTCGTCTGCGTGTATCGTAGAGTAGCGCTGACACAACCATGGAGTAATTCCTTGGCTATTTTAAAAGATATAAGGTTTTGTCACCTCTTTAAAAATATCCATTACGCGATATAGTTCGCGTTAAGTAACGCTGCATATCGAATGCTTTATTTCAGTTCGTCCAGATATGTAGGTTTGTCTTCTGTACGATATTTTGTATTTACCCCAGGGATAACAGTCGCAAGAGGTTAGGTCGGGAGACTAAGGGGGCTATAAATCCTTACTAATAACCGTGTCATTTCGAATAACTCCATAACATTTCTCATGGAAATATTCGCTGTATGAGCATGAAAACAGGCGAAATGGCAACGCTTTGCATATGATGATGCAATTCACATTTTGTCATGAAACTTTCACCAACCAAATAAAAACACCAAATCATGCATTTAACTTCAAAAGAGTTCCAATTGTGGAGCTCCTTCAACCCACACGCTAACACGGCACCTTTGTTGATTACTGTGAGCTTGTTTAATCAAGTTTTAGACCCCAGTCTATAAAGGTGAAACCAAGGTTCTCGGACAATTCTCTAAAAATAGGAGGCAAGATTGTATTCACGTATGTGGGGCTATCAAATGTTACCTCAGGGGGGGAAAGGACCCGATACTTCTTTCTCCGCTCATGGCGCACCATAAATATATATATTTCACTTCATGAACGATATCAGTTCGCTCATTGCTCCCCTAATGATTATTTTGAAATTTATTTCTGAGTCATAATTCACTTCCTTAATAAATATAGAATACACACATCTCGTAATACCTGAACTGAACTCAACCGCTATCAGATCCACACTGATACCCAGAAGCGAGTAGCGTCGGTGGGAAAAACATATACACACTCTCAATGGAAAAGTACAAATGGGTTCATAGTTCATTGGATCACTCCGCATTGGAAGGAAACGTGACTAGATACTTAAGGCTTACCTGATATATCTCAGGCGGAACATTTTCCTATATGAAAATTGTTCTTAAATATTTGTAGCATGCTGTAAATAGTGACATAGAATTTTAGGTTGTATATTAATTGGCATGTTCAGAATGCATATATTAATGTGCGCAGTAACAGAGACGTGAATGGCATAGTTAAAACAAAATTATAATTCATGTAAATCAAAGTTCATTATTGATACTTCCCGCCTGTTTCGCTGTAGCCGTTGTCAATGCAGCCTTCTACCAAGTAAGAAGAGGGATGTGCATTAACAGGACCTTTGCTTTTAAACAATGATAATAGAAATCCCTGTTGAATATAAATGTTAAAAATGGTCATTTTCACAACCTCTGTGTGAAATGTTCTAAGAGCGTCACATTTTTTGTAGTATTATTTATTGAATGGCATCACAACATTTCTCTTTTTCGAGTTAGTCACAATGATAATGCTTGTAACAACAATAAAGAATTAGTGCCAGTTCTAAACACTTATCAAAAGTGTACTTTAAAAATACGTCATTGTAGGTTTCAATCCGTTGTAACACCACAACCTGCTAAAATGGGGGGAATCCTACTGTGTATGTTGCGTAACGCCTTAAGCAAAGCTTTTGATATTAGGGATTAACGCAACTGTAAATCTCTGTAGATGTAAAAAAATCTTGCATTAACGTAATCATATAGCTCAGTGACTGAGTATTTATTTTCTAGGTAAGCCAGCAGTGTAGTTGATAGCTTTGATGATAAAGCAACTAATAAACATCATGTAGTGAGAAGCGCAGATAGAAAAATACAAATATGCAAAACGAACAGTAGCAGCACATTCTTTTGGAAGTGCGAAAATAAAAGCATGTCAATTTTCAGTTTCTTTCTGTTGAATTTAAGTTCGTTCATTGAAATGCCAGGAACCAGCTACATATATAACTTCAAAGTAAATTAACAGTGATTTGATTTATATTATCGGGTCATCCAGCTATCTGATGCCGACGTCGGCGGGGAATTGAATCGGCCGATGAGCAATCGCTCAAGGCCAGCCGGGCTTCACGAGTCGGGGTTTACCGAACTGCTACCTTGATTTTGAGTCTCATGCCATTTAGTCAATATAATTTGAACATTGAAAGTAACAACACATTTCTAATAGAGTAAAGTCCGCTATAATAGTAAATTACATTTATTGCTCCTAATTATTCAACTCCTAACGAAAGTGTTTTTATGATTCTTAAGTCCGTACCAAGATCACTAATGCTGTCAGGAAATTATATGAAGAGAAGTTTTCTGCTAATCATTAAACATGATTAGACTATCACTCTAGTGTTTTGTGTTGACACGATTCTTGTGTAGTCTGGCTGGCCTCGAGTGACCGGTGTAATCCTCACTGCCGCATCGATCATCAGATACTTGGTTTATCCAATACTTCCAAACACATTAAGGGTTTCGAACCATAACGGTATGCTTTTTCATCAATTCTCCAATAGTATGAAGACAGATTTTAGGGGTAAAATACTCCAATAAGCAGGGAGCAATTTGTTTGTTATTTGCAAATCGTCCATTTCCACCATGCTGAACGGGTAGTCTCAAATTTCTTCCAAGGATTGTAGTTTTTGGACCAATACGTTTTTACTGCTGTATCCCCATAATACCATACTCTCTAATGTTAAAATGGGAGCTATAGTTTTTATAGGTTATTTATGAAAGTCTTGTCTGTAATTTAACAGAGAAATTATTTATGTATATTTTCATTAGGAAAATGTGTTTTTTTCAATATGCACCTTTTTCTATGTGCAAATTTGATAAAATTACTATACAATGCATGTTTAATTAAGCACAAGCAATTGTGAAATTTAAAGCAAATTAATTCATTAACTATCGAGAAAACGTGCAATTTGTACGATAAAAAATTCGGAAATCAACAATGAAGATTAGAATTACTTTATGTATTCAAGCTCCATTTACCGCCACGGGTGGCCGAAGTCGTAAAGGCACGGACTCGTGAGCGGGAGGTCTGGGGTTCGAATCCCGCCGGGAACGTCTTCCCTGACTGGGTTTTTTTCCAGGTTTTCCTCAGTCTTCATAACTGGCAAATGCCGGGGAGGTACCTAAACTTAGGCCTGGAACGCTTCCTTCTTAAAAAAAAGCATTTCACAATATATTGTTTCATTTCATGTATCATCATTATCTACCGCTTGTGGTGCCTCAGTAGTAAAAACGGGCGTTAAACACTACAAAAAAAAGTTCCATTTGATGAAGCCTGAACATTTACAGATATTTAGAACTTTATAAATATACAGCATATATCTAAGATAACACAACGTACTGGTTTGCCATATTATTTCGCTTTCATGAGATCATTAAAATATACCTTATGAATAAGGAATATATGTTTTCAGAAGCTGGAAAAATACTAATCTAGTCACACCTATGCAGAACATTTGTTTTTTTAATACTTATAAGTTATGTATGTATTTATTAAATGTGCAAATGATCTTACACCCGGTGCCAGAGGTGAAACAATGAAATTAAAATATTCCCACCTTGTGCTTGCAATTATACGTGTGGCTCTAATTAACTGAATACCTTTCCACATATTTAAGTATATATCAGCAAATTTATATACATATAAACCTAATTAATTGATTAAATGCATGTTGATCTAATTAAACAAATTTGAACGTAATAAAATGCTTGTCAACGCAATTAAGTTCGTGCCAACCTAATTAAAGTAACTACAAGCCAACCTAATGAAATAATTAAATGCATGTCAACCCATAAAAAAACAATTTCAACCTCAAAAAACACATTTCTACCTAATAAAGTACGTGCCTACCTAATTATATACACGCCAATATTCAACACGTATCAACCTAATTAAATGCATGCCAATTGTAAAAGCTAATCTAGGAACTAAGTACTTATCTACGTTTACCTTAAATGTTTTAACTGTGAGAGAACGGTACATATACCATATATGGTTAAAAAAACAGATTCCATAGATTTTTAATATCTAAAAAAGTGAAAATAAAAATTTTACCCTTTCTTATTCTTTCGGGAGCCTCTTAAATAGTTATTACAGTCTGTGATTATTTTTTCTGTACCACATTATGGAAGACCATGAAATATAGGTAACGCGGGAGGGTACATAAAATTTATATTTTTTAAAAAAATAGTCCCCCAAAAAGTTGCGTTATTTTTAAACGCCTCTTGTTAATATTAAATCATTCCTTTGTGTAACATCATAGGAATACCTTATCATGTACATTAATATGAGACAGAGACCTACATTTATACAGTTGTCCCATGACCTTTTATGATGACATTTTCGTGATCACGTGGTAATGTTATCTAAGAACACAAAGCAGTGCAAGCACCTCAACACAAAGGACACCTTTTTTCAGATTTTATTGATTTTATTTTCCACAAGTATTTATTAGATTTTCATAGTGAGAGTAGCACGTCACTGCCTATTGGATTCAGAGCTTCTTTGCACAGTACCACGGAGTTATGCGTTTGCCTCTGGGACTGAAATACAATCTACTTCGTGCGAGTCGAAACAAATTATGCTAATGTTCTCAGCAGTTTCCACTAGGGGTTTCAGTGCCGCTCGCCCTCAAATGAAGTATATTCTTTTTTTTTTTTTCTTTATTTGAAACGGTATTCCCTATTGCCTTTCCGAATGACAATTTGATTTCACCTCAGTTTCATGTGGTTTTCAAATTCTCTCTGGAGCACAGACATTACTGTCTTAAACCCGTAACAGTTACTACATAGACATTGTGGTATACATTATACCTAATATTTAACCATACAATACTGTACAGTTCTATAAAAATAATGATGTAGCACAGGATCGATAATTACCACATTTTAATTATTAAAATGCGCTTATTGTTCATTTTTGTCTTTGTTCTTTATTGCTACATATAGGGGTAACATTTTTATTTTTTGTGCTGTTTTGTTACACAATACTCACTTCTCAATTCCCTCCTTCTGTTAGATTACAGTCAAAACATTTTACGTTCTCGTAAGTATTCTTTTTTTGTCTGTCATTTTTATTTACGATTTTCAAAATTGTACTCAATAATCGATAACTTAAAATATCCACTTTTTAAGCTAGAGTATTGCAAGTTATTTTGAGATGACTATGTCAAAAATACGGTTATCTATATTGTACGAGTGATTATTATTTATTGATAGAAGAGGATCAATAATTGATAGTTAGGAAATTTATGATATGGAGATGATATTAAGTGACCTATTAAATGAATGGTAGGTAGGTGTGTTAAATTTGATGGATTGCATCATCAGTGACGTAGTACTGCCAGTATATACTCGGAAAACATATTGCAAGCAACGCCCTAATTTTCCTAGAATAAACAATTTAATAGAATACTTATAGTTTCATCTTTAGATGAAATAAACCTTTTTTGTTCGCAGCAAAAAGAGCCATGAAATTGAAGTGCTTTAGAGCTTTCCTTTCGAATTCTGTTTAATGCTCTATATTGCGATTTAGAACTCAATTTATCAGTGAATTATCTAAATCAACATTTCCTTGAGGAATGGTTTCTCCAGTTAACGGTAAAATATAAATGATTAGTCATATCCAATGGACATTGTCAGAAAAGCTAACAGTTTACTTAAATCATTCAGATAGTAACATATGTAGAAATTAACATTGTGTGCAAAAATATAACGACTGCAATAATTATTGTTTTTGAGCATTAACTAAAAATAAACTGTCTAGGGAAAGTCGTTTCAAAATTAATTTCTTCCGTCTTAGTATTTATCCAGGACGCAAAAAAGTTTATTCATTCATAACAACAGTTCATATATAGAGAAAAAGTATATTGACAATTATTTAGCTCCTTGAGCATGTTTTAAACAACATATAAATATAATCGAAGTTGTACGTTTTTATTATACATTTTTAGGATGTCTTGGAAAAATCACATTTTGATACATTTAACTAAAAAAAACACGTTTTAAATATATGAGGATAGGTTTTAGGCTTAAATTGTCAATTTAAAACATTAAAGTGTCAAATTTGTAATTTTAATACTATTTAGAGATAAGCACATTATATATGTGCTTATAGAAATATGTAATAGAACTGCCATATACATACCTAATTGTAGTTCAAAGAGCCATCGTGGCTCTTTTCTCTGGCTCTCCTTAAAAACAAAATAGGCTGGACTCCCGTTGCTGTTTTAAAATTAGGCATTCCTTGTCCAGCTGTGTTGATTCGCATTCCAAGCATTCAGTGAATCGTACAGTAATCCTAGTGCAAGGTCGCTTCAGCACCATGGTGAATGTCAACAGAAGGCGAATTCTCGACAACTCATTTCATGACTAGGAATTATAGATATTTCGAACTTCTTTCCTTGGGTCTTTGTTATTTACCATCGAGTTAGTCACACATTTGCAAAACTTTTAAACACAATCGTGTTATATTTGACTTGTTCTGCATTAATTATGAGTGAAAGTACTTAAAGCATATAGCATAGCATTATCTGTAAGTATATAACTTATTGATTGTGTTTTAATGGTTTTCAGCAGAACAAGAACAAGAACAACAACAACAATAATAATAATAATAATAATAATAATAATAATAATAATAATAAAAGTAATAATAATAATAATAATAATAAAGTAATTATTTGAAAGTAACAACATAAGTGTGGCTATCAATACATGTTTGGAAAAGACTGGCCCGTGACTGAAATACCGTTAAACACCCTATCAAAGTATTAAATGTTATAACTTTTAGCTTTCAACATAAGTGGCTATGATTAATATTTGTCTATCAAAGACTATAATGACTAATATTAAATATTAACCTAAACAATGTACACCGAGGTATCAAAAGATGCTGAATCCTATTTCTTCTTCGAGACAGCTACCACATTCATTTATCTTATCATCCGCTCTGTTGAAGTACTGTCAGGAATTAAAATGTTATTTTTAATTATAGTTTCTCATCCAACCCAAATGTCTCCAAATTGCTTTTTGAGCAGTGAACTGACTTCTTCCCTTTTAAAATTCTTAATAATTGACCTCAAAAGATTGTAGATTTATTATTTAGAAATTTACTAAAAATAAAGGAAACAATTTTAGTTGGGTCATCAAATCTAAAAGTTGGTCCTATTTTGTAAAATAATTTTTGTCTACGTTCATTTCCTTCTTTCCGCCAATAATTAATTTCTCAAATATCCTGAAACGATTTTAGAAATGAGCCTAAGACTTTGAAATTCTTGATTTCCCAGTCTTGACTAAGAACTTTTCAAAGAAATCATTTCTTTATACATTGAAACCTGTAATAAGTTGCTGCACTTCCCCAGAAGTCTATCGGCAGGCTCATAGAACTCAAACAGGTAAAATTATTAAAATGGATTAGATATGCCCTGAGAAAAGTTTCAGCAGCAGGTGTGCAAAAATGTGAACGACATGACAATTGTTTATCTGTCTCCCCAAAAATTTCTCAGAGATTGCCTCTGTGGTCATGTGATCAGCATGCCCGTCTGCGAATCCATAGGTCACGGATTCAAATTCCTCAAGCCTCAAAGTCAGTTGACTCACTGTTTTTTTTTTTTTCACTGAATTTTTCTCACCCTGAAAATATGAATACTAGTAATTTTAGGCACTGTGGACTTCGGGTTCATTTACACACCTAATTCGTCAAATATTCATTCGTCGTCTCTTTAGACGTTGGTGTTACGAGGGACATTAAACCATAACAAAAAGTTCCCCGCATAAAAGTCCCAACATGTCCACATAGGAATTCAGTTGGTGTTCATTCAAATACAGTATAGTTCAGAGGCAATCTCCGCTGGTTCTCGACAAGCTTCACTTTCAATCCAAGCACACGAATCAACAAAAAGGGGGAATTTGACGAGCGTATGAGGCATATAGCCTGGGGAGAGGTTGAATACAGGTCATTTGTGTTTTACTTGAGCACACTTTTATTATCTTGTAACGTTTTTATGCCCTTAACATTTTAACAATGAATTTTTTTTTCATTTATATCTATTGCACTCCATTTAAAATATGATACGTTCAAACGATATCTTCCATCTAATTACAGTAGAATTACCAAAACCATTGTTGAAACCCGTTGTAAAAGCATGTGGACAAACAATTTTTTGTTCTTCAAATTGTATGCTACTGAGACATTACACATTCTATATAATTTACTGGTACTTAATTGAAATGGAAGTATAATCCTTGAATTTTTTTCGTAAATACATGGTCCTCCTTTTCATTGAAACTAGGCATAATAGCTTTTTTGTCTATCCTTTTGATGAAAATGCTGTTTCTTTCGGTCTCCCACTCTTCCTTTTTCAAGATTTGAAGTTTAAATTGCTGAAAATCTAGAAAACTTATGCCAAAGGGTTAATACCCAAATATAGCGTACATATTAACTTTCTTCTTTAAATTTTCACCTAGAAAATGTCTAATTTGAAAACAGCAACGTATTTTATAAATTATTATTATTATTATTATTATTATTATTATTATTATTATTATTATTATTATTTCCACACTATTGGTTGAATAGTCTAATACTTTTATAATATAAATAACTTGCATATTTTTAAATTCAATCTGCCATTGGCTCTTCCTTCGTTTCCTTTTGCTGCTTTAACTTGATTATTCAACTATTTCCACAGCATCAAGCTCCAACCTGTTACTAGGGAACACACAACGATACAATCGACACTGCGTGAATGAATATTGCACACTTGTTCCCGACAAATCAAAGGTGCCATTATTGTCATCAGCTCGTATTACTCACGATTTGATCCGGCCAGTTTCGTGAAGCACTGAGGCTTTGAACCGACACCTCTTTTTAACAACGTATTACGATATGAGAAAACTCGTTTTGTACACGTATCGCTGCAAATTTACAAGTCGCACTCCAGAAATGTATGTAAATAAATTACCAATATCTAAATTTCTGCACGCACCAAAACTGGAGAAAACTCATTTTGAAACGGCCTTCCTTGTATATGATTTGACATGTGCGTGTTTCTCTGAAAAAAATAAACTGGAGATTATGAAACAGGAATAAGGAGCAACAGTAGCTCTTATTCAAACGATTTTAATATTTTTATTCCCAGATACATATACGTAAGTAAGAATTTTGAATTTCTTCCTTCCATCTGAAGTACCTACTACCAAAATACAATCTTTACCATAGAAATGCTTAATGGGAGTAAAAGTTTTTGGTGACGCGCTTTTTAAGTTTCAAAAGTACACTACAAAATAAGGAAAATTTTCGCATTAACAGCCTAACAATAGATGCAAGTTGTGGCTTCACAGTTATTTGTTGCAGTTACGGTATCAAAGTGTGTACACAATTGAGAGTAAGGCTTCACTAAACAGTGTTATTTCAATCCCTGAAAAAAGTAAAGGTTTTTACCATGAACTACGGAGTTAGTCGTTAACGTACGCTATCCATTGTTCTTTTTCCTTTGGAGCAGTAAATTTGAAGGATAGCTATACAAAGAGCACAGCGAGACTAAGCCGCAACATCTCCTCTCAGATTAGTGTTGCTTTTAAATGTGAAGGGCTGTCACAAGATGCATGACCTTTTTAACAACTCTTGCAAATGCACGTATTTTGTTGAAAAATATTGATGCTTGATGTATTCTATTGGATCATCCAGTAATTTAATGACAGATGCAGCAACGGGAACTACATCAGCCGATAAAATATTGCTCATGGGCGGTCATACTACATTAAATTCGGAGGGGGCATGCAGGCGGAGCATCACAACAATCGGCGATAGAAACACTAGAGTGACGATCTATTAAATTCTAATGCATTTCAAACGGTTTATACTTACCCATGTCACGCAGGAAGATAGCTGGAATCGCCTGCTTTCATTTTCGATACATTTCTGACATCTGTTTATGCAATTATCCATTACTCCCCTTAATTTTCATTGAGGTATTAAATTAACGTTTTGGTGTATTGTCTGAAGTGTGTAGATGCTACAAATTTATGAACCTCATTATGATTCGGAACTCTATCACCAGAAAATTTCTGTTTTCGGAATCGGTACAAAAAATTGAATCATAAATAAGTACTCATTGTGTAACAGAATAGAATAATTAGGCCCAGTATTTGCCATTTAGTATTCTTACAGGAAAAGTATGGGAACTTCCCGCTGAAAAATTCAATCTTACTATCAGAAAGCTGGAAAATGATGTACAGAATGTACCAAGTTTTTAACTACTCTGAGCGTCGGATAAGATGAGAACACATGCCGTAGCATTTCTGGTGTTTTTTATTAGTTTTTATTCTTGCGATTATAATTATTTCGTAATGTACGCTTGGTGCGATATTAAAATCGCTGGGTTCAGCAGTTTCATTACCATGCGGTGTACACAGCATACTCTTACAAATAAATTCTGTTTTACGCATTGGTTTTGTGAAAAAAGCCTATGACCAAATGTTATTTGAGACTTGCACTTTCTTAAATTTTCTACTACATACATTAGTAACAATGATGTGTCCAGATTGTCTCAGTACAAAGGGCTCTATTACGTATTCATCTGCATATATCCAAAGCTGCGATACTCAAGAATATACAGGTACGCATATTTCATACTTCCAATATTTTTAAACGCAGTTGAGTCACATTTCAATACATGAATGCGTTTTACGGAGTTTAATACCATAGAAGATCTACATCATGTTTCGTCAACGATATCTGGCACTTTCCTTGCGTTCACTGCATTTACATAACAACTCTATTTTGGAGTATGATTGAATTTTTCAACTGGAATTTTGCATACTTCCCATGTTTGCAAAATTTAATCAGGAATTATATACGTGTTGTTTTTTCACTGTTCAAACAAAACTGAGTGGTGTGAGACTTGAGACCAACGTAGCAGTTCGGTAATTACCTCTGCCCCAAGTTCTGTAACATAACTGACCTTGAGCCGCCCTTTCTGTCACCAGATAATTAGAGGACCGAATGATGATGATGATAATGGTCTTTAATGGTGTTAACGACCCATTTTACTACTGAGGCACCACAGGCGGTGGACACTGATGATATATGAGATGAAATGATATATTGGGAAAGGACTTATTTAAGGAAGGAAACGTTCCATACCTAAGTTTAGGTTACCTCCCCGGCATTTGTCATTTATGAAGACTGAGGAAAACCTGGAAAAAACCTCAGTCAGATAGGACAGTCCTGGCGGGATTCGATTCCCAGGCCTCCCGCTCACCAATCCACGCTTTAACGACCTCGGTGACCCATGGCGGTAATGATGATGATGATAATAATAATAATAATAGTAATAATGGCAACAACAATGAATAATAATAATAATAATAATAATAATAATAATAATAATAATAATAATAATAATAACAGATTTTGAAAGATGAACACTCTTTATTTACCTCGAAAAAAATTAAGTACAACGTCATTAAGGAATGTGGTCAATTTTTCTAATTTTCTTGCATTTATTTGCTTTCTGAATACGCTTTGAAAATAAAATAGAACTGAATTACATACTGTGATAAATAATTTTGCTGATTGTATTTTTTTGTTTTCAACTGATAATGTATTTTTTCTCATTACCCTTCATGATCAATTTGGCTTATAGTACAATGTGCGTTTCCTATCAAGATTTGTGCTGTCTACTTAAAACGTTCCGTTAGCGCATTCACGATGTGCATTAATGTTGCATGAAAAATTGAATGTAGAAGGATTAAATCCCTTCAAACTCGCCAGTACTGGAAAACATTAAATATTGTTTTTTGTTGGAATACAGTCGGTTTAGGTCGCTAAATGTATACATTTAGTGATACAAAATTTGATTTGAATATTCGAAGGCATAAAATTAACATAGTAAAGTTTTAAAAGTGCAGTCTATAAAACAGTGATGTTATATATATATCCCACCTATTAGATTTGTCTTACCATTGCAATGTTTCAATGAAGTAAACAAGTGAAATGAAACAACATTACATGTAATAGTGACGATTATGGCTAGTGTTAAAACTATTTGGTTTTCCAAGTGTGCGCGCTTAGGAATTTCTCAGCTATCAGCGGGTAATTAATGAGGCAATTATTTAGGGACATAAATTTCAGAGGGTAAGGAAAGCCCCTTTATGGCCCTCTATCTCTGAGAACGACTTTGCAAGCAGCTTGACAACTGGTCTTGTCCAGGACTTTGCTTTCCCTGACGTTCTCAGTCTTAAGAGTTTTGTAATATTGTAAATGTTGCAATCCAACAAACTAACTCCCATGCATATGTGTTTTGTTTTTAATAAGACAGTTAAACTACCTTACGTGTAAATAATGAAATTCATAAAACCTGAATAACAATGTATAGCATGTTTAAAAGACACGCAAAATATATTTACGATTAACAATTAAATTTACGGAACTGTGCAAATTTATCTGGAAAGCTTAGATTCTCGAATGATATTTATTAGAACTAATTCACGAATAATATAAGAATTTAAATATAATTCCTCTAAACTTGAATTATAAAATTGAAACAATTGTATATTTATGCTTAACCATTTTAAGCAATCTTGAGACAGAAGCATGCCTATTGTCAGTAATGCCAACAGAGAAGAGCAAAATACGAGTTTAGTACTACATCATGAATGGAATGAAAGTGACTTAATTCGCCCACAGAATATTAACACTTGCATTAAATGTTGTACTTATGAATATCTATTCTATTCGGAAACCATGAGACTGAACTGGAAAAAAGTTGACTATTACAATCGCGACCTTTCGAATGTCTAATACCAAATGAGAGAAAAAAAGGTAATATACAGTGTCTGTGCTTTTCTTTGTATTCCGTGGTTTGGAGTTCCTAATGATAAGATAAATTTGCACATTTGACGCATCACCAAAACGCTTTGAAGAACCCTTCATTTTGCGTTATGCTTGTCGATTGTCCATGCTTTTGTTGCTATCAATAGTTCCCCACCGCCCCCACTGACCTCAAAAGTGGTCAGTGATGCGTGTTCTGAAGTGGAGGTTTAGAGTTGACTACACTAACCACAAGACAAATGAACGTCGCGTGATAAAATGGATTTGATAATTTTTTTCATTAATTTCACTCCGTAATCCGGGTGTGATTGTTCCAAATTTAAAATTTTGTTTGGTCGATTGAGTGAAATGGTCAAATTGAAATATATTTCTGTGGACCATTTAAATCTTTGGCATACCTGCCATCTCTCAAGTGAATATAAAAATGTTTAAACTATAATTAAAATCCGACTTCTCCCATTAAAAGCTTATATTCCGGAAATTTTCTTAAATCTCAAGGTCACTATTTCCTATAAATATTCCGAATGTTGTAGTTACATCTCCTGAAAAGGTTTATGGAACGCTTATCCAGATTGTAAAGAAACCCACCAATACTAGAGTTTATTACAGGGGAAATTAAATAAAATTACGCTGACATTTCTTTAGATCTGATTCATGCAGTAGATGCTGACAAAATGGCAAGACGTTATAGCCATTGCTTGTTACACCGCACACAAAACACGCAAGCAAATAATTAAAAATTACCCGTTTCTTATGAGAGATTCGATCTCGCAGAACTAAGGTTACCAATTATTTACTGGCAACCGGACATGATACTGTATAGTGCTTTAATTAATAACATCCTATCGTGTATATTTTCCTCAGCCTAGGAGAACACATCAGATGCCGTAAGGGATTGCATTCCATATACAGAGTGATTTAAAAATACTCACAGTCTTAGTATTTTGTACGGAGGGGGGTTAACTTGATCATTTCAAGGGGGGGGGGGTTCATGTCCGGAATTGTATGGTTTGGGGCGTCAAAGTATAACAACGCTTTGAATATGGTAATGGGCGTGAGTTTCACATTTTATCAAGAAAACCCCACCAAACCCACAAGAATATCAAATCGTGCATAATTACAAAATCATTTGCAATTGTCAACCTACTCCAGCCTATATGCAAACGCTGCACCTGTGTTGATAACTGTGGGCAACTTAAGATGTTTAATGACGTTTTAGATCGCAATTAAACTCCAGTCATTGTTGGTGCTCGGTGCACATAGGGACCTGAGTTTCATTCTAATCTCTTGTGTGTCTTTGGTATATATTCATTTTAATCTATTTAAGTTGCATTCAAATATAATAATTATATTCTCTTTTGTTTCAGGTAAGCGAGTACGGTTATTGCTGTTAAAAATCTATAAGGTAAGTGTGTGATATAATTAACGGCCGGAGAGCAAAGTATATAGATCATCCAACATTCCCATAATAGGATTTTCTGTAAAGTACTATGTTATGAGCATTTAGTTAGCTTTTTTCAAATACGAGGCCTGTTCAAAAATATCTAAATTATTTAATTTTTTAAAATCCTTGCTTACCTTTAACATTGTCACCTGCAACTCTGTTCTTTACATCCTTCCCGCGGTTTTAGATTGTGAAAATAACCCCGCTATGTGTGTTTATCAATTGCGCAAAATTTTGTCTGCTATTTTTCTTTTACATCTTCAACTGAACAAATATTCGTCCTGTTATCATGAATTTCAACGTTTGAGGTAACCAAACGTCTAAAGGAGGATATGGAGGGCGGAGAAAAGCAGTCATATTTTATACACGAAAATCGCGAATAAGCGATAAACAAATGCATTTGTGTATTGCAATTTTGGAGGATCCATGATTTATTCCTCATTGTTCAGGCTTATTTCTTCTGTTGTTATGTCATGAGCGTTCGAGGATCTTTTTTGTATTTCCAGGATTCACGATTTGATTCCTATAGTGGAAATTCATGAGGAACAATGCTCTGAATGCCAAATATATTTTTTATTATCATGGCTTCCCGACCGAAAGTTTTATTGCATTAGATGAAGAACTAGTGATGATAATTGATCCGAATGAGTTCGGCACTCTTAAGTTTGGAACGAGATTATTGCTCACACGTTGGTCGACAATTTTGGAACGGGATTATTGCGTGGGTGGGGAATTATTGTTTATTTGGATGGGACAATTAGTTGTCTTGCCTCGGCTCTCGGAGTCATGAGTTCGATGCTTCCTTACTCTCTGGTTCCAATGCAGAGGATAGGGTTCTCAGGGTAATTTTGGACTGTTTTTAATGACTTAAAGTCATTAGGGAGGAGGAAATTGTTCACTGTAATAATGAAGTTCGGAACTGGTCGAACATTTAATTTATTTGACAACTTGGAAGAATCTGGAACATGCTGTGTTTCGGTGGATTATTGTTCGCTGTATTCACTCGCGTATTTATTCACTTTACTACGATTTTGACTATTATTACTATTATGTTGCGCTGCCTGACTGACTCTCACTACCCGAACGATTTACTTTGACTCTTCGCGACGGTTTCACTATTCTACTACAACACTGGATAAGGCAGATACAGACTGATTGCCACTCTTGCTACTACAGTTACTACTCTTACTGTTACTTTTAGGACTGCTTCCTGACACCACTGCTTCAGAACTTCACTTCTCGTAGTTAATATTAAATATCTTAGGCCAATTCGCTCCTCCCTCCTGAAATTTTAATTCCTTTAAATATTATTGAATTTGGTTCCTTATAGAATATAATTGGATCACACTAGCGCATGATGTATTACAAGGTTGCTTTAATTCGTCGGATTTTTAAACATATTAATTGGTTGAAGATTCTGGATTTTTGCCAGGAAATATTTCTTATTCCCACGCTAAGAAAAAATTACATCTATCCTTCGCTAGATTCTCGCGATATAGCACGTTACTGCCCCTATTTGCGGCATCATTTTGAACTGGCTAAACCTTGGTTTCTGTGAAAACACGTGTTTCTGTATGCGGTATTTCCTTTTGATGACAAGTACCGTTTTCAATTACACCCTGGCCATTTACAGTGTTATTGCCTCTGTCGCCGAAAAGGGGAGGCTGGACTGATCATGAAGGTTGACAAAAGAGTAGTGCTTAACCAAAACACCTTTTTCTCAGATAAAGCTAATGTCCCCGACAAAGAACAGAATTTCCATTACCTTTACAAACACATAACAAAGACATAGTATTACTGAAAGATAACTTGAATATTACTTGCTGGTAAAAAGACATATCTGCATATATACACTAATACATATAATATTGGGGTCCTCCTTTTAATTGTAATATTAATATATACCCTTGATTACCTGAAACAAGATACAATTATTATTATAAATTTTGAGACATTTCCTGCTTCGAGTTTTTACGTATCTTGGCTAAGATTTCGCAGTGACGATTGACTTTCGCCTCTACATCATAACGGCAGACCCCATGCCTCATCATCCCAAATTATTCTACTAAAAAGCGTTTTCTCGTCATTTGCGCGATCCAAGAGTTCCCCATAGATCGCAATGTGTTTGTCTTTCCGTCCTAGTTTCAACGGCGAGAGATGAAATTTGCTGCAACACAATGCATATTAAGTTTTTATTTCAGAATTTTGTGACATAATCCCACAATTAACAATTTCTCTATCATGCTTCGATTTGCATGTATTATTGCTTAACTCTGGCCACCTGATCGTCGTTAGTTTATATTCATCAACTTTAAACCACATACGTCAGTATGAATAAAAAAATAATCGCCATAAACTTCTATCACCCTTAGATAAATCTCAGGAAAGGATCTACTAAGTTACAGTCAAAATTTAATGTTAATGCGCTGCCCTTGTACGCCAGATATCTTCTGGTATATTAAAACATACATGAACACTAAGGTTTTTTTATTTGATTTATTTATGGACGCTCTTTAACATCTCAGGTCATCAGCGTCCCATTCAATTCAGGGCGTGAAACGGCCGACAAATTTTGCTCAGATGCCTCTTCTTTCAGACTTGAGGTTCTTTTTCGTGCCGTAAATGTACGACACGGGACCCACGGCTTTACTTCACTTCCAAAGGAAGCCATACTTAAGATTTTACTCTCAAAAAAATCCATCGATCCTGGCCGGGTTTGACCCGCGACCTTGGGTTTAGAAGGGAACTCTAAGGTGGCTTCTTATTCGTGCATATGGATATTCACTTTTTTCATATGCAGTTTATAGTCGCCTCTGCACATGAAAACATTTTTGAATGGTGTTTAACTCCAGTTTTTACTACTGAGGCACCACAGGCGGTTGCACAAAATTGATATACTTATTACAGCCAAATCAGCATAACTTTTTAAAATATGCGAAACAATGATAACACCTTTTTATTAGTACTGATGCAGAAGGAAGATTTAATGACTCCAGCAGATAGACCTTGAGGATTTATATATCAATTTACTTTAAATACCCACTGATGCTGCTTTTTCAATGCCAACATAAGGGTTTTAGGGAGGCTTCATAAAAGTTACAACAAAGCAAAAAAGGTATTTAAGAATCTAAGAACTGCTGTTGTTAAATTAAGACACATTATCACGAAATGGTTAGAAAATATAAGAAATACGGGGCACTTCATTAGTGAATGGAAGTGATGACGTTCAAGTGAACCTAAACAGTCTTTCTTAAATGTGCTCAAATTTTAAAAGCACATAGAAGGGGATGGATTGCTTCAGCTGCCTTACATAAGCCCTTGCATTCACCAACGTATTGCCAGTACTTCTTGCATTTTCGGATCATCCAGTTCGTGATAATCCGCCTTATTGACCATTGGAGGCATTAACAGCAGTGTCAGGTCCTGTAAATAGATTTTTAGATTCCTTCTTTGCCACCTCGATTAGCTGCTTCATTGTCCTGAATTCCCATATGACCAGGCACCCACATAAATTGAACATAATTGTGTTCCACTAGTATCAGAAAATGCGGCGATTATAATATCAGCTTCGATACAACATAGATATTTCAAGCTCCTTAATGTTACTTAACCACAAGAGAAAAGATTTTAGGCAGGTTGTTGAATACATAACCTTAGCAATTTGTAATATGTATATAAACTTTTATAACAATAAAGATTCACATAATGCTACTATAAACACCCTCTAAACATTAGTAGCATTGTCTCAATTGTACGATAAAAAATTGCATTAAAATGAATTAATTATTGATGGCAAGAGAGCTTTTTAGATATAGAATAGCAAAGTATGCTTTATTTCATTTATTACATATATATCGATATGTGATTTCTAGAATAAAATGACTATCTAAAATAATACCTACAAATTGTCATTGTGGAATATAAGGTCAAAGTATCAAAATTAAAATTCAAAGGAATGAGCTCTTACTGATAAAGTATAGTCAAGTAGTTTTATCTATACTCACTAGTTAATTATGAGCTGCACATCAACATTTAAATTAATTTGCAACACATTACTTTAAGCCCTAAAGAGTTCAAATCACGAACATTCACTGCTTCTGATTAATCATCGGCATACATAATAAGTAAGATATTCAACATTAAAATACTTTTGAAGATCATTTTTATACTATATAAAACAAGCTGGCTCAGAACAGATCGCTGTGAGACGCCATAATCAACAGAAAAATTAAAAGATGTTTTCTTCATGTTTCAAATGTTATACATGTATATTTTGTTTATAATTGTTTTAAAGGTTACGTTCTGATAATTAAATTATACTGTTGCCGATATATTAAAGGTTTTATTTATTTGTTTACGGACGCTGTTTAACATCTCACGTCATCAGTGTCCCATTCAATTCAGGGTGCGGAACGGCTGATAAATTGTGCTCAGAGCGTTCTTTAAGGCATGAGGTTATTTTACGTGCCCTAAATCTACGACCGGGACCTACGACTTTACACCCTTTCGAAGTAAGCCATACTTCAGATTTTACTCTCAAAAAAATTCATCGACCCTGGCCGGGATTGAACTCGCAATCTTGAGTTTACGAGGCTAGTTTGGTTACCACTATACCACCAAAACAAAGTATATAAGGGAAATAGTGGTTTCGTTTACTAACATTTTATTCATTAAACAAAACGAACCTTAAATGCCACAATGCAATAATGTTACTTGATAGGATCCCAGGAATATTAGGAACTAATAAGCAACCATTTTTGCCAAGAAGGAAACCATGGTACTCTCATCTTTCGAACAATCTTATCCTCTCTTTCTGTAGATTTTAGCTTCAAGTTCATGTGTCATATTCACAAGTTGTAGGAAATAAATGCCAAATAGCTCAAAATCAATTTAAGTAATTAGTTTTCTAACTGTTGTTATTTTTATGCAGCTTGAATGAAGATAAGTACCGGCACAATCTTCAAACTATCTCCTCGTAAATGGATTGATTGATACTGGGAATCTAGCAAGAAAATTGTTTGATGCCATTAGTAAATGCATTCTGTAAAATCATTTTCAATTCCTTAGACAAATACTAAATTAATTAATATGTACACTTTGACAAAAACTCAAAATTTAGACAGAACCTCAAACTAAAAACAAAAGATAAATCATTGAAATACTTTCTAATTTCAGAAACATAAATTCTAAAATATTTAACAAAAAGTAAATAAAATAGATTATAATGAGGTTTGCTGAAGAATAAATAATCTAAAAGCGCATTTTATTTATAAAGCGAAATAAAAGGTGTATGCTTATGAGCTCATTACACGAGTGTTGTTCTGTTCTTCATTTACGGGGAGTAATCTAAGTATCTAGTGTTTATGAATAGCGCTGATATCTTAGATTAATATACTTTTTCGACCAAATCAGAATAACATAATTATATGGTTACTATTATCCATGCAGTATTCATGGCTCATAGCAATTGACAGTTTTTAAATATTTTTGTAGGCCAAAGACCTGATTTGTCCACAAATAAATATTAAAAACGATAACTTTATTACTCGCATACTCCAAGTTTATTGTTAGTAAGAAAGTTTAATATTAAAGGTCCTCCACGGATTTTCCATCGTCCATATGGGACTTCTTTACATTGTGGGTTTGTCCCTCACAGCAACTGTAAGTAACTGCACGCAAAGCGCGGTTGTATCAACGTAATTGATTCGAGTTCTGGGATTTACAGCTAAAAGAAGCGCGATACTTTAGCAGAAGATGCTGGCAATGTTGTTCTGCTACATCATTCACTCGTATCATTTCATCTTCCGAAATTCACTTCATTTCTCGTCTGATATTTTCTTTCAATTTTTATAATGTATGAAGGTTGTTTCCAGATACTTTAGTTTTCGACCTCCTCCTAAATGAAATAAATTATATTTCTGAATTTACAGTATTCTTAAATAAGATAAGCCCTATACTCTGTGTGCACATACTGTGCTGAATACACCGATTTTCTCGCGATGCAAGGAAGTTATGTGTTTAAAATTAGGTTTTCAGTGCTTTAATATGTTATTTTGCGTCAAAACATTATCACGCACATGAAATCATACCTCATCAGTAACGAATATTAGATTTCCATAATATCTAGGTACAGAAATATACCCTAATATCAGGATATCACCTGCCTGCAGTTCGTAGATAGCAGTGATCATGCTTTCAAATTAAATTTACTGAAATTACTAAGATGAACTGGTGCTTGTGAATGGCAATTTTCTAAAAAATGTGTGTGCTGCAGTATAACCTTTTCAATGTCCCCTGTCATGTAGTATGGGCTTATTTTATTGTAATTGCGAAAACTTGAATCAGTTGCGGTTGTGGGATATTAACACACTTCGCCGGGAGTTTCTTCTCCAATAGTCCATCTGCCAGTGGCCTTGAAACAGGTGGTAAAGACAGGAAAGACCCGAGAATAGGCAGTATCCGTTTTTAAATTAATATTGTTTTCTCGGTGAAAAGTGTCCGAAATTCGGAAATACCGATATTTTACTTCCACTATAATAATGGTGCTCCCTGCACCTACAGTGTGTTTAATATGCACATCTGCCTCAAAATGAGATAAAATGACCAAGCATGCCTGGCAGAAATGTGTAAATAATCGAGATTGTGTTTTATTTTCACTAACTATCCATAAAATGTGCTTTTCCCACAAAAACAGTTTTAAAATGTTTTTCTACCATCGTTGCATAGATTAAACTCACTTTCAATAAAATGCGTTTTCGCATCCAGAAGTACATAATTTTAGATGCTGTAAAACATAATAAAGGTATAATATTTATTGTATATTTAGTAAGCATAAAATATTAATTTTAATTCATTAATTTTAAAATGAAAAGAGAGATGAGCGTTTCTTGTTAGTAACATGTTCAATTGTGATCAGTTTTTACACACTTCATTGTCTCTAGAATATATGGATAGCTAAGAATGTACTCGCATTTTGCCTGTCTATTTACCAATGTTTTTACATTATGTAGGCAACAAGTGACTGTCTGCTGAAAGGACAAAAAGGTTTCTAGAAAAGGACGGATATCGCTCGTCATTTGTCACATAGCTTCATGCGTTTATAATGAGAAACGCCTGAGCTGTTACTTGCCTCTTTTTATTTTATTTTACATTTTTCGAGGCGCTGGTCGACAAAATGTACTTTTAGTCGGAGAACTATTCGTATACCATTTGAGCTAAAAGCTTGTTACATTCCTTCGTTCGAAATGCAATTTTCCTATATCAGTCTGTTTCAAAATGTTAGCATCGGAACTAGAAAGTGTACTTAATATGGAAGAAGTGATGTGATTATGTACAAAAAGAAAACATTTTACAGTTTAAAGAACATGAATGGAATTCTGAAAAGTAAGACAGAC
Organism: Metallyticus violacea; assembly: GCA_030762175.1. NCBI lineage: Eukaryota > Metazoa > Arthropoda > Insecta > Mantodea > Metallyticidae > Metallyticus > Metallyticus violacea. The sequence goes on from CM060846.1 coordinate 291,288,759, forward strand.
TGAAGCGTATGACAGGCCTGTATTTCGTATATATAAAAGTGGAGCAATGGCACTGGCGTTTCAATCACCTCTGAAAGCACAAAAAGTACCCACTAGTATATAATTTATTTATTTTCTCTCTTATAAATGGGTATATAAAAGAGAAATTAATATAAGATGCGCTAAGCTTGCATTTTTACTTTAACTTTAAATAGGAAGCACACTCTCTCAACCACATAAAGTACCTTAAGCGCCTAGGGTTAGGATATATAAGGGTTCAAACGTACGGTATTCCTCTCCGCATTGAAAAACGAATCGGCCATTTTCAAACGTAAGCCGCGACTTTAGTTGAAACAGCACATTACTGAAACACGCTACCATTAAAACTGTGTATGAAGGTCACATTGTATGAGGAGGTTTTCTGTAAGTACCCCTAATATTGTTTCTTCCAATATATACATATATATTTATTTTTCCATTTATTTCATTATGTTTATAGAACCCGTGCGAAATGCATGAGTTAGATTTGTAAATAAATACAATACTGCTATTAGCACTACTACTACTACTACTACTACTACTACTACTACTACTACTACTACTACTACTACTACTACTACTACTACTACTACCACCACCACACTACAACTACTACTACCACCACACTACAACTACTACTACCACCACCACCACACTACTACTACTACTACTACTACTACTACTACTACTACCACGACCACCACACTACTACTACTTCTACTACTACTACCACCACCACACTACTACTACTACTACTACTACTACTACTATTACTACTACTACCACCACCACCACCACCACACTACTACTACTACCACTACTAAGACTACTAACACTACTACCACTACCACCACCACTACCACCACCACCACCACTACTACTACTACTACTACTACTACTACTACTACTACTACTACTACCACCACCACCACCACCACACTACTACTACTACTACTACTACTACCACCACCACACTACTACTACCACCACCACACTACTACTACTACTACTACCACTACTAATACTACTACCACTACTACTACCACCACCACCACCACCACTACTACTACTACTACTACTACTACCACTACCACCACTACCACCACCACCACTACTACTACTACTACTACTACTACTACCATCACCACCACCACACTACTACTACTACTACTACCACCACCGCACTACTACTACCACTACTAAGACTACTAACACTACTACTACTACTACTACCACTACTATTAATACTACTACTACTACTACTACTACTACTACTACTACTACTACTACTACTACTTCTTTCCTCCAATTGCTCCATTCTTGATCTGATCCTCATAAACATCTGATCACATAACACAATGTATCTAGCCGTATTCTAGCGCGTGGCTTGAACCAAGGCCATACTATTTCGCACTGCCGGCCATGATCATTGCTTGATTTAATAAAAGAATGGCATTAAGAATACGGAAGAATTGTGAGAAAATGCTAAAATACAGATTTTACTCAAATGAGATCAGATGGTAAATTGGAAAGGATTTTTTAAAGAAAGAAGAAAACGTTCCAGCCTAAGTTAGGGTACCTCCCCGGAATTTGTCATAGAGGACCAAGGAAAGCCTGGAAAAAACCTCGGTCAGGGAAGACAGTCCTGGTAGGAATCCAACCCCAGACCTCCCGCTCACGAGTCCTCGCCTTAAAGACTTTGGCCACCCGAGGTGGTGTACTTGAATATGAGTACTATAAGACAAAGTAGCCACATACTGGCTCAGGTTGATTTACGATATATTAATGAAGACGGAAAAATAAAATATTTAACTTCTCAGAGTGTTTATATCTCTAATGGAATTACAGAACACATTTGTTTAAAATCTTTAACGAATAAAACTACCCTCTTCCAACCACAAGCCGCCTTGCGGCCATTTGATTTACTATGGTAAGGTGCAAGAGGAGCAGATAGCTCGAGCAGACATTCTGCTTCCTATTAGCTAACATGATATAATGAACATATGTGACGTCAATATTAGCTTGAAATATCTAGCGATAAGAAATGAACACTTGTGAAACTCGGGCAGTAAGAACGAATATAATTAAAGTTTATGATGAGGAATCTAGGGAGAAACGACTGACATCTCCTCTTGCCCCAACATAGTGGGCTGCGTTTGTATAATTTAGCCTTATCTGAACCTCAACGCTATAGTGTCTCAGTTAGTCCCAGAGTTGCATAAGCATCACTTCCTCTCACAGTTGTTCTCATAGTTAGAAGATAGTAAAATATTTGGTTTTAAAGGAAAAGAGTATATTCGATTAAAATAGGACTGAATAATACGATTCTATATAAACGCATTTTATTTCAATCCTAATGATATAAAAATATTTAGCAGAAATGGTGGCGTGACCGAGTCGTTAAGACTTCTCATTTCACCAAGGCGAACCAGATTTGATCCATTGAAATCTGTGGCGGAGAATGAGCAGCTTTTGTCTGCATTCATTTTACCATTGCTTTATCACCTCATCCTCATCTTCACCTTAAAAATTCAGCATAATGTCGCATTCCGATTTTCTGGGTCACATTTCAAATGGACTAAGCTACTGTCAAGGGGCAAGTGAGTTGGCATTGGGTACCCTTTAAAATATTACGCATTTTAAAATTACAAATCAAATGTTTCAATGCTACTTAATAGCTAAAAATGTTACATTGAAACGAGCAATAAGTACAATTTGATCTCTAGCATTCTTCACTAATTAGATAACAAAACAAATAAGTCAACTGATGGGGAGCAAAACTCCTTAACATCACTGACATAAATAGTCCTGGATGCGAAGCAGGTCTTGGCCAATTCCATGGTAATAAAATGCATTCATATATTCTGAGTTGCATCTTGGGACTTTGAGCATACTGTTGTGGGTTTTTACCCAAAGAAAAGAGTGGTCAATCAAGAGAGTGAATTCCCGACAGAGGATCAGGAGGGAAACGTGTCTATTGTTCGTCCAGCTAACAAGCAAATAATGTGCCTAAATGAGGAAGTTTCTCTTCAGTCCGTAGAAAGAAATGACCAATAACTTTAACCTTCATGAATTAGTCCAAAAAGATTAAGAAATGCCCCTAACTTCTCTGTTGTTTCCAGACTTTAGCTGTGAATTGGAATAACTTTTTAACTAGGAGCATAAAAGTTTAGAATAAAACAGTACTGTCATATGCCATTCATTACCAACGAGATGTGACGAACAGCTGTCTAAAGCAGACTGAGTATACGAAAATACACCAAGTTATGATGAGACTTGTAGCTGATGGGTGTATACGTGTTGAGAGAGCTGACTTCGTTCATTTCTAGCTCCTCCCTTGCGTGATCTGTCAGTTAAGTTGGAAAAGTTTGTATGGAGTCAAGACACAGTACACTCCAAAAGATTCATGTTCGAGTGCAGCACTGGAAGAAACTGACATAAGAAAGTGAAATAAGAGCTGTCAACGCATATGCTGCTGTCTCGGTAGCTTCGTAGCTGAGTTTGGAACTGCTAGGACTTTGGATCCGAGTTCGAAAATCGTTACCTCGGAATGGCATATATAGTAGACAAAGGTTGGGTTTATTATGTTTATTTTTATTATTTTCTCAAAGTTTTCTTGCATCCTTTAATGTCATTCCAACAATCCTCTCCACATTTTCATTTCTTTACTTCATATTTATTACATCACGTTCCATCTTACACCGCAGTGTCATTCCTGCGACGAATATGGCATCTATCATTTCTATTCTAAATTCCTCTGTTTCTTGTACAGTTCTGAGTTTACTATTAATCTTTACATTTACTGTGGAGGTCTTAATGTTATGAGTCTAAAGGTAGCTAGTAAATGGAGCTTGTGGTGCCGCAGGGTTTATCCATTCTCAAAAGCAAAGGTACAATAGACCTCCGTCTAGTGTAACGTGCTTTAAGGGCCGCTCATATACTAATATACTAATCTAATCGATGTGGGAGTATACAGGCCAGACATTAGAAAAGGTTAACAAACTCACATAATCTTGGTCAAATTAGCTATAAGTGGCAGCTGTATAAAACACGTAGGCGTCACAAAACGAAATGTATACTAAAAATTAAGAAACATTAAAGATTTTGGTAAAACTACCGGAAACACCACTGAGAACAATGGAGATGATGTACAGGTGGTATTTAGGCCAACTATGACGTATCGGGCCAAAAAATGGGGATGGGAAAAGGAGGAACTTAATCAAGTACAAACGGATGCTACAAATAGGGCCATACAGCAAATTACAGGGTTTGTAAAGAGTCTGATTTGGATTAACTAAATTGTAAATTTAAAAATACGAACAATAAAGTAAGTACTGGTTAAGAATAATAAGGGGGATCAAGCATTTCTTCGATCAGTTTGTCCGAGGGAGCAAATGAAGGAAGGATGGAGTATGGGTTGAGTATAAAAAAATAAGGAAAGTGGGTTGGGTATAAAAAAATAAGGAAAGACTTAGACAAAAGTGGCTGGAGTATATATGGTCAAGGGGACAAAGCATTACGCGCCGTAAGGTAGTTTACAGACGTTTTCGGGATATAGATAGGCAAATTAATGAAAGTCAACGCGCAGAAAAGGTATCACTTTAACATACAAGCTCATATAGATCAGGGGCGGGAAAGGGGGGCTTATCTAGATGCCTGTGGGAGAGAAGCAAAACGTGCGGAGAAAGCGGATACCTGGAGAGATGTTCTTATAGAATGCAGGGAAACAGAACTTTTAAGAAATGAAAATTTACCATCGCAATTTCTGAATTTGGAATTCAGAAACTGTGAATTTATACTCACAATGCTCTGTCCCCTTCAAGGGGACACAAATAAGTTTGGAATATTTCTAGCGAAGACGCAATAAAGAAGGTTAATGACTACTACTGTTACTACTACTACTGTTACTACTACTACGACTACTACTACTACTACTACTACGACTACTACGAACACTGCTGGTACTACTATTACTACTACGACTACTACCAACACTGCTACTACTACTACTACTATTACTACTACTACTACTACTACTATCACTACTACTACTATTACTACTACTACTACGACTACGACTACTACGACTACTACGAACACTGCTGCTACTACAACTACTACTAAACCTATTGGGAAAATATTTCAGGTCAGTTTCTCACCTAGGTATTAACTTTCCTAATGTTGTCATGAAAATCCTCAATGCTTTTAGAGACAGTTTATTTTCCAAATTGTGAGTGCAATAAATCTTCCATTTTAGCATGTAGCTCTTGAACATTATTTCCCCAGCGTTAAAGGAACTACAACTTGAAAGTAAAAGTTGTAATTTCAGCTCTGTTTTAGTGCAGCGCAGTTGCATTTTTAAGGGCATTAAGGTTCAAATATAAAGGTAAATATATAGAATGCTAACTAGGATTGGGATATTTGCGGAGAGCTCATTATTTGAAGAAAATTAAAAGAACAGAGGGTTCAGATGTCAGGCAGGTTTAGCTGAATTTGAGTTGTTTTTCGGGACAAATATTCTTATAAAATCAAATGATCCCATTTGTAGCAACATGGCTCTCGGTTCAGTTCTATTTTCAGCCCAGAGGAAACTAAGGTTTTGTTCTATGCTGGTGTTTTATTTTTGCTTTTATAAGATTTAAGATAACGTGACCTAGCGTGAGGTAGTCTGTTGCATGTAAAATCGACATTCTGCTAGCAAGTGAGCTATTTACAAAATCAGAATGTGCAACTTAAACCTCCTGGATATGTTTTAAGATCAATTTTGCCAGCATTTTACGGGCTTTTAGTCTGCAATGAAGTTTACTTTCCTGTTTCAAGGTTATATAAAAGTAATGTAAAGTAACATAGTTTCAAGGTATCTTTTCAATTTTCAGCTTTGAGTAGAGTTTCTTTTATATAATTAATTATTATACCTTTGTTCATAATTTCAAAAACTGGTCGCCTTTGCTGATGCCAACATACAATCAGAAAGATCCCATTTTGCACAATTTCTTGTGTTTTTGTAGCCTTGTCTAATTTCAAGTTATATTTATATACCTACAAATGTACAAACACCAGTGAAGCATAAAATGATCTAAATAAAATAAACAATGCTTTGAATGGTTAGTTTGATTTTTTAATTAAATTCCCCCTGGGTGCTCCTTTCTGAAATAGTAGATTTTCTTTTACATAAGCAGTTTGATCATATGCTTATTCTGTAAAATGCTTTTTAAAGGAATCAAAATCATCTTATAAGTGTAACATTTACACTTTTTAAGTTATTTATTACTCTAATTCAACGTAAAATTGATTAACCCTATGAAGTAATTAATAAAAATTTATAGCTAGAATTATCTATCTGGAATTGTTCATTTTGAGAATCAATGCTGCTGCAGAGATCCAATTTCGCTATCAATTATTTCAACAGTGCTCTCCCGCTAGCTCCGCGCAGCATGAACACAGAAAGAATATCGACTTAAGAAAGTCCCCATGATTTATTCATGGAAAGATCAGTTCGCCTGGCTTGACGGGAGAAGAAAATCTAAAATTTTAACAATCCTTTACTATAATTACTATTTAACAATACATTCATGAGAAATACTGTTAAAGAAGTGCATATTAAAATGTTAATTACAATAGCTAAAGCTTAGTGAAATAATTAAGTTCATCAATAACATTTTAACACATTAAAAGATGAATAAAATTACGCAACAAACTTTTTAGAAACAAGACAATATTAAACTACATCGAAAATTCATCCTAAAACATGAATAAGTAACATTACTGAAGATAACAATCAAGGCATCATAAAGGTTAAAATATAATATTCTCAGAAAGTCCACTAAATCAGTTATTCCCGGAATTTTACCCTAAAGCACAAAAGGAGGAATTCCTGGGCTATTTCCACAAAATCTGACCAAAATTGACGAAGTAAGTCAAAGGAATTTTTCGTGGATTCACCATAACTATAAAAATATTTCCATATAACTCCCTTCAAACAATTCAAGAAATGTGAAGTAATATATTTAATCACAAATCATTTCAACAATTAACACCCATGGGTGGCAGAGGTCGTTAAGAATCGAACTGGTGAGCGGCAGATCTGGGGTTTGATTCCCACCAGAATCGTCCTCCCTGACTGAGTTTTTTTTTTTCCAATGCTCAAATGGCAAAGCCGGGAAGGTACCCTAAACTTATGTGTGGAATTTTCCTTCTTAATTAATAAATTATTTTCCAATTTAGCATTATAATTCAACTATCATAAATATCCACCCCTATGTTGCCTCAGTAGGAATTCCACACTTTACCCTGTTGGCAAAATAACTCCCAAATTACACAATTTAAAATAATATGTACTTATCCTTGGTCCAGTGGTTAACTGAACTGGCTGTTTGCCGGGAGACTCGGGTTCGATTTCTGGTGTCTGATCAGGTTTCTTTCTAAATTTGGGAGGTATGGAACGGGGTCCACTCAGCCTCGTGAGGATAATTGGAAATCTGGCTAATGGACAGGTGGCTTTCTTCGATCTAGGAGCCACTAGCTCGATGCAGATCACTTACCGTACTGCAATACTGCCCTCCATCAATGAAATCGCAAGACGGAGATAGATGAAGCATAGGTCACAGCGGCAAGCCAAGGCTCACAACGGGCTGTAGTGCCAAGGAGAAGAAAAAGATATCTAAATTCCTGGGTCATTGTGTCGACATTTAGAAGCTAACCCCTTCAAGCAGGCGTCTTTCATATGAAACGATTACCTGAAGTGGAAAATAACGACAGTTGAAACTTAAAGTTCCAAGAATTAGCAAACTTTCTGTTGTTTACGAGCTAATTTATGGTAGTCGACCAAGCCCAAGCGATGTAACGATGTACACCGCAATTGCTGAATTCCAACAAAAGACTGATGAGCACACAAAGACCCACAAAGAAGGTCAATGGCTTTAGAAAAGAGAGGGGAGTTGAGGAGGATGAGTAATCAGAAGGGGCTCAGCTTTGCTTCCCTTCCGAAGGAAGCCAAGAACGGAATTAGCATATACGGCCTTAAGGCCCATGGACAATCACTTGTGTGTGTACTTTAAAACTGCTACAATAAAAGTCATTTACTGCTACTATTAAAACGATGTATCTATGTATAAGGAGGACTGATCATTATCATGATAAATACAATGCATAGCTATGCTAAAATACTTAAATACTAGATTGTTGAACATTCAAAGTTGCCAGGTTTGGTTTTGAGGTCGTATATAGAGAATATAACATGCCGATATAGTCACTATTAATAAAAATAAGTCTAGATTCTAGACACATTGTGGATGGCCAATTTTGGCCAATATCTGTAAGATTGATCATTGTTGAGTAATGTTTAATACTATATAAAGAATCTGTAATCAAATATAACTTATTTTTATTCATATCATGTAATTTAAAACTTAAATTAGTAATCAGGTATAACGTAATCAAATGCTTTATAAATGCGGTTTGCGCAGGTGATAATTTATCTTAACATTTCCAACAGGCAGTATGCTATTTGTATATAGCAGATTTAATACTTTGGAAGCATAATTCATTTATATTTTTCCTTAAGCAAGCATTAAATTTATAAAACCAAGTTATGCTTAAGCACGTATTTAAATTATATTATTATAACAAAATTTTTGATGAACGTTTATGCGTCTCCTACTATTTAATTAGACACCATTAGGTCATTGTATGACATATAGGTAGATTTGGAGATTTCTGCAAATAAGTTACCTCTAATTTTTTCGTTAACAGGAATATATTCATGCCAAGCACATGTATAGTGTGTCCGTAAAGTCGTAGTGGGGTTTCAGAAATGTTTATTAACATAACCATATTCATTAAATTCTTTAAACACATGCTAACCCTAAGCCCAATTTTTAAATATTTCAACATGTGGAATACATTTCTAGTTCCCATATCCATATTGCAGTTCTTCCACACACACAAAGTACATCAGGGGTAAAAAATTTAACAGTATCTCTGAATTTCTCTTTCAGATAAAGAATATTCAGCGAGACGATTTCTGTACACATAATACCAAAGGACTAATTGCGTGAAGTTCGCCAATCTTGGTGGTCATGCCTTCCATCTACTCCTTGCTGTCAAGCAATTTGGAAATGTCATACATAGAAGCTGAAGAAAAGTGCAGCCGTAGTGGGTAGATTCACAATCTTGAAAGATGACACCTTTTCCAGTTTGTGGCTGATTCCAGCTTAAACATATCCAGATACCCGCCTGACGTTACAGTCGGGTGCACAAAGGAAAATGAGTTTACCGCTCAATTATGTGTGAACGCACACCCACATGTTCATTTTCAAGCTCCCACATTCGTACCCAATGTAAACATGCATTTATTCATTAGCTCATGGTGATGAACGCATTCAGACACATTGAATGTGGTTTCATTATTAAACACAATGTTCTGTAAGAAGCATTTATCACTGCGACCTCATCAAGCATCCATATAGGAAAATCAAAACTTTATTTGGATGTTTTAATTGTAACAACTGTAGTTTGTTATCAGTATAGCTGATACCTTTCTTTACAACTTGGGAGAAACTCGGTCTTCTTAAGACCTAGACTTCAAGGTGTATACTGCGATTTCTTAATATTCCTTAGATAATTCTCCCGGTTAGCTTCAAGTCTCGACAATAATGATGACTTTTAGAAATGTTTTGGATCCAATAAGGTGTTAGTTTCCTTAGACTGGCTATCCCATCGGGAAGCTGTTTTCATGCCATCGTATAAATGCCATCAACGATATGTTCTCCTGAGATTAATAAAAATTGCCTCGAAAGGAAGAGGTTAATCTAGAATCCAGTATTCAAATCACTTAAGTTCTATAGTCACGAACTGGTAGTATTTTGTTTAAGGAATCAATAATTTTACAAAGGAATGGTGTGAGTGTATGATTATATCGTTGAAAGTTTCAGCTTTGTAGAAAAAATAGCTCAAAATGGCATCTTAAAGTGGGTAAACTGAAATCTTTCTCCTACTAAGTTTCAATTCATTGCGAGTTCATTGACATTTTCAATAAAAAGTATTACATTTCAACTATCGGAAATGATAACTGTGTGCTATATATCTGGTTGCTCCCCGGCCATAACAAGCGCAGCTGGAGGCAGTAGATATTACTACTTTTATCGCTTACGTTAAGTATTTTAATAAGGTGCGGTAAATATAATACTTTATTCTGTCATAAAAGGCAGTTTATTACGCAATGAAGTACGGCTGCGTTTCCATTAATTACTGTTTTTATGCCCAAAGCGCTATTTTCTCGAGCAATAAACACGATAGCCTAATGCGTCGTTTTATTGAAATCTTCATGCCATTCATGCTTTGAACGCAATATATATGTATATCAGCAGCAATATTAACGTTACCATCTTACTAAAGACCGGATCGTGAAATCCTCCAGAAAGCTGCGAAGATAAATGCGGTTTATCGATTGGCATATTTTAGAGAATATTAGACTTTACATCCTATTAGTAAACCTGTGCATGATTACAAATTGCAAGGAAAGCTCTGCACTTAAAAACTACATTACGAGACATAGTTTCATGGCTTATCGTGCTGTTTTGACAACTTAAAATTGTTTAATATATAATGGAAGAATTTTGGTAAAGTATAATCTGATAATGAACTGTATTGTTTGGTTTCAAAATAAATATGACAATTGCAGGAAAATATACCAAGAGGCTAAAATATGTGATAATAAATCTTCTATCTAACATTGATTCTGCATTGTTTTGGCAGCCTAAATCCGCAGTATTTATCCAAAATATAGAATATCTCTGGATTTATTATTTGACGCATTATTTCAAGATGAATCGTATAGATAACGCCGCTCATAAAATGCAAATGCAAATGTATTTTATGAATAATACACATTATCTTTGGCAGCACATTCTAATGGAATTACAGAACATTGGAGATGGACTGTGCTATGAACAGATTTTCTAAGTGGAATAGGGATAGGTTAGCATGTTGGGATCTGTTTGCACAGGAAGATAACTGGCCAAAGTCGTGCGTGGAATTAGGAGCATTTTATTAGTGCAGACCAGCTCTTTGAGTATAATGATGATTACTGATTTAGGACGCAAAACTGTTTAGGTCATCAATGCCTGCCTCTTTGAGTCTATATGTATGTGCATGAGTGCGTGCGCAACCATGTTTGTGTGCGCGCGAGTATTACATGTTTGTGCTTTGGCTATGAAAAGGTATTTGATTTTATGAAGAATTTTTTTTCCATAAATGTGTGTATAATGCACAACATGTACGGCCAAAAGCCACATGCATACGATGTCGCATAAATATGTCTGTAAAAAAAGAGCAATAAATACACATTACTACTTGAAAATTACAGGGTTACAAGCATTGGCAGCAGAAAGTTGCTGCTGTTCTTCATTAATTAAGAAATTAAATTAAGGCCATTAAATAAATATCTTTTCTATATGACAGTAAATTTAAATGTATACTAAACTAAGTCCATTAACACGTGGTTCATGGAACGGTTTGCACTGTCTCTAAAGTTTGTTATAGTATTAAAATTTAACTTTTGCATATTTAATATGGAACAAAAAATGCCAACTGTCGGGTACGATGTAATTTTGTGTTATTATTGCTAGGAAGGGTAATAATAATAATAATACTTCACAGATTTTCTGTTGCATTATGTATTTAATTATTTTATTAATAAGAAACAATTATCCATTTTTAATTGTACACCCTTACAGTACTTTGAAACATTCTTCCACCTGTGTGAACTGTTTTTCACTTTTTGAATAAGGTTTCAGCTTCATTAATTCATCTTCCTAAGATCGCTTTTGCTCTCGTTTCCCTTCATTGCAACATGTATAGATTTTCTTGCTTTTCACATGATTTAACCAACTCTCTAGTTACCTAAAAAATGAATTACTTTTAAATTGTTCCTAATGATTTCATTTATGATACAGCCTTTTCTTGGGGGGGGGGACTGTGACAGAACTTAAGTATTTCATTTTTCTGTGTATCTTTGTTTGTAGTAATCCATGTTGCACTCCCAAATAGAAAGAGCTGTTGTTTTATAAAATGATATTCGTGTTGTATTTATATTGAATATAGATGTCTCTTCACCGAAGTTTGGATCGGGCGATAACGATTGAGTCACACCTTATGCGTGGAATCTCTTTATATTTCGTCTATTTGTCCATTTTAAATACTTTCATTCCGTAGTACTTGTTGCAGGGCCGAAAGTGTTACACGAGGCGGGCTGATGCTGTGCGGCGTGACGGTGCATATGCGCATCGGATAAAGTTCTGTTCTGGTGTCTGGCATGTTCTGCTTCGGTACCCCCTCAGGCCAACTCGAGCCGCCAGCGGACGACACCGTGATAATACGTTGTGACTTTCGCAAGTCTACCAGCACCTGAAGCTTACCATTTGAGGAAACGTTAGGGACCCAGCTTACATCATTGTCGTATCTGCCAGCCCCGTGTATCTCTCATTTTATCCCTAACTCTCGGAGTGCTCCCCTTGATGGGCGTAGGTACCAATGTGGCCGCGGGGCTGTAAAACTCCTCCATTCCATATTATACTTTCTGCCCGATGTTCCCTTTAAACAGTATACATATGGTTAAAGCTATTAAAGGTCCACGTCACTTTCGTTCATGAGGCTCTTGTTCTTCATAAGTTTACCAAGAGCTATTTTTCTCTAACAGGATATCTGGATTATAATGCCACGATTGAAAGTGGTAAAATTCTTTCTTCCGTTAGTTATATTTACTTTCTCTAAGTCTAAAAGTATTGTCCATGGCCTGTATTGAAATATGTGCAAACAGCATTATGGTATTATAAGTTTGAAATCGTCATTAAATTAATCTCCCCAGGTTCTTATGAGATAATATAAATAGACATTAAGTAACCAGATTACTAACTACAAATCTGTCTAAAACCATGGATTATAATGCATTTATATTACAATTAATTACCATTTTTTGTGTTGATACATGATTTGAATAACTTTAGGCACTGTTTTTCTCTAAATGTTCTACAATAATTTTAAGTTAATTTTCTTATTATAAACATATCCCCGCAAAATGTACCCTAAAATAACGGTATTTGAAAATTAGTGCAATATTTTTTAAAAACAATATTTTAACATAAAATTTGTACTAAACAGTGAAAAAAGTAATTACCCTATAGTTTTCACATTTTTTTCTATTCTCTTTCTTAATCAGTAATATTACTCGAGCCTATATCCGTACACTATAATAACATTTGTTTTTTAATTTTTCTTCCATATTAAACCTTTACGCATTTAGCTCATCATGATGTTGTGATAGGAGTGCTGTAGACAGTGTAATATACGGGCATCCTAGTTTTTTATTAGTGAAGGTGGTGTATTGCGTCAATCTATGCACCAGAATCATAACCTCTACTATTAACGCCATGACTCTATATGCCAGACATGCTTATGCAAGTGCGTACTAATGTTGTATCTGATTTGAAGAGAAACTTGAATGCCGAGAAACCTATTTTACTGAATCAACAATACACAGGAAAATTTACTCCCTAAGTTATATTTGCTTATCTTTCTGTGGCGCTACGATTTTTTTTGAGTTTGAACTTGACCTCCTTGATAACAGCGATCCTTTTAGTCAATTGCTTTCCCTCGTCGCTCTTTGTTCCTGAGTGTAGAGGTCACCTTGGTTACGACTAACTACCTTAACTGTGTCCTCCTACATTTCTCCTGCACTCTGGTTGTTGCATCGAAAACATTTTTTTTTTTTTTTTGCACCAGGCTTCTCTGCTACTTATAATTGCGTTAATTATATTCAATTATTTAAAGTATCTTGCTGACCTCCATAACTTCAGCCATAGCTCGTAGATACCTAAGATTGTTCCCGCTTTTATTTCTATTTTGGCATCATTGTTATGTGTTTCCGTAGAACTTATATATTTAATACGGGATACTGGTTCATATTCTCCTTAATTTAAATTTTACTTTTCGTAGATATATTAGCTTTCCACTTCATAAAATATGTCTTGTATTTATACAAATGCAGTTTTAAAAAAGTGCGAATTTGAAAGCACTGTTTTGTAAAAATGGCACGTGCAGTTGAAAACTTTCTAATTGTCAAATATAATTTAATTGGGTCCGGATATGTAAAAGAGGTAAGAGAAAATCGGGGGTCAAGTGCGAATGAAACACGTCGTAAAATGTATTATTACATGTTCTGCTTACTTTTCATTAACTCTGGGTATATTCGTCAATATAATAAATGTAGTCAAACTTATAAAATTTATTCGTATTGTACCAAAGTTATTGTAAATTACATTAATAATGTTGTACTATAAGAGCAGTTTAAATGTTCCACAACTTAGATCTGCTGACCAGCGGACCCTGCTCCAATTGCTGAGATTACTCGCGCAGCAAGGGCAGCGCCATTCACTCTTCAAGTCAGTTGCGAGGGAGATTTCGACAAATTCCGGCAGTTGTTTTAAGTCGAGAGCGAGATTTCATTATTTAGTGCAATAATGTTTTGCAATGGTGACATATTCGCTGTGCCTTGTAAATTCATCTTCATACACCAGATACAGAAAGTCATGCGACAGAACGAGATTGGCCTTTTGGCTTAAATTTCCTTACAGTTCGCTTTCCAATACACAAAACATTAAAGATAGTACAAAAGTTTAGTGAAATAGGTTCTGTGGCTGACCGAAAAATCGAAGGCGTCATATACTCATAGAAGATAAATTTGATGAAATTAAAGCCCTCCTTGTTCCTAAGATCTTACGATTAGTGATATTTTATCTTTGGGGGAAATTGAGTAATGGAACATGTTGAATAAACTCCCTAACACTGGAGATGTTTAAAACAAACATTCGAAACAAAATTGGGTTCATTGACGATGGGGAATATGTTTATCCGTGGTAATTTTCTAAGAAGATATAGATTGTCAGGAAGATGGGCAACCTTTCCAGCACGTATGAGTACCAAATTTTGATATTTAATATGTTGTACATATATAAGTTTCGAATGATGAAGTACTTGATCGCCGCGGGTCTTTGCAATAAAATACCGGCAGCAACGCGGGATCTAACCGCAGACCGGCTGGATTGTATATCAGGATTTCAACTGATGGTTATATTAAGCAACTGAGGGTCAAGAAATTTATGACGTCATCTAAGATATGCAAATGTAATGTGCGGCACTTGTTTGTTTATTAATGCATGATACTGAAAAAGGATTAATTGACTCGTCAAAAATGCTGAAATCAACAGTTGTAAGAGTTTGACATCAGGCTATTATGGAAACCGGTCATGAGATGCGTAAATACAATTGAAGGTAATGGTAGCACATGTTTTTAGGCTGCTTTAGTATAGCTGTCATAAGCACCTTTTAAAGAAGGAATATAGCTTTAAGAAATAAAATCATACTCTTAAAATAATCTGAAGTGAAAGAACTTAATCTTAAGTTATAGAGACTAAGATATAATATCTCAGATTTGACTGCAGTATATGGAGAAATTCGTTTGTCGACATAATTTAATCCTAAACTTGGTAGACCCTCTTGTTGTAAACGGTCAATGAAGGCAAACCGTGCTATTCGATTCCATGATTTTTTACGCGCAATAGCTAGAAGATAGCTAACAGACGTTTAGGGACATGGATAGGCAAAATACTGATACTTAATGCTCAGAAAACTTACAGGCTCAAATAGATCAGGTGTGGAGAAGGGAGGATTATCTAGATGTGAGAACAAAGAAGTTGTCTTGCAGAGCTCAGGTTAAGGGCTTGGAAAGGAAATAAAATAATTAATGCTTTCGGTGAAATAATTTGCCTATATATGGAGAAACAGATACTTGGAAACGTAATCTCACAGAATGCAGGGAAACATATTTTCAGAAATGAGCATTTAACCACCACAATTTCTGAATTCCAAAATAAGTTTAAACGTCTGTCTGGAAGTGTTGGTACCTGATAGATACCCGCACAAATCGGGAATATTTCTAGCGAAAGCTAGACAAATAATATTAATGGCTATAGAGAAGAGAGGGGAGTTGATGAAGAGGCGAGCACAGGTAAGGGGGCTCAGACGTAAGGGTTCTGTTCATGTTTGGATATATGCTGTTATTCATAGAAAATGTGATATGTAAGTATATCGATATGTTTGTGTATATGTAGGTAGATAGGCTTGTATATTAAAGGCTAATGATAGCAAATATTGTTACCGGATATTGTATAATTTGATTGTTAAAAGGACGGTATTAACATGCGACAGTTATACTTACATATGTGTACTAGTAAACCCATCAGAATAAAAGTACACTACTAATATTACTACTACTACTACTACTACTACTACTACTACTACTACTACTACTACTACTACTACTACTACTACTACTACTACCCCCCACCACCACCATCAATGTTGGATATGCTTTTAAGAAATACAATGAGTCTGACGTTACAAAATTAACATAATTTATCAGCCTGATAAAGGACAATATTTCGTGGTAGCAAGACAGAATCAATTTGAAATGTTACACATCGTGATACGTATTGAACATGTTCATCGAAAGCTGAATTTGTGGATGTAATCCAGAAAAGTTTTTCAAAGCAGTCATCTACTGCTGCTTACAAGTGCTAAATCGCTGATTTTTAATACTAGAAAGGAACAAAAACGGATTTTGGTTGCTCGTACATTGTAAGCCCTTTCACATGTTAATGGATTATGTTAATGAATTTCATACCTAGACAATAATTAGTAATTTTCCACAATAATTCTGGCTAGTTTAAGAATCAAAGGAAGCAAATTGCAGCTGTAAAGTAATTTTCTCCTAACCAGTCAGAGTTGTCACTGCTAACTTGTTGAAATTCTCTCCAAAAGCCCTACTTACCTTGTCACCGTAAAATTCAGACATGAAGGATCAAAGCCAGCAGAGTGTATATAATGCTTTCATCATTGTTATTATGTGCAGCATCCTGATCCGGATATTTTAGCTTCAACTGTATTCCCCCATTGTGATGAGACAGTTCTGTGGTTCTTGTGCCAGCATCCTTACTGTTGTTCGTCCTGCTTTGCTGTTTTTCTTTCTTATTTTCTGTCTTTCTCTGTCCCTTTGTCTCTCTCCCTGTTTAAAGCACAGCTATACTCTTGAGTGAAACAGTTCAAATCCAAAGAGACATTTTAATTCTAGTCATCATGCCGTTATTGTACGCCTGAGATATAAATTAATAAAAGCTTCTCCTACCTTTCTAGCTGTACCTATCCTTTCCTGTAAACGTAATAAAATAATAATGTCTTAATAGAAATCTGCGTCACTTAAATCTCATTAAATATACGGAACACTCTCAATGGATCAAACGAGTCAGAAAGTTTTTCCCTTCAAAAGAGTATGGCTGTATTATTGTCATACAAGACACATTCAGGTGCGGACTACAAAAGTGGAATAAAATACGCAGAATAGGATCAAAGCAATGCTAATCACTGAGTAAGAACTGTATTGTTAAGCATTACTGAACTCTCTAACCATTAAACAATTTTATTGTCCATACACTTTACAATGTATAAACATGTTCTGATAGCCGACTACTATTTTGAAATATAAACACACAAAAACAATTATACATGACATGAACTTCTGAAGACCATTCCGTCCGCTCGAACCTGTCAAGTGCCTGTTTTCCATTGCTATCTGGGCATCTGGCAGTCCTGTCTAGCAAAACTCAGTAAAATAAAGCATTTTCCTTTAATCTGGGAACTTCATCCCGTGTTAGGATACATGAAGAAGTAATAATAGCTCAATTGTGGATTGGTCATTGCTTTTTAGCTAAGTTCACCTTCTTTGAAGCTACATGACTATTCTGTGTGAGAATTGTCAGGTTCCAGTCACTGTGAAACATTACACGTCCTTAGAATTTTTATGAAGCACATATCAGTTGCTTAGTGCCTTACGCGGACTACTTCACACTCCTTCTGCGGTGCTAAATATAGCCTTAGTTTGTTTGTTAGGCCGTGTTTGCATTTTCCTATATCATTAATTTGTTACTTTTTAAATGTTTCTCCACTTTATCATTTGTAAAACTATATCTTGCCGTGTGAAATAATTTCCTGTTTTAAATGTATGTGGCCTGATGTTGGGACCCCCTTAAACATAAAACACACAAACACACACAACTCAGAAACTATGCGAAACTATCAATATGCTTTAATAAAGTGTTCTGCTAAATTCTAGTTCCTCTATCAATTCCCTAGCTCTTTCCTACATGTTTGTTGCACCCTGTACACGCATTGTTAACATCCGAAAAGAAATAAATTGCAGCGTAATCGTGCTCTGTACCGGAAAATGAACCATATTCTTGGGCAAGACAATTTTGACATTATTCTGAAACAAAAGGATTTATTTTTAAGCATTGCTAAGTAATTGTGTATCTTCAGTATGTTAGAAACCTGTTATTATATTCTTTGGATTTACTGTGAATTCTAAATAAGTTATCCATTTTGTGATTTCTAAATCACTGTACATATCAGCTATGGCGCCAGACAAAATATTTTTCTTCATTAAACTCTTAGTCACATGGTCTCAAGGGAATACATTGAATACTAGAAACGAGACATTTTTTTCATTGCGCGTGTTATCATTGTGCTTTTCATTGAACTGTGGTATGCATAAAGCTTTTAAAGCTTTCTACTTGGTGAATTTTTTGGTATATGAAACTACTAGGCATTTGGAACAAAAATGAGAGTAATAAATCAGATACATGCTGTGACCACTTTTCAAACTTCCACTTTGCAGCACAGGCTGAATCAAATGCGTAGCTCATGGGAACGTAGGCACTGATATATTGAGTGCAACAAGCAATGTGTGCCATGATTCAGCAGGCGGTAGAGCAATATGCTAAAAATAAATAAATTAAAAGCTGCACGATGACACGAATATATTGACAATGAACGTCATAAAACGAACAAGGCAGGGTTTTTGTTATTCATTGACATTCAAAAAAATAGCTTCATGCCTTCGGCCAATGAAATTCTCATAGACAGACGAATTCCACCATAGGGTTACATTACCCAGTCAGAAAATATTGGCAATTAGAGATACTGCATTTTGGAAAAGATGATGAAAAAATATACAATACCGTTTGTTGCATTTCATATAGGTCCATATACAATGAGAATACAAACATCAACATGACATGTTAGAATATAAACGAAAATTAATAATGGCAGATCAGGGCTATTTTCGATTCCAGTTACATATTTAGAATGTAGTAAGAACATATAGATGCTTCAGTATTTGGAAAGAGATGAAAGTGCTAAGTTCCTGCGGCTGAATGACATAAAACGTAATTATTCAACAGTTGCACTTTCTTCCATATAAAGAAATTTAGTTAAATCACAGTATAAAATAAGTCAGAAGAATGTAATATTTAATGACTTGTAATTCCCTAATGTTCTAAAGCAGTCCCTAAGAGATGAACACAGTTGGTTTTCCTCACTTGTAACCAACATTTCTAATGCATAAATTTCTTTTTAATTATATTGTACAATGCTGAGAACATAACGGTTTTTAATGGTGTTTAACGCCCGTTGTTACTACTGAGGCACTAAAGACGGTGGATACATGAAGTGAAATAATAAACTGGAAAAGGATTTTTTTCGGGAAGGAAACGTTCCAGGCCTAGTTTAGAGTACCTTCCCGGCATTTGCCATTTATGAGGACTGAGGAAGACCTGGGAAAACCCCAGTCAGGGATGACGGTCCTGGTGGAAATCAAACCCCAGACCTGCCACTCACAAGTCCGCGCCTTAACAACCTCGGCCACCCGTGGCGGTAGGTAACGGTTTGAATACAGATACTTTCCCAGACCATGAAGCTGTTAATGGAAGCTCTGATCTTATAAAATTACATATTTTAATGCCGCATATTTTTGTGCTGAAAGGGCAAGTGTTTATCAGTTATACTGGTAGGAAAGTTTTCCGTACGTTTTATTTTTCATATATTTAAGTATTTGATATAGTGCTACATATTTCGCACCTATTACGTACTTTGCTTTCATTGCGCTAGCCATTGTCGTTACGTTTAAAGCGAGATTACAAGGGATAGTTGTCACGAACAACATTTCGTTGAATATATTTTCGTTTCTTATTCTCAAAATATATCAGAATTTGTAATAGTTAGTTGTTTACAAATCATATCTTCGTTATCGTCCAAGGAAAAATGGAGTTGTATTATCAGAGCCTTTACAACATACTGAGACCCGCAACAAAAAAATGTTCAGTTTTTAAAGCTTCCTTACAGTGTACATCGCTGCAAGCACCAGCTACTTTTATCTCCGCCTCTACAAACTTTGACCACAAGGTAGGCACCTGAATTAAAGCTGTAGTTTTCTGCAGAAGACATTTATAAGCTATTATATCACATTAAGAACAATTTATTCTGATGAGTTTTTGAGTGAATCTTTGTCGTTTTGAAGTGATCCGTTCAGTTCCATACATCACATGTATTTGAATTGCCTTCCCGAAATTATCAAGAAACGGAAGACTTCAATGCAATGGAAATAACGAAAGACATAGTTGAAAAGATTTGTGTTGTGCCAGATGAGGTGGATGGTAAGTTGTACTGAAAAGAGCACCGGACATTCAAATGTTCTTACTTTGTGTCCAATTCTTAATGGTGAAAGTGTACGATCCCCTGAGAAATAATTAGCACGTTTTCTTTGTTAAATAGACACCGGTAGGATCTGGAAATATTGGGTATAAAATATAATGTGCATGATGCCAGAGTATTTGGAAAATAGACTAATAATCAATTACCATCCTCTTCCAATGCAAATAGAGGCACTTGTTTTCAGCACTTAAGCATACCTCCCGATAGAAGAAGTAATTAGATGATTACTAATTATTTTGAAGCTACATACACATTTCTCTGTGTAACTTGCCTATAACTTGAATACAATTGTAAAATAAATATATTTTGTTTGTGTCAAACTGTAGTAATTAAGAAAATGAATATCTGGTGTAATATTATATGCAAATTTGACTGTATATTTACGCATGTTTCTAAATTTGATATTTCACAAGGTATCCGATTTTGCAAACACGTGCGTTTTTAAGTAAGAAGGGGAGAGAGAAATGAGAGGAATTTCTTCAATAGAGCTCATTTTTATTTATATTTAAAGCCATATACTTACAGAGACTAGTTATAAAGCTACACAAAACTTGCAGCTACCTTTGCCACGGAAATCTTAAGACACTCAATCAGGCAACTTGTTGCACAGGGTGGTCTAGGAAAAACCGGCCTCCATGGCTTTATGTACGTTTGAGGCTGGCTCGCGGTTGTATTACTTCTTGCAATATTATTAAATAATTTTATATCTGATTGGCATATGACGCCATAGGTTAATCATTTATGTTTTGAATTCTAGTGCTAGAATCACTGTACTAGTGAGCATTGCTTCTCTTCTGGTAAAATTCAACTTCGGACTATTTTAGCTACCGCTTAGAATTGCATTTGCTTGCTACAGCAATACCCATGGTGTGAATCTTCTCTTATCTTCCACCATTTTGCTCTCCCCAGTCCCCCTCGTTACTCTGAAAGTGCGGCCCCAGCTGGCAGGTTTCCATCATGCATACCATCTTGCCGTCCGAGCAGAGAAACGGGTCGACAGCTCCAGGTCTTGGGACCACTACACTTGATGATAGGAGTGACTGGCGCAATAATTCAACACCAGCCTCTGTGAAGTGGCAATGTATATCTTTATTCTGTAGTGTAATTTCCTTCCGCGGTATTACACCAACAAAATTTCCCGCCAGAGCAAGATGAGCCTGAAAAATAATGACGCTGTTGCAGTCATCATTCAACCCCATGTATTTCAGTGAAAAATATTGCCAAACACTTCCTTCCATCTAATCACCATTATTTGGTCATTAAGGCAAAAATACTCCAGTACAAACCTGGGAAGCTTGGTGACTTGTGTTAATTCTGAAATGTTTTAAACTTGTTTGTGTATATGGTGCGGCAAATGAGTCCTAGAATCCTAGAAGTCGTTATACGGATCAATCCAATGAACTATGAACTGTGGGTACACACATTTCCCGCCGTTGACTGGAAAAAGGTCGCGATAACTTCAAACTATGGATCTGATAGTGGTTGAGATAAAGTTCAGTTATTATGAGTGCTGTGTTTTGTTCTGTAATTAATTTAATACAATCATGCTCAGTACATTTTTTCTACTGCACATTGTGCATTATTATTATTATTATTATTATTATTATTATTATTATTATTATTATTCATATGTGTTAAATGAGTTCGTCAAGTTCACAGAGGATTTGAAGAAAGATTCTCGGATTTAATAGTCCCAGGTTTTACAACAATTTATAATATTTCTAATACATTTAAAATGAATCGATATTAGAATGTTGTGCAACGTGATATTGTTTATAAAGAGGTTCACCATGATGAGAAAAATATTGTATGATGTGCGATGAGAAGAGAAAAAATTATAAAATTGTCTTTTTCAAAGCAACAATTGATGCCCCCACTTATATGAATTCTGTTTTTCTTCTTTTTTAAACAAATAACCGTCAGGGAACGTAATTTCTCCTTTTTCACAAGACTCTGCCGCAGCTCAAACAGCAAACATTTTAATGAGAGAAATTAAACTATTTTAGAATAACAGGGTTATTAAGTAAGGATTTGTGGTCTCCTCGGTCCCCGATCTGAACCCTTGCGACTCTTATCTCTGAGACAATTAAAAATACCGTATGCAAGGCAAACCCCCATACTCGGGAAGAAATGAAACAAAGTATTTGTCAGGAAATGGCCTGTATTATTCAATGTGAACTACAGCGAGTGAGGGATTGGATTTTTAAGAGTTACCAGTTTCAATACCTCCTTCATTAATTTTGATAAGTAAAATTTTTCAAATAGTTAAGAAAACGTTGTTTGTATTGTCTGCGCCGTTCTACGATACCCGCAGACGGCAACGAGCGCCGCTCCTACTTGTAGGCAAAACACCGCATGTTGATTCATAGATCACTGGTTCACGCTGTATAACCTAAGCTCTAATAACAGTCTAGGAAGTATAAGCACCAAAAAAATCATGCTTCCTTGTCTTCATGCTACCCATCGATCCATCAAATATTTATTAACACGACAGTTATCTTGTGGCAGTGTTTCAACACAGCTGGAAAGTATAAAACTTGTGTTTAGTGTAGTAAAATTTAAAGGTACTTTCTGGAAATAGCAAAAATTATTGGGCGTTGAAATTCTTAAGTTCTCTGCCGGAATTTTTTAAAATTAAACATAAAGAACATATATGTACTTTAGAATATGTATTCCTCTTAATGCTAAAAAGAAGTAGAAATAGTTTGCGTACGGGAAGTGGATAATAAACTATTGGAAATGAATTTTGCAAATATGTAAATGTCTATTATTTGTTATCTATAGAAATAACTTCATGAAAATTTAATATTTATTGCTTAAAACTGTGGGTAATAAGTGAGTGGGGTTTTCAAAGCTGAATGTAACCGCCACGGGTGGTCCAGGTCGTTAAGATACGGACTCGTGAGTAGGAGATCTGGGGTTCTATTCTCAACAGGACCGTCCTCCTTAACTGAGGTTTTTTCCAGTTTTCCCCCAGTCCTCATAAATGGCAAATACCCTCAATTTAGGCCTGGAACTCTTCCTTGTTTAAAAAGCAATACTACCCCAATTTATCATATCATCTCACATATCATCAGTGTACATCACCTGTGGTGCCTCAGTAGTAAAAAGGGGGCGTTAAACACTATGGCCCAAACTTCATAGTTCATCACACTTTTAGGATAATATATTTTAATTAGATTATTTTCACTGTTATTTTATTTCATTGGGTTTATTTAATGAGTATAAAACATTACTAAAATTTGAATGAATGTATCGAAATTAAAAAAAAAAAAAAAAAAAAAAAACAGGAAATAAAACACAGAAAAATTATAATGCACTCTTTTCAAATGATTATTTTGGATAGGGTGAATGGTTCAGTTCAAAATAGGGCTTAGTTTGGTAATATTAAAACCATGAAAAAGAAGAATTTTATATGAAACTGTGCATAACTGCAAGTCCATACCTTCAGATAAAAAAACAGTTCGAGTTTGATATATCGCTTTAAATAACTTAGAACTTTTGAAAGAAGCAACGTTTGTTGGCCGTTTCACATCCTAAATTGAGTGGGACTTTGTCGACTGCAGATGTTAAAAAGCGTTCATACACAAAATTAAGAAATAAAAAAATTTCCTAATTACCTGTACTTTCTCCATGTATTTCAACATTTAATAAGCATAGAATACTAAACATATAATTTTTAACCCCTACGTTAATACATCACTTAAAAGTATTCCAAATTTTTTGTGCAAAATCACTTCTTTCTTGTACAATTTTAAATATCATAACATAATCTTATTATAGTACTCATGTTCTAATTATAATGGCAATAAACTAATTTACCGGCAAATTTCATTTATACTAGAGTAATGTAACAAATTTCTTACGGCTTCAAATAATTTAAGAGTTTATGGAATGAGATAGAACACATTTTTAAAACTTTTTATTTCAACTTTATCAGGATGCCCTTATCAGCAATTCTTGATATTTGTTGATATATCTTAGCAAAAGCAATATATATATATATATATATATATATATATATATATATATATATATATATATATTGTCACTTGTCTTCTTGCCATAGGACTCCACTAGTCCGAAATATAGCGATATCAAGTGTGGCTTTTTCTTAGTGTTTAATTCTTTTGTACTATTATAATTACTGTTAATTTGTTACATTGTTAATAGTGTTACTTTATTTTTATTTTATATTATATATAATTATATTATAACATTATTTTATATCATTATTGCATGAGTGCATATTTAAGAAACGAGTGATGTGAATTTCGTAATTTTTACGACTGCAGTAATTGTGTACCAATATAAACCAATTTCATAAGTTGTATTTTTGTATACCAAAATTATAAATGGATATCAATGAACTACAATTTATAATAATGTCAATTTTCTAATGAATTGCTCTGAACTCAATGCTTTCTATAATATACTTGTGACGTCATTGTATCTATGGAAGTTGCTTAGTTCTTTTGACTATTGTTATTGCTGATGGGGAAGATTTATTTAACTCCGGAATTGTTAGTCCAAATTGAAAATACTGAATTTTTACTAATACCGAGAAAAAAAATTGACCCTTGTTAGAAGGAATACGACAGATTAAATAATTGGACGAACAGTAAAAATATTAAGGACTGCTGAGAAATCTTAGTGTTGGCATATCTTTCAGAACAAGTTAAGATTACCAAAGTCTATTAATTTATTTGGTAACTAATTAATGCTGGCTTATTAATTATTTATTAATTTCGTATTTCTATATTCTGCAATAAAGAGAAGTAGTTGTACAGTTACCTAAATATTATCATAATGTAGTATTTAATTGAATAGCAGCATTTAAACCATGAAAAAATATAAAGACTTAATTGCTACCATGTTAATTTAAGTAAGTGGTATAATAATGCAGTATTCTTGTAATAATTTGGACCAAAAATATAAACTCTTTATAATTTTGGTATTAAACATTTAAAAATATTGGCGTTTTATCATCGCATAATAGCATATAGCAATGTATCTTGTTAAATGTTTAAGAAATGCTTTAATGTGTACTTTCAAAGTAATGAATAAAGCTTTGGTTATATTGTAAATAAGAAATAAATTGTCATTCTTAATTGCGAAGATCAGAGCTATTTATCTTGGGTTTCCTTATTTCGGAGTAGCTGAATTGTTTATGCGCAGATGCCAACATTTCCCAGCAAATTATAAATTAAATGAATTAACAATGGGACGAATGAAAACGGAGGCCATCAGTGCTTAAAGTTACCAAGCATTCCCCTTTTCAGGTTGAGAAACAAAGCTTCGCCCAGGGAACTTATCCGGACCGGAAATCAAATACGGGTTTGCCTGCTGACAAGCAAACATTGCTTAAGTTACGACGATGAACACTATTGTTTTCAAATTTTGCAGAAGTTATAGTTCCTGAGCATACTGTTTCCATCAACATAGCTGGTCTAAACCACTACCGTGTATGTCTGAGAATAAGCATAAGTGTTTTAATGCGGTATCAGAAATATCAGTTTTCTATTCAGTGAGCTATACTAGTTCTAAGAGAATCTGATGACAACATTACAGTAGAGTGAAGTTAAGTAACAGATGTAAATAAATTGTCATTTAAAAAACTGACGAGGACTATAAATATTCATGTAAAGACAAGGATAAAAGTGCAGATTTGGCACACGCCTCTGTGCTTGTGTAGTAAATTACTGGCTGCCAAAGTGATTATAGATGTTTCTTCAGTGGATATTTTTTTTCCACATAACTTGTTGTAAGAGGAAATCAGAAGGTCAGCATTAATAGCCAATGTATTTCGATTTTGAAGTTCACACGACGATGAAATAATAGATAGAGAGAAACTATATTATTTTGCTTCCTTTAAAATGCCGTAGGCATTCTGATAAATTAGTACATTCAAGAATTAGGAGCTTTAATGTTACTAGTATTGCAGTAAGAACCAATAATACCTAAATTAAAGTGTTAGAACAGAAAGTGACACTTCGTGACACGAAGGTCCGAACTTTGAAATGAGTATGGTAAAGGCACCTTCTTAGTAGTTGTGCACAAATATTTTTTTTTCATATTATGTCAAATATTTTATTTTTAGTTAGATATTGCAATGTAGGTAGATATTACGCCCATTACAGGGCGCTTAACCCCAGTCATTCAACAAACAATCGAAGCAGCCATCAAACAAATAATTGAAAGAGGTATAATTATAGAGGGAGCTTGAGATATTTATTATGAACTTATATTAGATAAATCCTGCCATGCAGTGGGATAATTAAACCCAGGTAGGTCAAAATAAACATGTGAAAAAGAATATAAAAGACAGTAAACCTACAACAATATAATGAGGATATTTTGTTAACATGCGCATTAAATTTGGCAAGCATTTAACCTATATTTTTAGTTTAAATTGTATGATACGTATAACTACCGATTTTTGCGAGTTGAGATTTCGTTCTCCTTCACTTGGAGCCGAAAATTATAGCTCCTCTGTAATTTCATGTGTAATAATATTAGCATTAACATTTATATTTCATTGGTTAAATATTGCAGCTGATATTTTGTGCAAAATATCAGAATTCCTGGTTCAGACGCTTTTCTGTTAATTGTCTGCAAACCTTAAGGCAGGAAAAGGATTTATTGTTTTGTACAAGGGTTGTATTGTATCAAACTGACGGACTGTCCCGGGGAAGGCCCCTAAGTTCTAGCAGATAGAGAAAAGTTTGAGAATTGTTAACACCTGCGAATGCTTTAGAGTGGATATTGACAGCGTATTTTAAAAGAGGCCATTTCATTTTCATGTTACATTGTGCTCCTAAGGATAAAAGAAAAGTTACAGATTTACGAGAATACTTAGAAATGAAAATTACAAAATAGTTCAAGACAATAACGCCCAAAATTCCCCAGAAAGTAAAGATAGCTACCAAATGGTTGAAACATCTTTTGTCTCAATAATAGCACACAGATGTAAAGGGACAAATGGAGTGGCATAAAAGGTGACAGCCAGAATTTATGATAGGGAAGCTTCTTGGGAAAGGCCAGAAAGAGACAATAAAAACTAAAAAAGGGTAGGCGTGGAGAAAAATAGATAACCAATAGGCATCGGCCACAAGTGTACGAATCAGAGCGTATAGACATAGAAATCTATTTTGAATGATCGCCAATCAGGAAGCTAGAAGTAAAGTTTAATTTATGATAATAGAGAAGTACTTTTCGCGAAGGGCGTGGCTTATTGGTTCAAAAGCCACAGCCAGAGATCAGTAAAGTCACTCGGGTACGAATAAGTGAGTCGGGCAGTCGAAGAGTGAAGTCAGTCGAGAAATATGAATAAGTGAGTAAAAGAGTAAAAGAGTAAGATCGGTAGAAGAGCAGGTACAAGTCAGGCCATGAGTCAGTCAGTGAGTAAGAGTCAGTGTCAGTCTGTAAGACGTAAAGTAGGTTCAAGTGTTTGATATTTATAAAGTTGGAACCCGGGTCTTCGCAGACAGTCTTGTCAAATGGTTATATTGTGTTATTAATAAACTATGAGTTAGAGAGGCTCTTGTGTTTTTCTCTGTGGTCTGTTGTCAAAACCTTCTCGTCCCGGTGCCCGGTGACTCCGAGTCCCAAAAACCTCCAGTACAGCGAACCCTGAGATCCTTAACATCCCCAACTGAAGCCCCCATCAGCCCAGCAGAAGCGTACGATACCAGCGGTGAAAAGACTATTCAATGACCGGCTTCATCCGCCGTACATCCCTGCTTCGAATCTACTACCATCGAGAGGCATTTGATATCCAAATCTACACCCTCGCACTATTAATACCGCGCGAAATATTCAGTGAATCATTGCAATAGCAGTTAACTTGTTTGTCACTATGTCACATTCCCTTCTTAAAAATAATATTTTGAGCTTGCAGAGATGAACTACACTAAAGGTTCGTCATTCCCAACCCAGTGGTACAGACATTTCCACTTCATAAGCATAACAACCTAACAGTTGTAAGGCAATTGTTTTATTTGAATGTATTAGGTTACTCGTGCTTTATTCATATGTTGGTAAAGTTAGAATCCGGGAAATAATCAAAGTAACATTTTTCTTATTGCTTACAAGAACGGAAAGGCCTGGAATTCGACATAGTTTAAGTACCATAACTTAGATCGACCGAACAGTGGAACTGCTCCCTCTCCAATTCCCCACGCATGGCGCCATTCTCCCTTCCAGTCAGTTGCGAACGGTATTTCGACAGAATCGCGAATTTATATTGTGCAGTTGAGAGCGAGATTTTATTAAATAGTTCAATAGTGTTTTGCAATGGTGAGATATTCCCTGCGTCGTTCTGTATTCATCTTCAAAACATCACCAAGTGCAGAAAGTTGCACGGCAGAACGATATCGGCATTTAAAACGTAAGTTTAGCAACAGCCCGGTTCAAAAACGAAAATTAATATAACAGTTAGTACAGAAGTACAGAAACACGTTTTATGCTGACCGGAAAGAAATCGAAAAAGTTGTATACTCACAGACTGATGAAATAAAGAGTTCCATTAAATCCCTCTTTTTTCTCCAGATCTTACTTTTGCAATTTTTATCTTTGGGAAAAAATTAAAATATAGAGTACATTCAACTAACCCTTACACACTGGGGGAACTTAAAAACAAACATTCGAAATGAAGTTAGATCCATTAACGGTCAGGACCTGGTGCGGGCTAATGATGATTTCCTAAGAAGATGGGGTCATATATCAGGGAAAAGGGGCAGCATCTCCAGCACCTACTGTTGGGGAAATAGAAAATTCTGTTACTTAATGTGTTGTACCAAAGTTAATAGCAAAGTGCTTGGGCGCCGCGAGTCTACGCAAGAAAATACCGGAATGGTAACGCGGGAACTAACCGGCGAATAGTCTATCGGAACTTTTAAACTACTGTCACTGAGCTATGTGAATTGGTAGACACGTTGCACACTACATGGTGCATCATTTCAAATCAATATGCTCTCTTAGCCAGTAATAACTCATCCAGTACTTATGCAGGCATAACAATCTAACACTTGTAAGGCAATTGTTTTATTAGAATGTATAAGGTTTCTTATGATGTATTCATATGTTACCAAAAGTTAATACAATAACGTTAAGTTAAATTTCCCGTACTGTTTATAAGAACTGAAAGAAGTGAAAGTGAGTTAGTTTGAAACAAAATAATTGTGAACATATTTATTATAGTTTTCTGGATAAAAAGCAAAACTAAATTAAATTTACTTATATACACTTTTCAAAACTTCCCGAGGATGGAGAGAAAAAATTAGCACTTTAAACTAAGTATATTGCATGGTATGTGCATTAATGTGACCTGCGGTATTGCGATATGCTTTACTGCTATAAAATATATAAAATTAACTTTATTTTACTAGGCTATAATATCCTTTTCATATAGCAGTAACTTTAATAGTTTCAGTTTGAACAAAGATTTGCATTTATCTAAATTTAAAACTACCTCTTTACTTTAGAAAGTCTATAGAGGGGTACTATCTGCAGATCACGAGTTATTAGATACTTTATGAGTGTCTGATAAAGATCAACGAATGAGTCTTAGAGGTTTAAGACATTATTAGTAAACGGGACATTTTGAATAGTTTTTAAATAAAGATTTTAGGGAATCAATTCAGGTTTGAGGATTCAAACTTTACCGGGATCACTTAGGAAAATTCATCACCAATAATGCATTACGAAATACTAGTCAAATTGTGAATCATAACTTCCTGTTGTAGAAATGTACGAAACTCAAGCCTCTGAGGCATAACTCACTTTCAGAACTGAAATCCATTCCCTGTGCACAGTAGTTAAATCCAGAGTCAATAAGCTTTGTTCATGTTCATTTGATGTTGCGTTCGCAACAGTGGGTGGAGTTAGTGCTGGTAAGCTAACAGCTAAACGGTATTGCTACGTCAGACACTTGTTAACTTTCATCGGGGCTGGATTTCACGGTTATTATACTGAAAAACGTATCGCATCATGGGCTTTGAAGGGGCTTAGCATCGAACGCAACCTGAATTAATGATGTTGGTTTCTTATAACTAGAGGTGGAATCATAATACGTCATGAAGCCGTGGTGATTAACAGCTGATGGCTGTAGCACTAGCTGTTGCGTCCATTTGCTATGCTACCGATAATGGGTACGTTTCTGATTTTAGCCACATCCAGGACCATTCTGTATACATCGTAAATCTAATGAAAAGTCATTTGCTGGTTCTTTCAGAGGACGATACGTATAACATTTCAGCTATACTCGAGGATGTTAACTTGCTCACATCTCTGTTACCTTAGTAACACCTAACAATGAAAAAACGAGATTTTAAATTGAATATTATTTTTATTATTCGAAACAATCTCCCTCAATGTTAATACATTTATTACAGAGATATTTCAATGTCATTATTTCATTTCTAAAGTGATTTGCCGGACAGTCTGCAAAATATTTCTCTACAGCTACAATCTATTCATGACTAGCAAAAATCGTTTGAGATTTAGGATCAAATGAAAACCAGAGGGAACGAAATGTTGGGAGCAAGGCGGATGATTAAACAAGTTAATATATACTTAAAAGTTTCCCATAGTTAAAACATTTTGTGAGCTGGTGCATTAACTTAATGGGAAAAAAAGTATTCTATAAACCGAGACTTTTCTTCTGAATTTTTAATTTTTAGGGGTTTTAACGATTGGATAATTACTCTACGGATATAAGTATTACATTCCGAATATAACTAATTAGTAAACATTTGTTGCCATAACGGTGCAATCACTGTTGTGATGCTTTCATACTAATTCGTTTTTAATCTGTTATTAGTAAGAGCGACATTTCTCAGTAATCACACACACTTTGACACGCCGGTTGTCTAATACACAATCATGTACTAAGAGTGTTCTAAATATTCTCGGCCTGAATCGGAGATGTCGTGAACATGGTCATATTACTATGATAGTTGTTAAGCATTATCCTTTAGATGGCGCGGTTAAAGGTTCAGACGCATAAGAGTAATCACTTTTTTGTGACGATCGTGCAAACAAACTAGTGGTAATATTTTATACAAAATTGATAAAATCTGAAATACGAGCTGTGTAAATGTACTTCGATTTGAAGGGTTTAACTCCAACAGAAATACAAAAGGAGTTAGATTCCGCGTTAAAGGATTCTTCTTCTTCGTTTTCCATGGTTAAAAGTGTCTGCTGAATTTAAGCGTAGTTGATGAAGTTGATGAGCGCTCAGGACTTCCCAAAACTGCTACGACCAACGAGATTGTGACAAAAATTCACGTTGCAGTATTCAATGATCACCGATTGAAGGTATGCGGGTTAGCTGACATTGCAAAAATCCTCGATAGGCCATATCCACTTCATTTTACACGAAATATGAGATGAGATTTGATATGAGGTATGAGGTATGAGAAAGTTTTCCGCTTGATAGATACCCATTTGTTAAAGTGAACCAAAAACGCATTGGAATAAACATATAGCAAGAGTGTTAAGACTTGCTGAAACGCATTTCCAGTGAGTTTCTCCTACGTTTCATAGCAGCAGATGAAACATGGTTTCATCACTACACGCCAGGGATGAAGGAGCAACCCAAAACAGTGGATGACAATAGGTGAAAGTGCACCAAAGAAAGCAAAAAGCGGTTCTATCTCCAGAAAAGTTATACCGGTTTTCTGGAGTTTTCCTGGTGTGCTGCTACCTTGAGAGAAAGAGTGTTCTCTTAAATCACGATAATGCTGTTGTTGCTGCAAAATGCATGAACTTCGCTTCCAAGAACGTGCATGTCAGTCATATTCTTCCAATTTGGCTCCCGTGATTACTTTTTGTTCCCAAACCTGAAGAAATGGCTGGGTAGAAAAAGATTCACATCAAAAGATGAGGTTGAAGCTGAGACAGACGCTTATTATTCATACTTAGACAAATCTTATTTTATAGAAAATATTAAAATATTGTAAAGTTGTTAGATTAAGTGCATTGATTTACAAGGCGACTGTGTTGAAAACAAAATATTTCTCTTAAATCTTGTGTGTTCTTGATCATACGAATAAGTGTATTGATTTACTAGGTGACTATGTTGAAAACAAAACATTTCTCTTAAATCTTGTGTTTAGTTGGCCAGGCCGAGAACTTTTAGAACACTCTTCATGCTTTGTTCAGTTGTGCTCTCTCACTTTTTGGACAACTTCCACTTGAATCATCTTCTACGCTGTTAAGGCCATGTTTAAACTTAGTAATCCCTTTTGTAATAGTACGAAATAAATAGAAGTTTCTTGAAATATTGTTATAACTTTAGTATATGAATTTTCTTTGGTGTTGTCTTTTGCAACTATCTTTATTACAGCACGATGCTAAATATTATCTATATTATGAATACCGACAAAGCTTCTGCTTTAGAAAGCTCTATTACAATATTTGAAACAATAACTTAATATTCAAACTGAATACTTAAAGCATATGCACCAACATAAGAAATAATTATCTTGCTAATTGCTTGGACATCTTGGGACAAGGCAGAAATTTTCAGACCGGCCTGATAAGCAGACGCATGATTACTGCTTTTAGACGTCGACAAAAGTTGGAAATAACGTTGTCATGTGCACTATAAAGTAGATTTTATGTTTAAATGTGATCTCTGTTGCAACTTTAGAACATACACAACGTAAGGTGAACATTATACCTAAGTTTTTCACATTCTTAAAAAATAGCCCTTTTGTGAGCTTAGATTCTTTCAATGTTTACACTCTCGATTAAAAATGATAAAAATGGGGCTTTTGGACACTTATCAACTTTCTACAAAAGTGTGATCAAGTGTTTTTTTCCCTCCGTCTTTCTATCTGATCCGTTCATCCCTCTCTACCTCCCAACTTCCGGGTATTGTTTCTACATGCTTTTCTGTAGCTATGTTAAATAGATGCAACACTGGTTCGAGAGAAACTGGCCCATTTTTTTTCGTACCCTAAATGTATTTAAGTACTAAACTCATAGTCATTTCTTAGAAGATACGCAAGATATAAGTGCTCTGGAGAGTTCAGTTTTCTGGTACTACAGCGAAACATCTAACAAATATTTGTTGCAGCTGCGTAATACATCTCCAGATTTTCATTGTTAATATTGGTCGCTTTAGAAGATCAACGTTTCAAAACAGGTGAATGAGACCAAGCGAATGGATGAAGTCGTTTGAAATTCGGTGACCAGGGAATTAAAGTTCACGCCGGCGTAACACGCTGTCCTTTTTGGTAGTCAGAATTGTGGTTTAGTCTGTGTACTATTCTCCAAAAAAGCACCAGTAATAAATTCTACCAAACAAATTCCTTCAGATGCATTAAGGCAAGTGCTCAGGATTTTTGAAGCATTATGCGCAATAAATTACTTCGAATATTCTAAAATTACTATAATTGAGAACGTTTTATTTATTGGAAAATACATTATTAAATAAACTGGTAATAGGACACACATTAGTTTTTCATTATAAATAAGATATTCACTTTAGGAGAAGAACAATTTTAAAAATCTACTACCAAAATAATAAACATTACATTTACAAAAAGATATTCTGGAAAAACTTAACAAACTAAGTTCATTTGTGTACTATAAGAGTAGTTCTAAAAGTAATGCCTTCTTTTTAATTTATAGAACTACAACAAATACAAAGAGTACAATTACATGGTTAAATAGAGGAAAATACCATTTTTCCCACATAGCCACCACCTTTCGTTAAAGACTGCTGCCAGCAATTAACAACGGTCTGTAAGTTTTGCTCGTAAAAATCAGAGACTGCCGCTCCTTGGACTTTCCTTTGGAATACGGCAATAACCCAGTGTTGCCAAGCATCTTTTAGAATTCATCACACCCGACCTTTGTGCAGTCCCTTGTAATCCGTCCATAGGTACGGATGAGCTAATTGAGCCCTAACCAGGTTGGTCCCGCGCATGCTTACTCAGGAATGTGTATCATAAATTGCACCATTTTAACTGTGTAATTGTGTTTTCTGTATCTGTTGTAGTAGCCGAAACTAAGTTCCTTTTAATTATATTTTTTATTTATCCTTATTTTATGCTCAAGTTTCACACAATTAACACTAGAACCGTTTGCATTCTTCAAGCTGGTATTCAGTCATTAAGTCGTCATTATCGGATCTTTTTATCTTCTCTGCGTAGACATTTTTGTGCCGGCAATTTTTTATGATATCTTCACTTCCTATCCCCCCTTTTCAATATTAAAGCTTGCTTTCTTTTATATAATGTAATGGCTGCCTACTTCAGTCGCCCCAGGAGTGGCCATGCTCATCCATGTGATGCTCTCTTTTCTTGTATCAATGATGCTGTCAGCTACTTGTTGAAAGTCCAGAAACCCACGGTCGCAAAAAATGCCTTGGAGTGCTGAAAGACATATTTACCATTTTATTACATCATCTGGGGCAATATACCAAGTAATAAAATACATAGAGTCTATTTGAGTTAAGGACGCCTTAGCATGTCAACCTGCAGGGGAAGTGCAGCCGTTGCAACCGGAAAAAGGATGATTGGGTCGCGACGCGTAAATTTAATATTTTTATTAGAGTATTTAGATTTTTATTGAGACCATAAAATGACTGTGGATATAAAACTGACTCAATAATAAGCACTAATCTGGGTTATAATAAATTTTGCAAATGATTCTTCTTAGCGGCAACACATAGCCGGTATCTGCGCAGGAAATTCCTGTATTTCATTCATCATTATAACAAGGCGGTTTATCATTGAGAGGTTCTGCCTCTTGTAGCTGTATAATAAGTGGGCGAACGAAAAACTATTACCAGAATATTTTTTTGTTTTTCAAGACTATATATGGTAGCATAACGAGTAAAGAGCAGTTAACACACAATATTCGCACATTTAAAACACCTCCTAACACACGAACGTACAACCACTTGTTGACAAAATATCCCTGAAATTTAACTACAAGGTGGTACTTGCATACATTACACAACCTTGACTACTGGCTTTTCCCAGTACACAGTTGCGCTCTCTCGGTCCGTAATTCAAATGACCTTACTGCAGAAGAAACCAGAGAATGCAGATCTCAGTATTCGAGCAATGTTGCCAACAGAGCTTTCCTTTGTATTACCTACTCTAGCACGAAATGTTCAGAAGATTTAGCATCACGGCACTTATTGAATTTTATTATACCTAATTAAATAATCTTTGGGCTTAAACCTTTTGGTATATATCTTAATAATATATTTTATTACAAATTGCACTTAACAGCTTTAGGATGGTATTTTTCAATTAATTATATATTTATTGAAAGCTAAAATATTTGTGCTTGCTTGCTTAAAACTCAGTTTAAACTGAAATTATATTTTTTCTAATCTTGGCATATAAACCTATTTCTTTAATAGTGCATAAATTTTTATCCTTTACTTCTTTGAGTAGGTTTAAAATGTAATGTGTAAGTTGTAATTAGATCATTAACGATGTAAGTAATATGGAAATAACTAGCAATAAAAGTTAAATAATTTACTTCGAGTTACTTTTAAGTTCAGTATTTATACTAACCAGCAGTGCAATCAAAGTTAATAAATGCGACTTCTTTAGATGATAAGAGTGCAAAATTAAAAATAATCAATGCGCACGAGAATGCTACTTTAAGTTTTATTCGATTCTTTTCTTTCTTAGCGACTTCGACGGGATTCCGTTTTCCAGCTAAATCACTCAGTTGTTCACTATATACGTAAAAGAAGTGTTTTAATGTTGTATAGTTTAGTATCTTAATACAAAGAATGTTTAAAAATTGTTTAGCCCAACGTCTACCCATTGTTTAGACGAAATTGTGGGCATTCCCCGTGGCATGGCCGTATTGTATTCTGAGCCGGAACGCTCATAGGGTGCCGCTACATTGTCCCGGTAGAGATGATGGTAAAAATGATATGACTATGGTGCACCAGGGAGTCCTTAAACCTATGTGTACCTAAACGTAGTCTGTGGGGGTGAATGAAATTAATTTATGATGGTGCAAATGAGCTCGGAGTCTTGGGCGCATTAAAGCTATCTGGCATCTACTTTCTCAGAAAGAAACCTTACTCAGAAACTTGACCTGACCGGGAATGGAACCCAGGGCCTCCGAATTCATGTGGCGGCCTATTGTAAATAATTATAAAGGATTTAGGAAAATTATAGTTAATGTAAATAATTTTTATCCATTTAACTCCTTAACTTGTGAGTAATATTTCAAAATATTCCAATCAGGATTGAAAAAATCTAAATCTTAGTGTGAAGGAATCTAATCCCAGTAATTTCTTTGTGTTTGCTATACACAAGCGAATTTACATGCTACTTTAGTTATACATCCTTCAAGTTATATTATTAGTTGGACTTAACAGAACCTTCCTCTAATTCACGGAATTTCAACGGATAAAAAAGAAAGAAAACAAAGGACAGGTTTACTCTTATTTTTTCCGAGTACTTTTGGCACCTACAGATGAAATTAATATCACTATGTTAATATAGTTATTAACATTTTGGCAACTGGAAACAAATGTCTAATATTTGCTAGCCTTAGAAACTCCTTAACTTACGCCAAATGACGAGGATAATGTGCGATCACTGTAATATATACTGAAACTAATAATGCCAAATCCGTAAAAGGACTGAAGGGAAAATTAAAACAGAGCGTTGGCTTTCATAAATGATGAGAGTTTAAGGGCTGTATTTCAGTCCGAAATAAAATCATTACGAAATGGGAAAAACATTTTATTAAAACAGTACATATAATGGCTAACGCTTCAATTGTATACATGTATCATTTCATGATGCAATTTTTTCGTACCTATGCACCAAAGCACACAAAGGGGAAATGAACAGAATTGTGAAATAGCTGCCCTTTGGCGTTTTCAAATAACACAGTTGTACGTATTAATACTGGTATTTTAAAGATTGCAGAATAATAAAAAAGACTTGTTTTACATACTACCTGCTTAAAATGTGTAAGCCAACTCGCGAATTGCCATCTGTTTAGTCGGAACATGTTGTCTGATTATTAATTCCAATGACTAAGAATTTTAATTTTTTTTAATATTTATGATATTAGTAAGGTTTATTCGGAATATTTAGCTTCCTTTCCTCAAATCTTTGATTATGAATTAAACGATGAACCATGAAAGTCTCGACCATTCGCGTGAAATTTATTTTATGACTGACAGAAGCATGCTTATGAATGCTTGGCTAGCACAGTTATGTATAAATAATTTTTAAGTAATCGCAAAGTTTGTTATGACTGAGTATATGTTTTATATTGCACGATTAATCATTCAAACATACTAACTGAGTCCGCTCATCTAGTTCATACAGGAATTATACAAAAGTTCCACAGTGTTCAAGTATCAAGATGTGAAATCCATTATAAATTTGTGGATTACAATGGTGTACAGTTTTATTACTACATTTTCTAAAATGGGCAAGTAATAATGAAATGGTCCTTTCATTTCATAAAATGAGAGGACCAGTTATTTTTGTTTGCACTGTTGGCTTTGAAATGTGCCTGCTGGCCGCAGCTAGCAGTTCCTTCATCGTTTACTAAAAGACCACATGTGTAGTCAGTTCTTTGATGGTTCTCAAATGTCTATTGCTAGTTTGAGGTGTTATAGGCACAGGAGGAGAAGACAGGGAAGCATTTAAGGCAGGAAGAGGGGGAACTGCAGCTTCACTTAGTACTAAAACATTGGTCTGCTTATCTTTAAATGCAAAGGTCAACTTAAAAATACACAACTATACATACTTTCTATCACAAACTTGCACACAGAAGCATTAGCTGTTGAATGTTCGCAGTTTAGAAGTAGAATGAATTACACTATGCATTTTCGACCATTCCCCTCTCCTTTCCTCACCTCCTAAGACCTAAGCACTATCTCGGCCGGCTCTTCGTATGTCTATAGTATTCAATAACATTCAGAATCAATTTGCTTGTTATAACCCTGCGAAAAATTGCCTTGAGAGAAAGAGAAAGCAACAAGAGCTGATACCATTGGAAATAATATTAAACTAGAAATACAATAATGTTTCACTTTAATGTATCATTTTAAATGCGCTGCGATCATCTTAGGAATAAACCTTGGAAGTTGATAATGGTCACTTGTAATGTATCAATCGGTAGGTGGTCATTCCTAATGCTAAGAATGATTGGCTCTCCCAAGTCACATTTATCGCAATAGCATTTCTTTCTTATTCAGTCCTGGTGGTGTGGTGGTAACCATACTTGCCTTCTAAACCAAAGATAGCCGGTTCGGGCGTATAAATCCTAATTATGGCTTCCTTCGGAAGAGAAGTAAAGCCGTGGGTCCTATGTTCTATATTTATTGCACGAAAAACAACCTCAAGCCTGAAAAATGAGGTCTGTTAAGCAAAATTTGTCCACCGTTTCACGCTCCGAATTGAATGGGACGCTGATGACCTGATATGTTAAAGAGTGTCCATAGATAAAACAAATCAACAAAATTCCTTATACTGTGAACTCTAAGTCCTCCACTATTAGTGCAATTTCAGCTTTAATCTGGAGTTTTTATTCTCCTTAAAAACAAAATGTTGAGTGTCGTTGAGCCCCTAGGCCATTAGAAGGTAATTGTTTTATCACCCCGAATGTCTCTGATAGAGAGTACGGAACACCAAAGCTTAAGCAGCACTCTCTGACATTTTTGGAGCAGACTAAGAATGGAAATGGAGAGACTTTGGACTCAGAAGAGGGGCTTAATAATGAAAAGCGTGCATGTGAAAGAGACAAAAGTCATGATTCATATTTAGTATATGTTCATCCGCCGTTCCTTCATGTTGGAGCACTGCTTTCATGCTGACATAATGACTTGCACGCCATCAGCAAGCCTTCTGACACACCCACCTTTTTTAATTAAGCACACACATGTCTGGGTACCAGAGTGGAAAATATGCTTTTTGAAGAGAAAGCACTGCAGCCTGTGGATGGATGATAGCCTCAAAGCGTCTTGTGTCTGGGTTTAATAACAGATTACAATAAATTGCCCGTGAAGAGGCATCTGTCACGGACATCTCCGGATTTATTGTGCAGTAAATTGTAATTTTATGCTTCTGCGGTTCTTAGAGTTATCCCCCACTACACGCTCTGTACGAGTAGGTTTAGCACCTGCTCTAACTATACGAATTAGCAATAAAAGTTTTGATGATGTCTTTCACACGGTTTTCCTCTAACGACTAAAGCATGAATGAAGATCATTTGTAGGCGATGACAAGCATATATGTAGCAACTGTCCATGCAGTATGTACTGGTTCCCATACAGTTGACAGGTACATGACGATTTCCAAATATATTTGATTATTTAAATGAAACTTAATAATCTCAAAACATCGCAGTTTACGAGTATTAATTTGGCATGTAAACAAAATTACAACATAGTACGAAATATTAATTTTCATCAATATTGCCACTAAGGATTGTGTTTTAAATATTGATGATTTCTGAGATCGTAACTTTAAACTGGTTTTTTATTTTACCACCATATATATATATATAATTTATTCATGAAGTCACACAATTACCTGAGATTATGTTTGTGGCTGCCGTGAGAAAAAAAAATATATCCGTTTCCCACTTTACTACTCGCTTATCATCCACTAGAAATGAATCCAGTACAATAAAACAGGTAATAGAACAGAATAACAGAAACAAATGTTTTAGATTTCGGCTTTAAAGATAAGACTAACGTGTTTTGTAAAATATCTGTTAACACCGCTTAGTTTTAACTAGTGTATTATATCTACATTTCTCCAAGTTTAACCTTGTAATCGCTTTCAATCTGTACAAGTACAACCCTTAATAAACAATGTATTACGTGTACCAGGTGAGTTTGTTTACATCTGAGCCCTATAGCAGACAACACAACTCAGTGGGGCAAGTTCTGATTTTAACGATACAAGTATATTGCAGTAAATATTTAAAATGAATTTACATGGCAAGCGTTTGACGTTACAACAAATAGAACAGTAAAATATGTTTCAATTCTGTTTTCCCTGACACCCAATTCAAATCTTCATAGGAAATTTCACTGACAAGCATAAGGTATACATAATGGACTTAATCTCTTTCGAATTTTTGTTTTACGTTCCTCCATTGTGTGAGTTTTAGCTGAATATACTTCATTTTTCAATGTCTCGCAAAGATAAAAATCAGTAACCTTAAGGTCTGGGGAACCATTGAGCATAAACCATGAACAAAAATTCTGGGATCAAATGTACGCCAGAGTTCCATCATGGATTAATGAGTATTTTCCTTGCAATCACAGAATCCGTTTCAATAAACTTTTGTACTGTTCTTAATATTCTTTTTAGTGTTGGAACCGGCTGCTAGCAAATTTATGCTTTAATGCCTGTCTCGTTCTGCCACACGGTTTTCTGTATTTGAACTACGTCTTAAATATGAATATATATGACGCATAGAATATCTGAATTATTACTCAATACTACTGCATTATTTAATGAAACCCCACTCTGACAGTACAACACAACTGCCCGATTCTGTCAGAATCTTGTCCTCAACTGACTGGAAGAGAGAATGGCTCCGCTCGTGGGAAATTTCAGCCATTTGGGGGGAGGTAGTTCCGCTGGTCTGTCAATCTACGTTGCTAGACTTTTATTAAACTGCCCTCACTATATAATATATTGAACAAAAGATAGGATAATCGAGTTGGAATTCTTAGCCAAACTGTCTATTAAAGTTCAGAAGGGTATTACACGTTTAGTTCTACTTATTACATTACTTTAGTCTTATTTTTTTCTGCTGGAAAGTTCCATTCCCTGCTGTGTTGAATATTTTCAAAAGGATACGGGCATATTTCACAGCGGAAAGAAGGATCTTGCGATATTCTATGATCGTGAGTAAAATATTAATTATTTATCACTAATAAATAACGAAAGGAAGCGAGTAAATGAGTCCCGACCGCACGAAATAATTTTCCTTGGCAGGTGGCAAAAACGTTACGAAATAACTTCTCGTCCGCAAAATCCATTTCTGATTTTAGTAGGGAATGAAGGCTTTGTATAAGTTTAGAAAGTGTTATCGAGCAGCTGATAGCTTCGTAGTTACAAGAAAAAAACTATAATTGTAGTTTAGTTGAATACAAATTGTTTTCTGAAAAAAAGAAATAATCTCATTCTATTCTCGTTTCCTCTCAAGTCTTCAAAATCGCTAAGTAATTTTTAGAGAAAGAAAATACAGGTGTACCCTTACTTTGGACACTTGTAATCATTTTCCAGTGTAATATACTCATAAGTTTGTTTCTTAACAAACACAGGTTTGTGTGGGAATCTGATTTCCTTCATTAATACAAAATTGTGATCCAGAGAGACTTGGCATTAGCAAAAAAGTCTATGTCAGCTGAAGGCACAAAGAAATACATAAAATAGTACTCGTATAAAATTGAGATATAAACCTTTTGGAACAGTAAAACTGTGGAGTGACGGTTAACCAAACGTCGGTCATTTGATACCTCAAATATTCAAACTCACATTTTCTGCGATAAGATTTTAGTTCATCGATTTAAATATACACAAATATATTCGTCTTCTCTTACTCAGTAACAGATTGAGAAAAACCTAACTGGTGGATGTGACAATTATGGAATTTTATTACATTGTAAGGTTTCGCTTAAACCTATAAATTACATATCTTTATCAGAAGTTTCCAATTCAAGTTTCTTCTTATATGACTTCTACTTGCTTAATGCAATCTCATTTACGCTGTTTATAGAATTTAAGTGACTGCATTCCTCAAACCAATCATTGCCTCTTTGTTGTGTTGTCTTCTATTCAGTGTTCAAATGGGACAACAGAATTCTTGCAACAAAAAAGTTTGTATAATGTTATATTTTAACATGTCATTCATTAACTTTCTAATGGAACTTTATCTCAAAATTCATGAGAATAAGTGGACAGATAGCGAGTGATATAAAGAATTTTATGGTTAAAATTTTTATCTTTTGGAATACATCCAGTCATGAATTTAAGAAAATTCTTTCCATAGGAATAAATATACTCTTTTTGCATAATGCAATGCATTCTATAACATGAGAAGCTGTAGATATATTATAAAACAGGTGAATTATTTAAATTTTTCTGCAGCAAATGATGTGTAGAGACGCTATTTCATTTACAACTGATAA
This sequence comes from Metallyticus violacea, assembly GCA_030762175.1. Lineage (NCBI taxonomy): Eukaryota > Metazoa > Arthropoda > Insecta > Mantodea > Metallyticidae > Metallyticus > Metallyticus violacea. The sequence continues at coordinate 291,331,603 of CM060846.1, forward strand.
TATCCAATGTCGGTTTATTCTAGGCCTCAATCTGCATTCAAAGAATTATATGTATATATAGGTGTATTTTAATTTTCATTCCATAACATGTACTGTTGGTAGAGCACACATGTCATAAGTTATATGATAATATTACTTTAATAAAGTGATTTAAGGTGCTTTATTTTCCTTTTACTTTGGAGAAGCTTTATAAATTGCAGTTAAGATGCTAACACCTTAATTGATATAACCCTTATGGCGTCACTTGTTATTAACTCTAGCCTACTATATTACGAATAATTCCTGGAATATTGATATAAATCCTGTAAGGAATGTACCCATAACTTTGAAATGGTTACAAAATCTTCAACATCGGAAACGCAACTTTGTCCGCACCTGACCACAGCGTGCGTTGGGCGAAGTTTACGCCAATATTCTGTCATGAGAGATAGTTTTACACCGTTGGCTGCACATTAACAGTTATTCGTAGTTTTCTGATATTCTATTCATTTTATTTGTTTATTTACGGACGCTGTTTAACATCTCAGGTCATCAGCGTCCCATTCAATTCAGGAAGTGAAACCGCCGACAAATTTTCCTCAGAGGCCTCTTCTTTCAAGCTTGAGGTTCTTTTTCGTACCGTCAATCTAAGACATGGGATCCACGGCTTTACTTCACCTCCGAAGGAAGTGGTACTTAGTGATTTTACGCCGAAAAAAATATATTGACCCTGGACGGGATTGAACCCGCGATCTTCGGTTTACAAGGCAGGTACGGTTACCATAAAGACGTACATTTTATGTCACGATATCAAGCATTATTTGTATTTGATTTACAGTTAAAACATCAATATAACTCTAGTCTTTGTCTTATTACAGACTGTTGGTGGGCAGCGGTATTAATAAAGTACGTTAGTGAAATAAATTATATGCTGTATTGTATTGAAATGTTATCACAATAAAACAGAATAAATCAAATATACCGATATTATCTCCTTACTATAGAGGAAACTAAAGAAAATATAGAGCCAAAAACTGGAAGATACAAAAGCAGTTGTTAATGAATGCGAATTTTATTAAAAGATAACAGAAATATGTGACTACAGACGGGCAGCACTTTGAGCAACCTTTAGTGCTCATTATTATTAAATAAAATTAATAATGTGTATATGTTATTATTGAACAATTTTGTGCGAGTAGGAATGCGAGAGATTGTTTGATTTGCTTTATTTACGGACGCACTTTAACATCTCAGGTCATCATTTAATTCAGGGCGTGAAACAACCGATAAATTTTGCTCAGAGGCCTCTTCTTTCAGGCTTGAGGTTCTTTATCGTGCCGTAAATGTACGACACGGGACTCACGGCTTTACTTCCCTTCCGAAGTATGCGAGAGAAACTTAACCATCGACGTGGCCGGCGACTCGTGCGACCTTGGTCCTGCGCTGCAATAGCTGATGTAGGCCAAAAATGACTTAAATTATGTATGTAGAGGAAACCTTTAAATTCTGTTACTCATATGTTTCGGATATTCTGGAAGGAGGATATTAAATGTTGCTTATGCAGTTGCAGAATATAAAAAATTCTTAGATCTTCCAATTGTTCTGAGTTATAAACCAGGATGTCTTAGACTACTCACATGTGAGTTTCAGGTTCAAGAATAAATTTAATGCAGTCGCTAAAGACTATGATGTAACTCTAGTTAACTGCGTGATTTAATTTAAAAAAGAAGCAAACTAAATTTCACTGAACACTCTTGAGGAAGTTCTTATACCTTCACTGTTTTTGGAGGTTCATTTTGAAAGAAAAAAATCATCTTGTGGTGCTTAGGAACATTTTTTAAAAAGTGAATTAGATTGTATTAAGTGGAATAGCTTTAGAGGGAAGAAATACAACTATCGTTGTGTGACCAGCCTAGCCCAGATAGCTTAAGGAACCTTACCACGAAAATAAGTTTTCAATTTCGCTGGTTTTTCGAGGAAGAAATAAAAAGCACTGGAATTTCCAAGAAAGTTCACGACATTTAAAATATGGTTTCCAATTTGCATATACTCCAAATGTGCGAAATTAAAAAAGGCAGTGAAGTGCCAAATCTCGGAATAACTTTGCTGAAATCAGGGCCATAAACTAATGTTCAACTGCACGTAATAGCGAAACTCCACTACCACCAGAAAAAAAGGCAACTGTAGTACACTGTATTCTTGGAATGCTCGACTAACCAACTTCCACAATATAATCCGCCCATTTCCACTTACCCGTACAGCGAACTTTATTTTTGTACAACATTGTTCCGTAGTAAGAGCGAAAATTTTTGAAAATTGCCGTGTGGTGGGATGTAAAGGGAGAGAGGGAGGAAACATCGGATTACTCGTAAGGTCATAGGCCTATCAAGTTGAAAAACTTTTTACGCTAATTACTGAACTTTTCAGAGTAATTATACTTAAGCCGCTAACGGTCCAAGAGAGGCCATTCCCTGGCTAACAGCATAACCAATCCTCTTAGTTTAAAAGCTTCCCATATAATTTTGAATTAACGTAATCTTTATCCCAACTACAATATGTAGCTACTTCTATAAATTAAAGAAAATACAAAACTCGTAATGTCTTCGTTTTTACTTTTTTCGTTAAAGTAAAATTCATTTTACGCTACTCTTTTGCCAGCTATAAGGTTCCGTTCATCTTTCACTGCTAAATATGGTACCAATCTTATTGCCGAATTGCAATACGCATTCTAGAGTACTCTATTCAACCTGTATTATCTCTAAAGGGCAAAACTTAATGAAAGATTCAATTGCGTATCGCAACTCCTGACTACGAGGTGTAATGTGGTTCTAAAATATATACAGTATTAATGTGATATTTTACATAATGCAGAGGATCTCCTTAAGGGAGCTGAACTATCAGCACTGATTACATCAAAACTTCATTCAACAGTGTGATTAGGAGGATTGCAATGAATTTCGAATAGTGTTTATGTCTGTTTTTACTACCGCGGCACCATAGGCGGTGGCTGATGATACATGAGATGAAATGATATATTGGGAAAGGAGTATTTTTAAGGAAGGATGCATTGCAGGCCTAAGTTTAGCATACCTCCCCGGCATTTGCCCTTTATGAGGACTAAGAAAAACGTGGAAAAACCTCAGTCAGGGAGAAGGGTCCTGACGGGAATGGAACTCCAGACCTTCCACTCATGATTTCGCGTCTTAACGACCTCGGCCACTCATTACGGTGGATTGCAATAATTATATCTATATCATAAGCTTTTAAAGTAACATTAAATATAGAAGTATAACTATCTGTTATGTCCTTTAATAGCCAAGGTGATAATGACTAAAACGCCTTAGTAAACTCTTTGATTTCAGTGCAGTATTATAACAAACATACGTCATGTTCCGAGTAAGATACGATAGTAGGGAAATTGTGAGAGAATTTTAAGCATATACGCCGAGCCTCAAATTCGCCGTACACTTTTTTCAAGTTATACTCTTGTGCACTTTTATTGCATGCATCTTTCAGGGGTTTTAGACATGGACATAAATAAGATGTTATGAACGTTTCTTTCTTTAATTTAATTTGTAATATTTTTCTTATCATATAAGCTGCAAATCTAGTATTCAGTCGACGCCCAGTTACTAATACACATTTACTTCTTCTACTTGTAGAACAATATTTACGAATTATTTGTGACACGTTTTCAGTAGGTACTCAAATATTGTCCTTTTTAAAATAAGCTGCTTCTTTTCGGAACACTGAACACCGTAATGTGAGTTGGCTATTTGTGGTGATTCAGGGACGCGTATCATAGGCAAAACCCGATTCCCAGCTATATGTAGACAAATTTTCACATGCTAGAAAAACAGATCGGAATAATGTAAACATTTTTGCAATTAGTAAAACATTTCTTTTTACGAACATGATTTCACGATATCTGTGAAATTGCACGAGTGCTCAATGCCATTGGGTGGCATCAAAAGCTTATAGCCGACTGCCGCATCATGATCGTCACATAAAAAGAATCAGCGTAAGATTTTGTTATTGGTTGTGATGATTACATCAATGACACTTTTTATTTATTTTTTTTTAAATTTATGGAAGATATTTAACATCTCAGATCATCAGCGTCACATTTAATTCAGGGTTTGAAAACGCTGAATAATTTTGCTCAGAGGCCTGTTCTTTCTGTTTGAGGTTCTTTTAAGTACCGTAATGGCACTTGGGAAAGGTAGCATTGTCGATATAGGGCTAGAGTTAAGCTCTTGGTCGAGAAAAGGCCTGGTTAAATACGATCGGTTCAAGGTATTTGTTTAATTAGCCAGCTCATTCCTTTTCTTTGCGAAGATTTTGGCGCTAGCACGTCTTTGAAGATAAGGGGAGCCACTTCTTTACAGAATGCAGTTAGTAATTTAACAGCCTATCTTATACTTTGTAAACTTTCTTACTTAATAAATTCAATTAACTACTTAACGGGCTAATCAATGTGTTATTAGAACTGTTAAGTTCTGTCAACTTCCAGAGCTCACTCCCGAATATCCGGGCTAGCACACGTACCATCATTAGTGCAGACACTAGTCCGTGACAATATCACCAGTTAGTGAATCTATATCACTTTGGGAATCAAAGAGAGGGGCCCAGCCCTATGAGAGCAACAGAGAAAATTAGAACAAAGGCTCAGGATTACATATGAGATAGAGGAGTACACATTAGAGACGATAGATGGCATTGTCTTTGCGGCAATGGTAGTCATCCTTTATGTAGAAATTCACATGGAGTGGTAAATGAGAGGACAAATAAGTACCTTGAGAAAAGATAAAAAGAACATTTTGTTACATCCAGGCTCAAAATGGAGTCTGCAGTTGTGAAAATCCAGTTCTCTAGCTAACTGAGCTATGCGGATATACTACATTCCCTAGGACGGCTTTTACTATCTATAAAAATTGTTAATGAATGTATAAATAACATTCCACCTTAAAGACGGGATAGGCCATTAGCTGGTACTGCTGATATAAGCCGCGACTAAGCCGGCAATTTCCCGTTTACCCTGCCATTTTTTTTCCCCATCAAACAATTATGATTTCTTATTTGCATCATTGAAAATGAACTACATCACTGCCTTCTGCCACCCAAGTGCAAAACTCTAAGGTGTCATAATTTTGCATATATTACAAAAACAATTAAAACAGTTACACTTCAGGATTTATTACATTTTTTGGATGTGGGTTAACGTTATAAATGAAAAACTGGACTAGCACAACATTCATTAGAGATTTGTATAGGAAGTTAGCCAAGCGGTTCATTATACATGCTAATTATACATAAAAGTATTGTTTAAATTACTTACCTGTGAAAGGAAAACAAATTAAAACTGAAGAAACTCAATTGCATAGACTGCACGGATAATTTTCTAGTTTATAATAATATTCTGCATAAGCAGTACCACGTTTGCTTGGTGTTAGTAAAAACAGAAAACTATGGACATTTTATAATAGTTTACATCATTAAAATGCAAATTAAAACCTTCTTAGGTGCAGTAAAAACACCTTAGATTCCTGTTTGATTATTGCTGAAGCCAATTCACAAATTTAAACCCTAAGTGAAATAAGAAATACCTTTCTGTAAACACGAGCTCTAGACATGCTATTCATGTTAGCTACTTACTTCTGCTTTTATTTTAGTTATTTAATTTAGCAAATTTTACATTTGTAATTTAAATACGATATTTAATTGGTTATTGTGAAGCCTTGCACTCGTATTCCAAAATGCAGAACAATTTAAGTTAATTTGTCCCCAAAATAAAATGCATCATTCTCTTTTCTACAGATTAGGAGCATTATTAAAGTACTCTTATCTCTTTGACTTTTGAATATTAAAGCTAACTTTTTACCACCACAGTTCTTGCCATTTTTAGCTTGCTTCTTTGTAATTTCTATTCTTCTTTTCAAAAGTTAATTGCAATTGCACGAGAAGAGGGAAAACTGCATGTAATTAATATTTATTTAATTATTACTCCACAGATTTAAATAAAATGTTGTTTAGCATGTGAGTTTTCAGTCGTTTACTTTCTTCCATTATCTACCATTCATTGCAGATTTTCCATGTATTTTGGGACTGATTGTATCGCAACTCTCTTATGTATTAGATAAAGCACAGCGAGGATCTTGTGTCCCGTTTGTGCTACAGTAGATGCAAGGGTTATTTAAGAGCTGTGGTTACCAAACCCTCACTGGAGGGACTTTATACAAACATTCGAAACGATGTTAGGTTTATTGGTGACGGTTAACTGATACGTTTCTGTGATAATTTCCTAAGAAAATGTGATTTGTGTATTAGGGAAAATGGGAACATATATAACACCTACCGTAAGGAGGGTGAGTACCAAATTCTGTTAAAATTTTTCTATATGATGCAATTAAGTTAATGTTGGATTAGCAACTCAGTTCCTAGTTTTTCGATTTAATCTTTCAGGCCAAGGGAGACAAACTGTAGAGAACAGGACTAGAGAAGCACTACCAAAACAATGCTTCTACAGATGGTAGTGACTTACAGACCGTTTTGTATTTGATACGGCTTTGCACAAGGAAATTTTCCCAAAAAATCACTCTGTTTTTGGAAGTATCTTGTGGATTATTTTATTTCTGATGGGGTCATTATGTCTCCGACAATGCAGGCGGAACACTTATACTATTAATGACTGTAAGACATTTCAAAACACATTCAATAACTCATTTTACAGCAAACGCCCTGATATTTATAAAATAGAATTTTATATTTATAGAATTAAATGATATCCAATCATAAGTTTTTCATAAAAATAATGGAATGAAAATGCCGAATAAGATGAGAAGAAAACTGAAAACAGAATATTACAGATAGAAAACTATATAAGAAAACAATGAAAGCACTTATCGCCTTGATTTTGTAAGGAGTGTCTTTTATTTAAACAAACCCTTTAATAAAAGCCTTTAGTTTTAAGTGCGTTTAATATAAATGTCGTTTACGCCTGTTAAATACTAGGTTAGAGCACACATTTTAACATCATCAGATAAGAATTAGGCATTTTCTAATCAGCAGTTCTGAGGTTTTCACATGGTGCCAATCTAAAATCAAAAAGATTGTATAATTTATATTTGATTGAGTGGCGTTAACACATTGTTGTGCTGAAGCAAATGCAGCTCTCAGTGACTCTACATATAGCATGGTCCCAAGGAGGCATGTGGCTCAAGTGTAATGACCCTAAGAACTGTGGTTCGTTAATGCTCTGTCAAAAGTTTTGACGGTTATTGTACAAGAGAGAGGACAACTCCTCAGAAAATAGTTGCAGTAAACATTTAGGCTGGTAATTATTAAACCAGCATCTCTATCAACCTGCTAAACTGCATAAGTTTATATGGTGTTTTCTACTCAGATTATTAAATGATGTTTCACTTGTTTTTCAACACATGTGGGGTAAACATGATGGTGCTATAGCGCACCTTAAAAATCGTGCTCGTAATCTCCCCCCTAAGGTACCATTGCACTCCGTAGATCCGGATACATTTGATATTTTATTGTGAGATCATGTTAATTCTTCTCTGTGAAAAACTTATCGACATTAATGAGGGGCTTTGACTGTGATACTGCAAAAGCGATTTTGTGCTCTATAATTTCTATGTCATCTTTGACAGTGCTCACCGAAACAGTATAAGAGTGATTTTGTATTCAATCTTGGATAGCAGTCTTAGAAAATTACCCCAACATAATTTCTATTGTTGAACAATTTCTTTGGTACTACACATTTTCACAGAAATACTTCTTCTAATTGTTGAAGGCTTGAGCAATGCATAATGTAAATAGCTCTGAATTTTAAATGGGTGACATGAAATTGTGATAACATTTCGGAGATATTTTGACCCAGCAGAAAATATACAAGTACCTGCAAGAACCTGCCAAATTTCCCCATTCGGTCTTAAATAGCTTAGTCTACGTAAAAATGTTAATACACAATGGAACGATAAAAACAAAAATGGGTATCGCAGCCCAGGTCATGTGCTTGCATGTCCTTTGCGCTCTGTTGCGGCATAGGGCCGTCTGGAAATGCTGCTATAAAAGTAAAGTTTCGCACCGCCCATTTCTCACCTCATCTAAGGAGAATGGATCTTTACAGATATATTTTAAATCTAGAAAGCTCCAAAAGGAAGCCATTTTTGACTACTGTATGTATATCTTACTGCAACTGAGCGCATTATTTTGTAATGAAAATTTTGCGTTAGTTTAATATTATTTAAATAATTTTATTTGCATTCTTATTTTATTAACTACATCAAACTAACCCATTAAACGATTAATTTTATTTCATTCCCTATAAACTCTGCTAATTGTATACATTCAAACTGTCTAGGAAATGCAATAGATCAGAGATTTTAAATTTTCCTTGCGTGCAGACCTCCAAGACTTAATTCAGTTTTAAAGTCATAAATTAGTATCTTAAAAATAAGTGCAAAATATTGTATTGTTTGCCTCTAGATCGTACTCTATTTAAGTACATAATAATAATCACAGTAGCATTAATTTTATTAATTTAAGTAAGTTGTTAGGAAAGCTATAAATCTTTTCATGGTTCTCTTTGATAGTTACGGAAAAAGTGTGCTTTCGTGCCTTAGAGAGTTGAATCCCCGGTCTATGCAGTTCACTGTGCTGTTGCCAGGTATATATTAATATTCTGTCGGAATCACATTTCGGATTACCTGATTACTAGGGAAAATTTACCACCTTTAATTTTATTCTAACTTACTTTACTCCAATAATTATACTTTTTAATTTTGCATCATATTTTGTTTTCCTCGTAATCCATTATTTCCATACATTCAAGAATAAATATTAACAGTAGTGTAAGGCTTAGAGGGCAGCAAAACAGTGGATCCTCATGGGCTCTCAAGATCCATTGCTTTGGTTTATTACATTATTATAAAAAATATAAATGCAGCCTAATGCAGTGCAAATTTAATTCGTTTTAAAGATAATTGAAACTTATTGCATCGAGTTTGCCAGATATGACCCTTACACAAGATGTAAGGAGGTTTACTCAACCATCATTTTTGGATCATTTTTTTTAAAAATCTCTGTTTGAAATTTGGGCTTTTCTAAATAAAAGTAATGTAATAAAAACTTAATAGACACTAGCCCATTTTTATATAAATATTTTTGAGCCTGCATGACACAATTAACTAAGCTCTGTTTGTCAGCTTGCATCAGTAAATCCTTAGCATTAATAAGTAAATGTCTCAGATTTACCTATTTTTGGCATTTTGAATAATAGATACTCTAATAAGTATTAGTTATATTAATATGTGTAAAAATACGAGTTCAAGAATTTTACATCAATGTTAAAGAGGTGTGACAATTTCTTTATATAAGTACAGAATATGTATATCTCCGATTTCAAATTTAGGTTAACATACTCATGAACTATTAAAATTATTTATTCACGTACGATTTTAAAAATATATATTATAGATCTGATAGTCTCGTTAACTGTCACAGGAAATAGCATTAAAATATTTTAGATTAGTAACAATTCGTCATATTTCACTCAAAAGGGAAAATTCAGTGCTTTATATAACTGACAATGTTTATATCCAATAGTAAGGGAAATGTTCACAAATGTATTCACAGCAGTTACTCTCAGCTCTAAGAGCAGTGGGTTGGAATAACTTCATTTTGTTACTGTGCCAGAATTTCCTCACCCAAGGGGGAAAAAACGTTCATACATTTTTCGTAGGTTTATACACATCATTTGTAATCCAAGTTCATTGTTTGCGTACGATATGAATATTAATGTGTGAAAAGAGAAAATATAATATGAAAAGAAAATGCTAACACAAATTGAACGTTGATAAATATATTAGTTTATTGCTTCTATCGTTATTGTTGTTAAACGTCCGCTGTGTATTACAATTACATGCACTAGGATCACCTGACTTTTCCATTTGAAGCAGGCATTGCATAATATTCTAATTCGGTATCCTGTTAAACCTAAATGAATGGCACAGTAATTGTAGTTCAGATTTTTCTTATATTTTACTCGTACTGAGTAAGTCATACAAGTATCGGCCATTCGCCATGCACGAAGGCATCATCGCTAAGTGTTTAGCGAGGAAGTTTACGGTATGCACGAGTAAAAAGAGGACAATTTTCGGAAAAGTTCGTGAATTGCAAAGGACATCATTCCAAATGTGTTATGACTGAATATATTTTTTCTATTACGCTGCAATTGCAATTTTATATATAATTCAACTAACAAAGTCATATCATCAAACCCAAAGGAGCTTTTTACAAACGTATTTCCGTTTTTACGCTTTCTTCTCGTTTTCAGCACAATTTGCGCGTGATGACTTTTTAATAGAAATGTTCAAACGTGTAATAATTCTTAAACTTTCATTTTTCGTATACAGATAATATTAGGGAGGCTATTTTCTTAACACTTACATGTTACTTCTATTATCATAATGAATATGAAGATGTAATTTTTTCAAAACAAATAGCAATAATTCAATGACATGCTTATTTTATCAATTTTATGTGTACACAAATAATGTAAATGGATTTTACAAATGAAATTTTGCTCTAAGGTTGCATAAGCCGTCACATTCTAAAATCATGAATATCGGGTGATTCAAACTATCCTACGGATTTAGAAGCTACTCAATTCCGGGTTTTATAGGATATGCCATTAACACTGTCTCGCTGCATCATATCTGCGAGCGCTGTTCAGTAAAGAAAGACCATAATATTTTGCAGACATAGATTTCCGCGCTATAATTTAACTTAAAATATTTTGTTAGTTTAGTGTGTAATGTACACGACGTACTAGTTTTATCATTGTCAATCCCGGTTCCTACCTGTGAGAGGTATGTCCGGTTCCGCGTACATCAAAGTGGAGGTGACACGCGACGAACAAAATGCTCCTCTGAGAGTCTGCTTTCGTCTTAACAAAGTTTCAGCTGAGGCCTGTGCAATGTTACAGGTGGTCTATAGAGAATTTAATCTTTCCTATAGCAAAACGCGAAGATGGATTAAAATGTTTACAGATGGGACGCAACCAATTTCTATGTGTGCTCTAACAGAAGACAGCATCAACATCGCTGTTGCCATTGTGACAGAGGATCGTCGAATAATCTTAAGAACACTTCAGATTTTCTGACAATTTCACTGTGTGTCCCCACACGTTGGTAACTTAAGCGTTGCGCTTGAGATGTTTTTGTGCACGATGGGTTGCAAGACTACCGATTCCCGAACAAAGGGACTTTCGCATGCAGGTTTGCATGATAATGTTTGAGGAAGATGGGGGTTTTCTTTCAAAGGTAATCACTGCTGATGAAACTTGACTGATTCATTTCGATCCTGAGAGCGAACAGTGAAGCTCTGTGTGAAAATCCCCATCACCACCAACACCAAAAGAAGCTGAAATGATTGCTTCTGCTGTGAATGTTATGGGAATTTCATTTTTCAATATTCAAAAAATGGTTTAACCACATATCGTACCTGCACACACAACTGTAACTGGGAACTACCACATAGAGGTCGTGAAAACTGTGCACCAGGATAATACAAGGCAGTACCTCGCAAAAGTTTTTGCTGAATATCTCACAAACATCAATGTGAAGTTCTACTTATATTCGATGTTTAGTTTCTTGTGATATATTTTTTTTTCTCCAAATTGAAGAAATCTCTCCATGGGAAATGTGTTCCATAATCAGAAACAGTGGTGAAGGCTGCGGAAATGATTCTGAAGGACCTGTCAAAAAAAAAAAAGTTTCCAAAATATATTTGAAGATTGATAGAAACAGTGTACCGTTGCATAACATCCATTGGGGAATACTTTGAGAAATATCATCAAAATTAAGCGGATAAGTAAAGGATGCTATAAAAATAAATTATGATCTCTCTTTATTGAATAGCTCTGTCAGTTCAACCTAATAAACTGTATTCATCCCTTAGAAGAGACATTCCATTAAGTAGTGGTGGTCGTTCTGGATTTACGCTGTCAAGCAGCAGGTTTAAATCCCAATACAAAGACCAAAGATTTGTTTATTAAACTGCTGGCTAGTGAGGAAAAAAACCATGGTTAGGTTTTCTATTAATTTTTAATTAGATACTGTTCATTTAAATTAAAATGCAAACACAAATAACTGTTACCGTCTGTTTTACTGGTACATCTAATTATTTTTCAAATGACTCACATTCATTTAATGTAATATAATTAACAGCTGAACCTGGAACATTCTCAAAAAAGTATAGAAATAAATTAAATTCTAAATGCTTGATCCAGGATTCGAATGCCTGATATTTACTAAGTGAGATAAGCCGGCTTGCTAATTGTTACTCTGGCAGAGCCTATTAGCAGACCGGCGCTTCGTAGTCTAATTGACCAGGATGATTGAGTTGGCGAGTGAATGTGTATGTACTCTCGAGATGCCTACCTTCTGTGAAATCATGGATTGCCCACTATTAGTTGAATAACCCCATAAGGCAAGCATAAAAGAATGGTTTGATTACAAAAGTATATAATTGCAAGTATGAGCATTAATAAGCTAGAAGACCAGATTCTATCAAATTAACATAGGTCAAATTTTCTTGCTTGAAATCACCCGTGCTTCTGATTTACATGTATATCGTATGAGGACAGAATGATAGAAAATGGCCAAGGAACCTCGGAGGATGATGGACTCATGCGGCTCCGGTGGCCATAAAGATTGTCCGATGTCATACAGTTGTGACTTCTTTTTGTGGGGCTTTGTGAAAGGCCACGTTTTCGTTTCATCTCTGCTCGTAGATCTTACGGACCTCCGCAACCGATTACAACAGTTGGCGTTGATCACTACTAATATGCTGCGTTTGGGATGAATTGAGCTGTTGGTTAGTTGTGTGCAGTGTGACATCAAAGGACTTTAGAAGTATCAATACAAACTATGATAATTTTTCTAACAGGTTATGTAGTGTATTTAACTCAGAGTTAAACTTAACAAGAATAAAGCTAATATAAAATTAAACATTTTTATGCTCATCCGCATATATATGTGTAGAACTATAACGTAAAAACTCTCCGTACGTGCGACGTTTTGAATCCCGTAGGCTGCGAACGGCACTCCCCAGTCTTTCCCTGCAAGTCTCTACTCCTGTCCTTGAACGTCGTCGTGAAGCAGTGCAGTAGTTGATCTTCGCCAAGATGGGAGGTTGACTCAGGAGTAGTGATTTTTCATGTATAAATGTTACTCCAAATACGAGTCGACTCATCGTGCTCGTGCAGAATTTTGTTTGTAGTTTCCTAGTCAATTGTCTCCTTTAAGAAAAACAATTCACGTTATTGCGAATAAATTTGGTTCTGCTGGATCAGTGCATAACAAAAAAACAGGCGGAAATGTACAGTTTTAACAGAGAATAAATTGGTGTAAACTTTGAAAGTTTTCACACAAAATCATTACCAAAATTAGCTCAACAAGTGGGGGTTTCAGTGTGTTCTACATACAAAGCCAAAAAATGACTAAACCTCAAACCGTACAAGTATATATACACGTGTCCATTGTTTAAAACAATGCGATCTAGTAGTAACAATACTTTATTGTGTGTGTTTTTTTATTTTTCTTTATTATTTTTTTATCTGTGAATGAAGGATTAGTGGGCCAACGCTTCTGTTTTTTCAGACGAGTCCTGTTTTCACCTGAATGGTCTTGCGAACAATCAAAACATGAACTACTGGTGTACTAAAAATTCACATCGTGTACAGGAAACCCTTCTTTATTATAGGGAAGTTGGAGTTTGGTGTGCTGTTAGCGCAAGCCATATTATCGGTCCGAATTTTTACAAGACAATAGATTCAGAAAGATACAGAAGGGACAGTTTGGCGCCACTTTTTCAGCAGCTTACAGAAGAAGAGAAATCATGTGGGTGGTTTCAACAGGATTCTGCAGCTGTTCATACAGCAGCGGAGTCCATGAATAAAATTAAGGAAGAGTTTGAAGAGAATGAGTAGTGCTTGTGTATGGCCCTCTCGCTCACCAGATTTAACAGTTTGTGATTTCCACTTGTGGGGTTGCTTGGAGGAGAGAGTTTATAAAACAAACCCTCTCACATAGAAGAAACTATATAAAACGTTACAAATAAAATCAGGAACATTATAGTGGCCAAATTAATAAGCATTTGTTTTCTCAATATAATGCCTGTTTAGCCGAAGGGAACGATACTTTCAACATCTTCAATGAAGTAATAATTTATACATAATTTTAGAAGGGATGTTGAAGTACGTTCTCGGGCGGCCGCATCCTGCCCAAACACCAAGAATGAAAACATTGCACGTGCGGAATAATTTTTACGTGAAAACATGGACTATACTGTGATACTTTAAATGCAAAGAATTTGAACGAAAGCTACAAAGCGTCTAAACAACCAAGCATTAGGCTACATAAATAAACTGGTTCCTTATTCAAAATTAACGTTTTGCTTTAAATTAATTTTAGACAACTTCTTTAATTCTCACACCTTTAAAATTAGCGCCATTCAAACATTTTCCATGATTGAAAATTTCTGTATAGCTCCTAAAACATTAGGTACATATGGTAGGAAATACAAAAAACACACGCCCTTCTTGTAGCCGCGAGTGTAAAATAGCTTGTACGTTTTTTGATCAGGCTTGGAATATGATAGATGTCTAAATCGGAATCGAAATCGAAAAACTTTCGTCTGGAGATTAGGAGAATCGCGTCTTGGTCACCTTTACCCCCAGAAATTTTCTCAGGTACTCGTTTGGACGCAAGCAAAACCAGCCCAGTTCGTGCAATCGGTACCTGTGCGCCGTATACTCTCACTTCTCTCTTTATTTAGATTTTCTCAGCATTTTCATGAAGCTTATAAATAAAACTACCTTTTAATCATAAGATGGATTCTGAATAACTTTAATGTGCATTCTTCTTGATAGACAAAGAGAAAATTTCTGTTTAAATCAATGGTTAGTGATTACTTTTGTCGGCATTTTTCTTCATTTCAAAGATGCAAATGTTAGGCAGATTTTGTTGCTTTCACCCTTTAGATCAATATTAGCAGGCATGCTAGAGTGTACGCTTTTATTAAAATAATAAATAAATTATACGCCGACGCTCTCGAATCTCACCCACGTCATCGTTAATTGAGTCCATTTGCTGTTGGGAAGACCTTTGAAGTCAACATAAAAGCTTCACGATGAAGGAAATATACGCATAAATATCTCAACTGATATTAAAGCCACTACTAGTACTTAATTTTCTGCTGGTCCTCACAGTTTGATTTGTTATTCACAAACCCACGCTCCCGAAGTGGATCTTCTTGTATTTCCTCAAGAAACGGTATCTGCCTAAGGTGTTCTTATCAGAGTTAACATCTTTCAAAGCTGGAAAAAAAAAAACCACACATTTGAACTAGGCTTCTCAGAATAGCATGATGGTTCTGAGCCTCGGGGACGTATATCTTCCAACTATGAGATCCCATTACGTTGCAAGGTATTCTAGGGTGCAGGAGCTCGGCGCGCCATTAGTGTCGTTAGTGCCACAGAAAGGGAGCAGGGAATTTCCGTAGTCCTACGCAGTAAAAGGAAACCTCGGTAATGGTGGTGCTTCTAACTTTCGATAATGGTGTCCTTACCAACTAAACGTGGTTATATTATGGCTACGCACTCCTTCTACATTTAAAACCTAAACGAGCTCTGAAAATCGATAGTAACTAAGCTGCTAGCAATTGGTATCATTTTTTTCGGCCAATAACCATGGCATGGAAAGGAAAGGCAATGCAAAGATGATGCAAAGAAATAAATGAACCAGTTTCATTACACCATAAACTGCAAGTATGAGGTTCTGGAAGAAGTGTCACAACACCTATTAGCATGAAATTTGGATAAAGAAGGCGGAAGGCTGCTAAGTTGCATAATAGGTAAGGCTAGAAAAATAGACTGCTCATTCGGTTATTCATAAAAACTTAACCTTGCTACTTAATTAGGTCTTCAGGCTGAGAGATAAATAAACAGAACCCTATGACTCCAGGTCTTTGAAGTAGCCAGCATTCGTTCTGTTTATTTCATTTAGAAAAATCCCTGTACAGAATCACCACGCATCTTTATGCAGTTCAAATGTAGGACCTCGATGATTACATAACTGTTCATTTGGTTTATTTACGAACGCTCTTTAACATCTCAGGTCATCAGCGTCCCATTCAATTCAGGGCGTGAAATGGCCGACAAATTTTGTTCAGAGGCCTCTTCTTTCAGGCTTGAGGTTCTTTTACATGCTGTAAATCTACGACATGGGACCTACGGCTTTACTTTCCTACCGAAGGAAGCCGTACTCAGGGTTTTTGCACCCAAAAATAGCCATGGATCCTGGCCGGGATCGAACCCACGATCTTGGGTTTACGAGGAAAGTATGGTTACCATACACCACCAGGACTGACTCTTATCTATATAGACCTATGCCTGTACATGTACCCGTACGTACCTATAATGACTTCATGCAATTACTGACATTTCCACTACAAACACCGTGTTGATGGTAGTTTTTCTGTTGATAACTTACTCCAATTGTAATACTTATTTCTTCTATGGTGAAATTGTTAACTGTCCGTTTACAATTATCTGCGGCCCGATGTATTTTTAAATTCAGTGCGCACTACTCAGACGCAATAGAATCTTCTTTGAAAAGTTTCTAATTATAAATTTCTCTAAAATAAATGACAGTTCAATGGGAAGGTCTAATTATCCTATATTTATAAAGAAAACTAAAGATGTTCTAGGCTACTACATATTTTTTCAGATTGCAGAAATCACCTCCTAGAGGTGCTTCAATATATTGGTATCAAAGGCAGCTGTTTATCTCACGATACATTGGTGTAAGTGGTTGTTACCCTTCGCGTTATCTTCATGGGAATAAATGCAAAAGCACCTTATGAAATAAAATGAGCAGGGTATTTTATCGTTCCACTAAATGTCATCCAACAGTTAAAAGAGTTGTCCAAGGTTGCTACATAGTTCTAAAGGTTGATGAACTGTGCAAAGTTGCACGTGGTGTGCTCAGTTCCCTTAATGCATATTGATTTTCACCGACTAAAATTAAATACAGTACGTATTTTCTCTTCTGAGACATTTTGTTGACCTCCTTCGTGCCCTGCACTCTACCACACATCTTTACTGACTTTATAAGCTGCATCTCCCGTGCACACAGATCCATGTACTGCGAACAATGGATTTCACCTTTATAAGCCGCACCAATGTTATCGCTTTCATTTGCACTGGCAACCTTATAAACAAACGACTACAGCCTCGACTATAGCGGTCCTCATGACCCTCAATACTCCACTCCGAAGCTGAAAAGCATGTTCAAGTATACTTTTCTATACTTACCCAGAATTGTATTTGACTTGTGTCCACAACAAAGTGCATCTCCCTTTGGGCAATATTATGCTAATTGACTGTCAAAACGATGGGCAGATCTTGCGCTGATGTCAGTTTGCTCTTACGAGAGCAAGCAATATTTATGATTTTGTTATTATAAATTATTTTGCAGTTAAAATATCAGTATATTAAATATTTGTGTTATAAAAGGCTATTGCTGTACCAGCATTAATACCTAATTACAGTGTTTAGCGAAGAAAATTATTGTATTATTTTAATAGTGTTTAACGCTCGTTTTTACTGCTGAGGTATCACAGGCCGTGAGGCACTGATAATTCATAAGATGAAATGATAAATTAGGAAAAGATTTTAAAAAAATGAAACACTGCTGGCTTAAATTTAGGGTGTCTTTTGGGAATTTGTCATTTATGAACATTGAAGAAATCCTGAACAAAACTTAAGTAGGTGAGGACGGCCCTTGTGAGAATCGAATTCCAGATCTCCCGTTCATGAGTGTGTGCCTTAATGACCTAAGCCACCTTGGTGGTCTGTAGTATGTTCTATGAAATATTATCATAAGAGAGAAAAAATAAAGTATATAGGAAAAATTCTCGGACTGTAGAGGAATTGCTAGTAAATGTAAAGTTATTTAAAATATGCCAGAAATGTGCGACTGCCGACAAATATTACTTTTAACAACCACTTTAAGAAAATTTATTACACGTTATAAAACATAGCTAATATTGTTTGCATGCTTTCATTAAAGTTATGCGAGTAAGTGCAAGGAAACTTGCGAGAATTGGCGCGGCTTGCGTTCAGAAACGGATGCTGGCCAAAAATAACACTCTGTATATAAAGTTTGTGTATAATGTATGCAATTGCATCAAAATAGGTCCTAAATATTGTTAGATTCAAATCAAAACTCGGATTACAATAGTAAAGATTCTCAAAATAAAGACAACACTTGTTCTCAATTTCATTAAATAATTGCAACCGTACGAATGTAGACACAAATAAAAGGACAAATTAATAGATTGTAGGCAGCAACAATCAAGAACAGGTTAAAATTTTATTAGAAAAAAAGGGAAACTGCTAATTAGGAATAGATTGCTTACCGGATAGGTTACAAAATTATAAAAATTCCTGGTCGCATGTACCATCAGTTTTCCCAAAAATCATTATTTGCATATGAAGCACGAAATTGTGTAGGTCAAATAGCAACAGCGTGCCCATTTTGCTCACTCGTAAAAGTTTATTAAATTACAAATATTATGTAATTTCAGATGCTACACATTTTATCTTCATAGGGTTAACATAGGTTGCCAATTTATCACTGTGTTGAAATAATCTTATTCAGTTATTTCTTTTGAGAAATTTATGTCCATGGATGAAGAAAATTACTGGGCGCTTATTTTTGATTCTTTAGTTTTTATTTAACTACCTTAACGGGTAATATGCATTGTATTATGTTAGCTTCTCAAATTGTTAAAAATTTTCCTAGCTATTTTATGTTCGTCTAAAAAATTAAATGTTGGCGTTTTTGAAACTTGCGCATAATATATGTGCAACCGACTTTAAAATCTATCTTATATACAGCATGAATCTACGACGCGTTCAGAGTGAAGGATGCACTAACGGTGAATGCACATCTTCAAACTAATTAGTTTCCTCTTAGGTAGTAGCAAGCTCGAGAATATTCAAAATAATTTATTTGGACTGTAATTCATTAAACATTAGGCAAATATTAATTTATAAGGCTTCTTTATTCCCTCTCAATTTAAATAAGCAATGCTGAAAGTGTCGTTCATTTTCTTTTCAGCTTAACTGAAGACTCCGAAATATGTTTTGTGACACTCGCTGCAATTCCGGTTCAGTTATTTTGCTGATTATAGTCCCAATTTTATTTTCTAGGATTTCAGTAGTTCTAAATTTTTCTTTTAGATTTCCTCACAATTAAAAATCTCTCTGAGATCTCAGGAACGAGATTATCATAGTTTCCGCCTTATCACTAAATATGTTCTCAATCGTTTGCATTAAAGTAATCCACGGTCATGTTTATTCAAGTGTCTAGAGAATATTATTTTGTACGTTTAAGACAATTTGTTTCTTTTCAGCTGTTAAAACTCGCAAGCTTGTAATGTAAGCTGAAAACATGTCTATGAAACTTGTGTATACATTTGTAATAAAGTTTTAAGGGTTATGTTTCAACCATATATATTCTTTACTTAACCATGATTATGACGTACACTGTATGATTATATGTTACTTTTTATATACATTCAAATGACAAGTCCTGTATAGTTTCTTTAATATTGGATTTAATTCTGTCTGTGAATGAAATTTCGCTAATATAGGAGAGAAGCTTGCACATAGTAAAAAAAACCAGACTCGATAGCGAGCTGACTGTAATGGAAACTTAAGGCCTAAACACGAGCTATATACAGGGAGGTTCAGACTGTCGACTAGATATCGAGTGAGATAAAAAATGTTTTAAAGAAGATTTTGTTTCGCAAATGAATAATTTGAATTAATAAGCAACCTTTGCAGTAATTTATTATGAACTTGATCTTATAATAATATGAGTGTTCATCAAAAGGCGATGTGGCTTGTTACAATATATGTTGAAAGAGACTACCGTTTACTTCATCACGCATACGGTAGTGACGCGGGAGAGAGACGTGTGTGCGGTCAAAACAGGCGTCTCCCTGATAGTTGAGGCAACTGTAACAATTCTTACAAACGAGATCCATTTCCGACTTTCTGATATTGAGTTTTGAAGGTGTACGTTCATAATAAATTACGGTACAATAACATATCGGTTTATGCGCAGGTTTGTTTAGCTTAAATAATTAGTTTACAGCTAACAACCGCCACGGATGGCAGAGGTCGTTAAGGCGCGGACTATTGAGCGAGAGGTCTGGAGTTTGATTCCCATCAGGACAGTCCTCCCGGCTGAGGCTTTTTCCAGGTTTTCCTCTGTCCTTATAAACGGGAAATGCAGGGTACCCTAAACTTAGGCCTGGAACACTTCCTTTAAAAAAGTATTTCCAAATTTGTCATTTCATTTAGCTCTTGTAATCAGTGTCCACCGCTGTTAATGCCTCAGTAGTTAAAATGGGCTTTAAAAACCATTAAAAAAGAAGCCGTTTATTTTCATCTCTTTTATTACCCCTCAAAATTTCCAGTAGAATTTCGGAGCACCCTATAGTTACTAAAAGTAACGTTATTTGCTATGCGGAACGTATTAAGGGAGAGTGGCTTTTAATGTGATTAAGCTTAACCATATCTGTGTAAATTAAAAACGGAACAGAAATAAAAGAGAGCGTGAGGAAAACAAACTTACGACATTCAACTTGCAGCCTGCTACTAGGACATGGCGTAAATAGAATGCCACTTGGCAATTCTATTTTCTGGAAACACATCGCATTCTCCAGCTTTATGCCAGAATACATTACCACTACTGTAGCCACCTGCGAACTACAGGGATATGAAACTGTCTTATTATTATTTTTTACAGTGCCAATTTTTCTGTGTGAACATATCTCTAAATGAGCATATTTATGATAGAAAAGGATATAATCCGAGATATAACAGTCGTATAGTAGCGGCACAAGTTTGCAGCAGGCGTAAAAACACCGTGGAAAGGAAATGAAGCAAGCGGTTGTGTTACAAATGGGAAATGGCAGAAAGGGTACAGCTGTGGGATTCGCTGTGTTATTGGCCGGTTAAACTTACGTTTACGATGAAAGTGATCTCCGGAATATTTATGGACTTTGACAAAAGCACCTACTAGTAATCGTTATTTTGAACAATTTATTTTCGTTTTCTATTTCGAAAGATATTACTAAATTTGGAGAATTTTAAGTTCATTTGCTCCAGTTTTCTGGAAGAGTTTATTCTGAAAATTTTGGACAGAATGACGGTTAACATAAACCCAGAGTTTATCGGCGTTTAATATACTTTTGCAGGCTAAAATATTTCCGATGAAGAGCATGCAGGCAAATTACGTTTTACTGGAACCAGGAATTGGCAAGTTAACTCTGAAGAAACTTCTGTCTTCTCTTTGCGCTAACGTACTTTCTACTACCCTTCTGCTCGTAACATACTTAGGGATCTAAAATACTTCACATTTGTAATTCGAGTGTGCACAGAAAGTATGCTTTGTATAGATTCTCAAGTCTTGTATAACTGAAATGAGCTTGCTTCCTTGAAGGTGACTGAATTTTTCAGTTTTCTGTTTCATAAGTTTTTCAAGTTAAGAGAAGCGTAAGAACTGAAACATACCTTGATCACATTCTTGAAATAAATTATTGCAGCAGATTTAATCAGCGCATAACCTCTGTAAAGAAGCTTACACTATGCAAAGAAATAAATGCTATGATCAGCATTTAGTTGTACCGCTGTAGACAAAATGTTTGTCCGATATCAAACGTAGCACTCGCTTAGTAAAGCTGTGCGAGTTTATTTTTTCGCTGCATTTACAGTGAATGTCGTGTACGTCACACCCACACACACTAGTGTCATCAATGCTTGTCTATAATACTACAGGCGGTTAGTCAAGCGGTTAACGGAGAGTTTATTGTTCTTAGAACCAACGACCTCTTTCACCATTGTTCCGTACATTACTGCTGATATAACTTGTTGCATGCAAACTGCTTTCTCAGGAAAGCATATAACGCAACTCTAGCTTACTGGAAGTAAAACGGTTGGTGGATTTCGAACACGAAAATGACGTTGTGATATATAAAGATGTATATATATATACATCCTATATATACACACACACGCATACATATATACATACATGTGTGTATCGTTATAATCATGTAAGTAAATTCTCTCATTTGACATTCAAAATAGTACAAGTTTCTCGATTTCCCCAAATATTATTGACATAATGAATTTCATTAGCACACAAGTCCATGGTCCTGTATTGTTCTGAAAGCAGACAGGTAAACGAGTTTATTTTAAGTATTTCAGTTATATAACTGATTATACTATATCTTTTATATGTCCCAATAAAAGGACATTCGTACATGTAATGTGGTGGTAACTTTGTTCAAACTGAGCTAGATAAACAGAATTATGTACACAAAGCTAAAAATTGGACAGCCATAACTAAAAACTTACAAAAATCAATGGATTTAATGTAGAACAGAGGGAAAGTGTCACCTTACATAATAATTTAATATAGATAGAATATAACAGTAACATATCAAGTGAAGTAATCACAAAAACATTCATAACTGTGCATCGGAATTCTTAAGCACTTATTATCAAGTTAGGTACACTCAAACTACTAAGTCAATGCAGACAAAGCAAAAACACAAGCTATGAGCCGCCTTTAGACAATTAAGTAAGAAATACTGAGGGACAGGCTTGAGAAGAAGGATGGTTTGTAGCTTGTGACCTACTGTATATAGTTCAGTATCAATGACTTCGTTCCGCTTTATGCTGGTTTTACTGCTCAGAAATTCCTATACTTGTGTTTAATAAAAAAGAAAGCTAAGTTTGAATAAAACTAATCTGGAGAGAACATACACAAACGAAGTTCTCCTGAAAGCTGCCAAAGAATATTACAACTATATTTCATAAATGTTGCCTGAAAGGGAATCTCATTTTCAAAGACTTGCAGACCAGAGAATCTGGTTTCTAATTCCGAGGTTACAGAAAGTGATGAGTTGAACAAAGTAAAAGGAAGAAATGTGTAAGATAAATTGTGTCTTTGTTGTACGATATTATTAAGAAAAAAAGCTGAATTTATAAAAAGTGACTTATTAAGTATATTCAAAATCAGCATATTCCATTTCCAAATCAATGTTTTAATATTCGAAATCAATGTTAGGGACTAATAAGTTCCGTATAAACTTAAATAATTTATGTTATTTAATTTATTACATAAAAATGCCTATGGTCACTTTTAACTAAATATTGGACACAATTTGGATTAATCAAAGTTTTATCCGGAAATCGTTATTTCCAGATGAACTTGGTGGTTATGGCAGTCATAGCACTAATTATAATTTCATATTTTAGGTAATTTTATATTGATATGTAATAATCGAAAATATTTCAGCACAACACCGAGCGAAATTCCTTCAGTATTTTATATGTTTACGAAGGAAAGATCTATTTATATGAATAATTCCATCCTTTGAGATAAAGCCTCACGTTCGATACATAAGCCGTTGTAGTGCAGGTCTCTATTTATTTTGGAATAAGACTCTTCTGCAAATGTTATCATATCGATCTATGTATCCGCACTGCACTGGAGAGTGAGAAACACTCTTTCAATTACCCTTCCTCCTCCACTGGCTGTACATAATACCACGATGGAATAATACACAGGAAATGAATAAACTCTGTCCGCGCTTTTGTTGTTGTCGTGGTGCCTAAAATAATTTAGATTCCTACTCTGCCATTTTGCTTTTGAGAACAATAGCTCTTAACACTCATTTGGTGACGTGATAGTTCGATTGGATCCTACCTGGAATATGAGATTTATATTTATTTTTATCTTATGGTACGCTCACTTCTTGGTTCACTTGGTTTCTACGCAGAAAACAGCTTGCTTGCTGCCCATCCTATAGCCTGTAAATATGATCAATGCATTGCTTACGTGATGACATGAAAACACAAACCAGCAAGTTGAATCTTAGGATTTTTTACTTGGAGAATCGCCACTGATTCCGTGATGAAAAATGCCTCCCAAGAAGGTGTTTCTTCAATTTGGGTAAAATAAAAATGTCTCGAGATAAGGAGGATTTTCTATAGAGTTTTGAGGGATATTCAGCAACATTTGCAATGTGGGGCAGTGCATTATTACGCTGCACACAGAAATGTGACCCTTTGCGTGTGATATGACTTTGAAGACTTTTCAGGACGTCCCTGTAGTAATACCCAGTTATAGTTTGCTTGTGCTGGTACGACATGCGAGTAAACAGTTCTTTAAATATCAAAAAATGACAATAACTTTTGGAGCAGAAGCGACAATTTTAACTGATTTTGGTTTTGATATGGAGATGTTTACACAGAGGTTTGCTATTTGCTCTTAGGATCGAAACGATGTAACCAGGTTTCATCAGCAGTGATTACTTTTGAAAGAAACATCACACCTTCATGTAACATCGCCTTCAACTGCATGCAAACCTGCACACGAGCATCCTTTTGTTTTGAAACCGAAAACCTTGTAACTCACCACACATAAAAATGTCTCGTATGCAACTTATCGTTTACCAATGTGTGGCTGGCACACAATGCCATTTTCAGAATTTCTTAGAGTGTTCTTAATGTTACTCGATGATCCTCGGTCAAAATGACAGCAGCAGTATTCTTTTGTTAGAGAACAAACTGGAGCCCGGGTCTATCTTCCTTTGAAATTAATTGTTTTCCTTCAATAAAACATTTTAAATCATCTTCGAATTGCGCTATAGGGAAGAAAAAACTCTCATAGGCCTATTGCACAGACCTCAGCTAAAGATTTACTATAACGAAAGCAGAATTTAGAGTAGCATTTTGTTCATCCATTTTGCTGAACTGAACACGTTCCAACTTGTACACCTCTCACAGGTAGGAGCCGGAAGTGGTCACAGAGAAACTGGCATCACATGTACGCATTACGCATTAAGGTAAAAAAATATTGTAATGCTAATTAATATTCGCGCGAGAAATTATGTCTGTAATCTCTATTAAGCAACACGTAAATAACGCAATTAAAATTTTTATAGAGTTAAATAACCTACAGTTTCTTCGTTTGAATGATGAAGTCGTGTAGTAAAATAAATAAATTCAAAATTTAATAACACTTTCTGACATAAAGGGCATGTATGTAATTAAATGAAAATCTCTAGGTTATTATTTTAATTTCTCCTATAGTATAATATACAATTTAATTAATAATTCTTATCTTCTGGTGGTATTCTTTTCTTCTTTCTTTCGAACAGTTTGATAAATTTGTACTCACTTTTGTACTCTAGTATTTTCCCCCATAGTATAACGTTATGCCTGTTCCATATCTTACTACCTCTATGGTAGACTAACTTGCAAGAGTGGCATCACATGGGTATGACAGAAGCATATAGAGTCCCTACTATTAATTTCAAACGGTTTGATAAGTTTGTCTTATTTGAATGACTATTAGCGTTTATGTATTACAGAAGAAAAAGTAATTTCTTTTGTATTCTTTTTTTTATGAAACATAAAATTATCGAACAAGGCTGGTATTTGCGTATTTCACTAATGAAAACCCTATCTGTGATAACTGTGAAATAAAACGCGTCCAACACTTTATGTTTATCTAATGCGATAGGATAGTAAGAATACATAAATATGACGTTTATGTGGGTATAACTTGTTGTATTTATGCTGTTTAATTCACACTTTTTAGAGTACACAGAATAATTTGTTTTAGTATATTGGCCAGTTTATTTTCTATCTTTGTTAATTTTCTTTTGTTTTGTCTTCTTTCGTTTACGCTTTCATTTATATGGGAAATCGTGTCTCTTCTCTACATTCCATTTATTTTAAGTTCGTGTTTAAGTCTTCGAAGGGCTGTATAGTAATAGAAGCATCCACCATAATTTTTCCTATGCTTCATATACTTAATAATGACAAATAAATAATAACTTTACCGAAATCTATTATAGTGACTTTGTTCCAGATAAGGCAGGGAAATATCAGCCTGATAATTCATGGTTCTGCGCACAGTTACAGATATACAGACACGTAACTTTAAAACAATGAAACTGGGAGACTTTGAAGATAAGCAGGTGCGAGGTTTGTAAGTCTAGGAATACTATCGGAGGTACTAAGATGCTTAAAATTACTAAACGTAGAAAATAACCCTATAATTTTGACCCCCGTATTGTTCTTAGCAATGCGCACTGGCTTTGCTAGGCTTTTAACCTTTTTCTTTCATTTTCTTTGTAATGTTCATTAACCTGTATCCATTTTCACGTGTTGATTTTGGATATTATGAGATATTAAATGAAATTTTGCCCTGGAAAACTTTACGCGTTTTCTCGCAATTTGTTTTATCTTAAATCTTATAGCGTAGAACTTACTCCTCTGATGACAAACCTTGTCATATCTTTAATTGTTTTTATACTCCTGGTTCCCTTATCAGTAATCTTTTAATCCTTCCGTTAAATTTACCTGTTAATTACACTAATTTTGTCATTTTGCATCTGAAATGTTATGACTCGGAAATGTAGGGATGGGAGTGAGCAGAAATTCTACACCAAATTCAGACTAACCTTCTAAAGATTTCTAAGGATTGATAAAAGCGCGGTAAATTGTGGGGAACGAAAAAGGTTTGACAGTATTTGTGATACAATATGTTTTAAAATCATGGCGATCAAATACAGGTTGACCTAATAAGGGGGCAAACAAAAAGTTAAAAATTAATTTGCTATCAAGAAAAATTGAAAAACCTGGAAACTAGGAACGGGGCATCCACCATAAAAAGGTGATTGAAAGGCACAGAAATAGGGTAGGTATGGGAGATGGGACTTAAAAATACAAGAAATGTTTGGAGGAAAGTTAGAAAGAGATTAATTGATAATGATAGGCAGGCATTGGAGCTGGGTGTTCCAACAAAGCGTCGCTGGAATTGCAATCAGATCTAAAAGGGGCAAGGGAGGAAACATGTAAATGAAATGACAGAAGAAAAAACTGCGCTGGCCCAGCTGCGCCACGCGAGATGGAAAGCGCAGAAAATGACGGACGAGGTAGGCGAAAGAATGTGTCCTATGTGTGGTAGAAAGAAAAATTGGGTCCATATTCTTGCAGAATGTGAAGCTACAGAGTCCTGGAAGTCGCCGATTCTTTCCGAAAATTTTGTGAGGCTATGTAAATTTATTAAGAAGATAAGACGAGCAAAGAAAAAAACCTCTGGCCTGAGAGGACATTAGAATATAATTTTCTTATTTATTTTAAAGTTATCTCTGTCGTTTTTCTTTATTTTGGTTTTTTGTTGTTTATAGTAGTCATGGACATTTTAATGTGCCATTTTTAAAATACACACAAGTAAGTACAACTGTCGTTTGGGCCTTATGCCCTACATGCTAATATCGTTCTTGTAACAAAAATATACATACAAACCTACTTGCATACATACAAATATACAAACACATCGATATACTTACATCATACGTTTCCTATGAGTGATTTTATATACAAATACATAAACAATAATGAAACCCTTACCCTTGAGCCCCCCTTCCATTTACTCAACCCCCCTTACTCTATTTACAACTCCACTCTCCTCACTATAGACTTCGCTATAAGTATTCCCAAATTGTGTATCTCGCACGCAACAGCACTCCCCGTCAGATGTTCAAACTTCTTTTGGAATTTTAAAATTGCCGTGATAAATGCTCATTTCTTAAATCGCAGTTTCCCTGCATTCTGCCAAAAATATGCATCCAGTTATTGCTCTCTCCGCACAGCAGGCAAATTCTTTCCACCAGAACGTTAACTGTTTCGTTTCCTTTTCAAGTCGCTAATTTAAGCCATGCTAACCACAGATATCAGGATAATGTCCCCTCCCCCACTCCAGATGTATTTGAGCCTGCAGTTTAAGTTATACTTTTTTGCGCATTGAGACTCAGTATTTTGCTTATCTATATCTCACACACGCCTGTTAACTATTTTCCAACTATTTCGTGTAATGTCCTCTCTACTTAATCAAACAAATCCAATTCAATTTTGTCTAAGCCTTTCCTTATTTTTGATGCCCGTCTCGTATCCCGCCCTTCCCTTATTTGCTCCCTTAGAGACAGACTGCTCGAAGAGCTTGATTATCCCGTTTTATCCTTAACCAGTAATTAAATGTTCCTATTTTTAAATTCACACTTTCGTTAGAAATACCAAACTCTTTAGGAACCCCACAATTTGCTGCACCCCTCACTACTTATAGCAACCGTTTTAGATGTACCTGATTCAGTTCTTTGTTGTATTCCCACCCCAAAATTTCGGCCCCGAACGCCATAGTTGACCTTACAACCACCTGTACACCAAACCCATTGTTCTAGGTAGAGTTTCCGGTATTTTTACCAACATCTTTTAATTTTCCTATATTTTTAATTATGAACTTGTGTTTTATGTTACCAATTTGTTTTGCCCAGCTCCCGTTCATAGCTTAAGTAACACCCAAATATGTGAATTTCTTCTCATATTCTAATGCCAGACCTGCATACTCCCACCTCTTTTTCCTGCTGTACACCGCACCGTTCTTGAATGTCATTGTTTTGTCTTCTCCTCATTAACTGCCATTCCCAATTCCTGACAATACGCCTCTAAATAGTCTAGTTTCCTTTGCAAACCGTCAATTGTTGTGGATATCAATACTAAATCATCCCCGTAAAGGAGAGATGGTATGGATATGCCTCCTATATTCGGGGCATCAGATTCTGCAACACACATTTTCTCCGGTATGTCATCTACAAACATATTGAAAAGGAGGGGTGATAGGATACAGCCTTGCTTCGCACCTCTTCGTGCTATTACACTTTCTGAAACTTTATCGCGATCGTATTTTACACAGAACTGTACCTTACCATACATTGATTCTAATGCCTTGATCATTTTACCCGAGACTCCTTTCGTTCATAATTTACACCATAATGCTTGCCTTTACACGGAATCAAAAGCTTTTCGATAATCTATGAAGGCACAATGCAGTTTTTCTGTGTTTGTTTCACTCTCAGTGTGTCTAATGCAAAAATATTGTCCACCGTGCTGCATCCTTCCGTAAACTCCACTTGGAATTTTGAAACTGTGATGTATTCTACTACCCATTGCCTAATTCTCTCATTTTTGCAATAAATGCTTCCCATTACCGGAAGAAGTGCCACTCGCCGTAAAATTATCAGATACACTAGGGCTTCTTTTTAAATAATGGACACATAATATACGATGTCCTTTCGTCTGGATTTGACCCACTCCCATTGAAAACGTCATTCATTATCTTCGTCATCATATCTATAAATGTTAAACATTTTAAACACTTCTTAAATAGTTCTGACGGCAGTCCATCGATCCCAGGTGCTTTGTTGTTCTTTAAGCATTTTATTGTTTTAATTACTTTCCTTAACATAATGTCGCAATCCACAGCTTAAATTTATGGTGCTCCTAATAGGTGAATCGCCCACCTGTTCCTGCTACTCCAAGCCGCTGCGATGACCTTCTTTGTACCTTTCCGGAAGCAATCTCAGCTCTCCTGTTGTTTATATATACATATGTGTGTGTGTTGAATTATGTATTTCTCTCGTTCAGTTCCCTGTAGTTATAAATTTAAAATTCTTATTAATAGCATCACTTTATTGGTCCGACATGATGGGGTAGGGTTATTTCATAATGTTTGTATATATGTAATTCTGTGTATTTCTGGGTGTTTGTTTTTTGTATATTTTCTCAGCATTTAATATGTGTAAATAGGAGCACGAACGGTCTAACTAGACTTGTGCGCTGGTTAAGTATGTAATTTATATATCCGCAAGCCATTATTAAAATAAATATACTTACTGGTACTAGCGCGTAGTTTTGTACATACAACCCGAATCTGACTTTTAAAATGTGTTAGCACGTAAGTTTGAGTGTGTATATAGATGTGTGTGTGTAATTTTAAGGCTTTCCTATTCCATGTTCTTTGGTACTAAATTTAATCATTAGATGTCAGGAGTGACAGTATTTAAAACATTTTATTCACTAGAGCTTTGCATGTTCTCCAAAAGTGGCTTAATGTCTAACACATGTTGAAAAAATACATGATGCATCTTATCATGGTTACCTCAGCCTAACCTGCATATTGTGAGTTTTGGTTACCTCAGTTTGTGTTTCTGTGCATTTTTGTGCAGACAGTGAAACGTTGTGGTATTTAGAACTTAGTAGAATTTCCAACTGATAAACTTCGTTGCTGTGTAAACCACCCAGACAATTTTTGATAAGTGCTTGAGAAATTCACTCCAAAATTTCAAAGCAAACTATTCACTGGGTTTGTTAAGAAGGCATACAAACTGTTTTTTTTTTTTTTATTGTTCTCTTGGCGATCAAAATGAAAATTGGCACCTCATTTTGCCTGCATAATCTGTACCACGACTCCAATAGAATGGCTGAAACGAAATCGCCGAGCAATGCCATTAGCTATTCCCAATGGTGTGATTTTAGCCAAAAGACTATAATCTTGAGTGCTACTTCTGCCTCACAAAAATTGCCGGATATTCAAGCATAATGAGACAAAATAAACTACCCAAATGTGTCTTCAACGCACCTGTCTGTGTCTTATGGGAAAGGCTTGTCTTTCTAAACAGCAATGAAATCTTCTAGCTCCAAGACTAAAAATTCTTGTTTTTGATCAATAAGTCAGTGGGTTGATGATGTAATTATGTGTACAACATAACCCACAAGAATGGCGACTATTTGTCGACTCCAGTTAAATCAGCTTGAAAGCAGTACTATTACATAACGCCATACCATCTGTGCCTTTGGCTTATGCAGTAGGATAGAAACTTATAAAAACGTGGCTTTGCAGCTAGAAGCAATAAAAGAAAAAGATCATAAATTGTTGAACGGGCTAAAATAATTTTTCCTCCGCTTCATATTGAGATAGATTTAATGAAAATCTTCGTGAAAGCTCTGGATAAAGGCCAGGCTTTCAAAGATTTGAAACAAAAGTTTCTTATATTCAGTGAAGAAAAGCTGAAAGAAGGCATATTTGTTGAACCACGAATCAGAAAACGAAGGAAAGATCCAATCTTTGTTGCTAAGCTCACAAATCTTGAATTAGCTGCTTGGTCCTCTATCAAAGCCATTGTTAATGCCTTTCTGGACAACAGAAAAGATTATAACTATGTTTCTTTGGTGAATTATCTGTCGGAGAACTACAAGAATGTGGAATGTAGAATGATGCCTAAAATTAACTTTTTACATTCAAACCTTCAATTCTTCCCGGAAAATTTGGGCTTTTAATAGATTGTAGCCTTAATATCTCTTTCTTTGGCACACTTTTCAAAACAAAATAAAGAGTAAAATTGCAACTAATTTTATATATATATATATATATATGTGTGTGTATGTGTGTGTGTGTGTGTGTGTGTGTGTGTGTGTGTATAAACACTTAGAATGCGATATAGAGTTTACATTAAAAATTCATTGTAATAAAACTGAACACTATAACCACGATCTTTCGAGCTGAGAATAGACTGAATTGTGGCGGGCGTTGTCTCTCTTAGTGAGGCATAAGGGTTATGACATGGCGGCAAATCTGCCAGCTATAGCTTAGCAAAGTGGTTTGGCGAACCTGACAGTATTACAAAGAAATAGCGTGGCTTGGTGGAATACGGGCCTTATGCAAAACTATAGCTACCATCTCCAGCTCTCTAAGAGAAGCATGTTTGGATGGAGGTGCGGTATCTATGTGTTCAACAGCCAAAGGTGGCAATATCGTGGTTGTAGTGTTCAGTTTTATGGCGGTTAACTTTAAATGCGAACTCTTTATATTGCATTCTAAGTGCTTTTTATGAGTTTTATGCTTTTTAGAAGTTTTTATTATTGTGCAAACAGTATATATGTATAACCACAAACTCACCACTGAATTCTGAGTTTGCATTTCTTGTTCGTATTTAATTATTGCAATGTTCGCCAGTAGAGTTTTTCAAAACTGTACTTTGTACTGTGTACTGTGACCTCATAGGAAAATTTTGATTTTTACATTGAATTCTGTGACTCAAAATTAACTAAATTCACATATTTATTAGTTATAAGTGTATTTGTATCGATGCATTTAAAATAATTAACGTGCTGTCATCTTGTATTACATGCTTATGAGTTAGTGTTGTGCATCTAGGAAATGTGACGTGATATTCAGCATTCCAAATTTAGAATGGATCATATTTCAAACCAGATACAGAAAAAAATTTAATTTGTTGACTAGTGTTATTTTCGCTAAACTCTTTTGAATACATGTAAATTTTTGGGAGTGATAGTGACAATAAAAACTTTGAACTCCTGCTTCCATAAACGAATTAAGGATAACATTTCCAGTTTCCAATGTTTCCTTCATAAATATATTTCTAATATTTGTATTTATATGATGTATAACATATACATTTTCTTTTTCCTTGACCGAAAATTGCTGTAAGACATTTACAAGATATTATGAGGAATTTTATTTCAATAGCGTAAATTTTGCATATAAAGAAATATGGCAATAAAATAACATTTGGTGGTTATTTTCATTGCTTTTATAATTTATCAACTTTTAATGTGGTTTTGACGGTATCTTGAATAATTAGAAGTGAGAATTAGCATCTCTAAGAAGTTGTCAAACACACATTTGAAGCAGTTCTTTGTAAAACTATGTGTAAATCACAAGTAAAAAAGCTAATGAGAGGTGTATCCATAACCTCGCATTTACTATATAAGTAAGATGGAAAAAATTACGAATGGTGAATTCAGAATTTTTGGTACGCCGATAAGCATTTTAATCTTAACTACGATCTCACTAATTTATCTAGGATGCTCAGAACATGGAATGATATTTATTATGACTGTTTTAAAAATAAAATTATAGTACAATATATGTATTCTTAAAACTCACAAAATATTTACATAAAGTCTTTAATCTGACATTTATGTGAAGATATATCTATTCAAGAAACACTAATATAAAATAGACGAATGTGGATTACTCACTAATAAAGTTTATGGAAAAAATAAAAATGTAACAATGCTGATTGCATGTATTGCGCCTTTGTTTATATAGGAGCAAATGTTCATAATTCCAGATTATGCCATATGTGACACGAGAGCCGATGGACTGGCGAGGTTAGTTATTTTTCTCCTCTTGCCTTTTAGTGGTATAATTGTTGGTAGTTGCAATTAAATGATACTTGATCATTGATTTGTTTGAAAACTGTATTGGCGACACTGAGAAAACAAAAATTTTACGTCCATTCAATAAGATTGTGGTAAAAAGTTATGATAAATTTACAACGATATATGGCTATGAATGGTTGAAATTCAAAATTTTGTTTGAGACTTCATTACTGCAATGCACGAGTGCGGATATTCTTTTGTTAACGAAAAGAGAAACAGATTTTGAACGTTCTTAACGCCATACATGATATTTATTAAAATATTAACGTGTTTTGTATAAAACAGTTTATGCTCATACTCACATGTTTCTTTCATTGCATGTGTACCTTTTCTCGAGGCATAAATATTTGTGTTGCTTTAAAGGGGTTACGTTTATCCTCTTTTCTCTAGAGAAGGCCTCTTTTATCTCCGTATTTTTTTTTTTTTTTTTTATTTTTTATTTCTCTCCGAGCTTCAATTTTGCCGTCTATGGATGTTGCTGCAGATGTGATATGCCGTGCCCACAGCTTCTCTTTGCGCACTTTTTCTTTCAGGTTTCCTTATATGTGACTCTTTAACGCTACGAATGCAAAATAAAGAAATTTTCACATATTATGTACTGCTATCTACAATTATAATATCACTAGAACTATTTTCTCAACAATCACTCTGCAAATTGTTTCAAATATTTATGTATGCTTTTTAATATAAGGCTGTATTACTTTTGAAATGTATACATACACTGGGCGAAAATATGGGTAAACTTTTAATGAGGTACTACCTTTTAAAGTATTTAATTATTATAATTTAATTGTATTAAAATGAGTAGACTTTCTAAATCAACAGAATTTATTTTTACATTTGCATTACATTTCCTTTAAAGAAGACAACGAAACAATCTCGGTTTCCGCATAACTGTTATGAAAATAAAAACTGATATGAATAAACTGAACTTCAATAATTCATATTTAAGACTATGCAAAAATATTTAAATAAATCTACATTCTGAAATATAATAAGGCTTAAAAATATATGCAATAAGATCACTATCTCTTTCCTCGACTTTCTGCAATAGCGTTTTAGTTGTGTTTAACGTCTGCATTACAGAAATACTCCCATCAAGTTCGCATTAGATGAGTTCAATGAAAAAGTGTTCGTAGGTTTTTATTTTATGAGAGAAAGTGAAATCCCTATAGCTAATAAACTTCATGCTCGTTTAACAGAAAATATCAGTTGTGAGGGCAGTGAAACCTATTTTCTTCAGCTTTTGCAAAAATTATATTTTAAATGGAAAAGGGCTGAAACAAACAGGACTGGTTTTATACATACACAAAAAAAAAAAAAAAAAAAAAAAAAACAAGGCAATCTATAACAAAGAACAACGTATATGAGAAATATTAAAACAGAAACAATTGTAGTGGTATACAGATATTTGCAGCTCGACTAAGTTTTTGTGCGCTCTTGTTCTACTAAGAACTTTGCCTTGCTCTCAAATTTTCGAGACCTTCTTTCCCTTCTTCCTTCTTCTTCCGCTGGATAATGCCATGTCTTTCCGACTTCTTTCTTTAAAGAATCTTTGTCGAAGCACGGAAGTTGATTCTCATCATAGGTATAAATGACTACGTTTGAACCCCGGACTTGTACTTGCTTGAGGCTATCGTCTGGTTGGGTGGGAACTGGTAATACCTTATGCTCCAGTATCCTCCTGCAAGGCTTACCCACAAAATAGTCTGACTCATTTTCGAGCAGTGATCTATGTAACTATCTAATTATTTATTGTATATAATTTTACATGTATGCTTTCTCTGGCATGTAGCAAAATATGTATGCTATTGCCTGGTTTATGGTTGTTATATACCATATTGGTGGTTTTCCCCACCGTGGTTTGGTTATATGGAGAAGAATTTTAATGTAATTTTGTATAATACGGAGTTATTGAAGCCAGCTGTAATGTGTATGAAATTGAGTTTTCATTTGTTTACAATTTATATTAAGAAAATAATATATTTCATAGGCCAGCAATCGAGTTATGTCAACTTGTCACCCTCCCGTTAATGCCTAGAGAAGATTCTGAACTTGGAAGTATACTAAAAGAGAAGGCCCCAGATTATGGCCGAGGAAAGGTAACTTTGAGAAATGGAATTTAAAAATGCAATCTGTTTTATTCAAATACATCATAACAATGTATAATTTACATTTTACACGAAAGTTGTCTTCGAAATAAACAGTTTGTATGAAATGCGTAATACAGAAACACAGAAAATCACACAACTATCGTTGTAATATATTCAAAAAAGGATTTTCAAGCACTGCCGCGCTTGAAACGCAATCATTTAACTAGCAATTAGCAAATCGTTAACAGGTTATAATATTTTATAAATTCTTTCATTAAGGTAATTAATAAAGAGATTAAATGCAACCTTTGAAGCACAATAAATTAACACAAAACATTGAGATATAAGTTTCCATACTTAATTACAAAACCACGAAAGGAAACTTTAAATTATTATACTGGGAATATATTAATAGAAAACTATAACATGAATGCGCAACGCTCCATATTACCTGTGTTACTGATTAATGAAAAAGCCTCAGACCTAATACATTTTGAATCTATAGGTCAAAACGTCTGTTTACTCTGAAGTTCGGAAACAAACTTAACTCTCTCTTGAGGAGACTGGGCAGAGCAAGTTAAGATAGTTGCGTCCATAGCGCCGATCGACAAAGAACATGCAACTGTTCTAGCCAATAAGAACAAAAGGCTAGTTGCCAAGCCACCTGATTAATAAAGATAAGAAAATATGGGAAAGGAAATAAATTTAAAAGATAAAACAACGTGCAATAATGAAAATTATTAAAGTGTATATTTTAATAAATGAATATTTGATTAATATGTAAATTATTTATTTCAAAGTTAAAATTTAGTTACTTACCAATAAATTATTATTATTTTTGTTACTAAAATGTATTAACTTGTATAATAAAATTTTCTACGTCATACTTAATATTTAAAATGACCCTATAAGAAGTACCCAAGGGCAATTTATTGGTCCTAGCTCATGTCCTTCCCCATTAAACTGCTTCTTCAGGCTCATTCGTGGCACACAAAATAGGTTATTAATGTATATGAACAAGATATTTTCACAGTGCTCACTCACAGAACTACATTCTTCTTCCAATAATTGGGCACCGTCTGTTGTGACTGCTCATGCAGGGGATATATTTATGTTTTCTCTAATTCACTATCCAAACAAAGAAATCAAAGGATTATCATAACAATATCAACAATGAAATTTCATAACATGGCTTAGATAAAATGTTGAAATTTACCATCATATTCTGTACTTGCATTAGATAACTCCAGAATCCAAATTTCAGGGAAATCCTGTGTCTAAACCAACTACATGTAAAAGTGCCCTAGAAGTAGAGTCGGTAATTTTGTACAATATTTTACCATAGGTACTTTAACTCAATGAAATTTAAAATTATAAACCTAGATCTTTAACTTACTTAGTTGATAATTTGTTAAATGAACATGGATATTCTGTTTATAAATTTACGCTCATTATTTGATGTAACTGTAATGGAATACAAAGACCTCGTCTTTTATTCATGCACCTTGAATGACATAATGAAATTTTCTTTTTAACGTAATGGTTTTTTCAAAGTTGTTGTTCAGAACTGATGCTAAAATAATGACCTAACTGTTGAAATGAATGTAAAATTCAGAAAGACAATAAAACAATAATTTAATTCACCAGTAAAATACCGTCAACTGACAGAATGCTAGTACCAGAAAACTTCGCTTCGCTTCGCTTCCCTTCGCTTACCCAGTCACTCCTGATGCACATATCGCAAATATTTTATTTGATTACTGCTATCTCACTGCTTATTTTTACTTGAATGCTCTTTTCACATTGGCTGCCAGCCGGGTAATCACCGGCAACTGATACTCAACGATGCATTTTCAAACAAATTTAACGGTAGACTGTATATATTTTGATGTCCTGCACTCATGAGTGAAATTTGCATTGAGTTGGTTATTCTAACCGCCGTTTTGGTTAAAACGCATTTTCTGATTTTGCCATAACAGTGCAGTCAGCAAAAGCCACATTGTAGTAGTAGTAGTAGTAGTAGTAGTAGTAGTAGTAGTAGTAGTAGTAGTAATAATAATAATAATAATAATAATTAAATGAAGTTAAAACGAATAAATAATACCTCAATTCTGTAAAATACAATAAGTATATGATACTGAGAAATACTAATGAAGAAAACTTAAATTATAAGTAGTGAAGTAAAACTGAGTGAAGTGATTTAAATTGAAATTTATTGAAAATATCTCAATAGGGCACATAACATTCAATCATACATACTTTTATCAATCCATTACAAAATGAGATCCAAAATACATAAAAATAATACTAATTTACTTATAAGATATTCTTGTTCTAGAATTACTTGTTTACCTTCTGATCCCAACGCACGAAAATCCAGGTTATTATGTATTGTTGACCATCATATTGCTGTATTATTCTATCCTTGTTTATGCTTATCTAACCTATTGTACTTCTAAGGTAATGTTTCCCTTCATCTTCCTCTTAATCAATCTTATCAATTTCTGTCTAACTTTGCCCAAATTGTTCCCTATCATTTTTATATTCCTCTCGCTTTTTAGTCAGTCCTGGTGGTGTAGTGGTATACATACTTGCCTTCCCAACCCAAGAGTGCGGATTCGATCCCGGCCATGACTAATATATTTTTTCGGGCGTAAAAATTCTAAGTATCGCTTCCTTCTTAAGGGAAGTAAAGCGTGGGTCCCGTGTCGCACATTTACGGCACAAAAAAGAACCTTAGGCCTGAAAGAAGAGGCCTCTGAGCAAAATTTTTCGGCCGTTTCACGCCCTGATTTGAAAGGGACGCTGATGACCTGAGACGTTAAAAAGCGTCCATAAATAATCCAAAATAAAAAAACTATCCTTTTACAATTACACTCTTTCTATTTAATATTTCCCAATCTAAATTCTCCCAATTTTTTCTGAAGCCTATTTTTTCAATAACTGGGTTTACCTACATTATAATAACCAATGAAAATTTATATTGGTTTCTCCACACTTTGGACATTTTTAAACCTCTTTATCATATTCTATTCCCTTTAAATTCATAAATCAGTTTCAGCTCATGCAATATCCTTCCCATACTGAGTTATTACAGTGTACTATATTTTTTCCTCACCCCCATACTATTTTATTTCCCTATGACATCTCAATGAACTCTTTTCTCCAATATACTACAAAGTATGTCTTGCTATTCAATATCTTCCAACCTTAGGTTCATTTCTTTACAGAATAGGCATTCGCCATTTATCTAGAAGTTTCTTAAACCTACCTGTTATAAAATTTCCTTCACTTTGAGATACCCTAATCCTTGAAGTGGTATTTAGTAGGGGTTCATTCAAGTTGGCCTGTCTCTTCGCTTCGATGTCTCGTGCTGTTCACCAAGTCTTTACCACTGCTCCGGCGCATGAAAGTGAGTTATTTGTATTTTTGTTTTAGGAACGTATGTACGTTACCAGGTAGACAGGATGGGGAATGGGAACATTATCTTCTTCACATCAAGAGATTTATATAATTTTTTCTGAGAATTGTTTATTTATTTGTCTACACTAAGACGATGAATCTCTTTATATATATATATATATATATATATATATATATCTCAATTGTATTTTCACACCAGAAGATAACCTTGAAAAACCACGCGAATCTGTTTAGTGTACTAGATGTAGCTGCATATACACTTGAAAAATCCTTCCTGTGGTGTTTCTATTGGCGCGGACACACGCGATCACCGATTACTTTATTATTATTCTTATTAATAGTTATCGATTAAACTCAGCCTGACTAAGTAACTAACTCGAACTGAACTGACTGAGAAGACTGGCTAAGTAAGTCACTCGAATTGGACTGACTGATATGGGTTTAACTCACTGGCTTGAAATGAGCTGACTAAGAAGAAGTAACTCATTGGCTCGAACTGACTGAGAAGTAGTAGTATGAACTGACTGCCTTGAACCGAGCTGACTATGAAGTGAAGTGGGCTTTTTTTGATTTTCCCATTACTTTTATTAAATCTGCAGTCGGTCATTCTTACGTACATTCAGTAATTTTATATTTAAATTCTTGTAGCGTCTTCTTAAGTTCTACACGTAGATTGGCTACATAAGAATCACGTGGTTCCCGGTTCGTTACCTATAGGCTACACTTTGGCGCCGATTTCTCTGAGGGTCCTCCTACTAACGAACTTCGAGGCTTTCAATTTTATTTCTCCTCTCGAATCTCCCCCTTAAGTTACTCTTGTGTTACAAACAGGTCCCGTTATATTTTGTCAGCGTTGCGTCTTTTTTCAAGGTTACTTCAGGCTATAAAATCACCCTCCCTAACTGTATCTGGTGTTTGGTATTTATGACCTGGCTTGCTTGTCCGTTTTATGTAAAAGGGGACAGCCAAGGTCATGAGGTGCGGACTTTCAGAATTTAGCAAAATTACTACAGAAATGTCTGATACAGGATTTCTGAAGCATATCTAAAACTTTGCTTTACTTATATTAATGATGATTGATTAATGTTTATGATTCATCAGGGAAGCCTTAATATTAATTAAATATAATATCTTATATTAACCATAATCGTTGGAGCTAGGAAATCCTGCACCATCCTTTCCAGTTAAATATCTATTAGATACTGAAACAATGTTTTATAACATCACTCTCTTCCAATGTGGTAATTCTAAAAAGTATTTCATAATTCTTGTAATAATTTTATCTTAGTGGAATATCTACCTAATTCTAGCTGCGCTACACCATTTGAGGATGCAGTCATTTATTATTATTATTATTATTATTATTATTATTATTATTATACTTATTAAGTTTGTTTACATCTTTCCATACATCCTCTATGCCCCATATAACAATTTTTTCTTCTACTGCGGTTGTGTAAAATGTTTCCAGTCAATTCACTCTTATATCTGGAATTTTTCTTAAAAATGCTCTTATAATACTCATAGCTGCTTTTCCTTTTGCTATTGCCATTTTTTCTGTTCATTCCAACCTCCATTAGAAGTTAATCTATTCCTTATATAATCAAATTTTCCTACCACTTTTATTTCTCTTCCTTTTAACACCCATTTCCCATTTTTTCTCAATTTATGCCCTCTTTTAAAAACCACGATCTCTGGTAGTAAAGTAAAGAAACTACGATGTAGAGTAAAAACAAATGAAAGTACTTCCAATGGGGTGATTTGTGTTTGAACAAATGGAAACAGATATACCCATATTTTTTGAACTAAATTAAAATAATCTAAACAACATACTTATTCATTGTATCACTGAGCATGAAACAGGTTGCTAGAGATGAAGAAACGATGCTGTCTATTGCATATGATACGATTGTTGATCTGTGTACAGTGACCACTTTCAAACAAAACCGACTCTATATGATTAATAAATATATCTTTCCTAAAAACAACTGGAATGATTTATAAAATATTTGTCCAT
The DNA here is from genome assembly GCA_030762175.1 of Metallyticus violacea. NCBI lineage: Eukaryota > Metazoa > Arthropoda > Insecta > Mantodea > Metallyticidae > Metallyticus > Metallyticus violacea. The sequence goes on from CM060846.1 coordinate 291,372,374, forward strand.
TGGTTTACGAAAAATATAGCTTCTTTTTATACTAAGATGGCACTGCGGGGAATATGATTTAACGTAAACCGAGGTAATTCATTTATAATGTTAGATAGCAATGAACTTGGGCTTGCTAACGGTTATGCACTCCGTTCTCTGTGTTTTAGCGAGTGATGGGGGCAGTAAGAAGTGCGGTTTTTAAAGTTTCTGACCTAATATAGATGACAATGATTTACTGTTGCGATATTAACATGTTTCAGGTATGTAAACACTGCATTTCCTGTTCAGCCACATTTGAAATCAGACGTTTTGCATCAATTACAAAGTAAATATTAAATGTTTAATTACAATATTTTACCCAGATATTTTAAATGGCGTGAAGAGGAAGTTTCACGTTCATATTCCCATGTAAAGTAGTGGTCAAAATTATTTCCTTTTAGTAGAAAGAATCTTGAAGATTATCCACATGAGAGTAGGCTGGTGAATGTGTTAACGCAAGAGATAATCTCTCTTTTCTAGGAGAAGTTTTGAGTAATAGGCTTCTGAAGACAAATAAATAGCTGAAAGTTTGGTACTTTCTTAAACATCCTTCATAACATTTGCATAAGGTCAGTGTAAGATGGGTGCCCCGACATGTTTCCGTAGTTCAAACACAAGTGCGCGTGTAATGCTGTCAGGAGTTTTGGAACCTTTGCAGTGGTATACAAAGGACAGTATTGAGTTTCATAGTCATAAGGGACGAGACAATGGTTCTCTACTACGAACTTTTTTCAAAATAAATATTAATGAAGCGGTGTAAGAAGATTAAAGCACACCCAGGAGAGGCCGAGTCACACAGTTCAGAAGATTACGGTGGGTGACTTCAGAGTAGGTAATACTGATAAAAAAAAAAAACATCGATGACGATGACGAGAAGGTGATCTGCTGAGCTATTGCATCAATTGCGCAGTGTCATCAAGGAAAGGAGACGTGGGATGCTGAGTTGAGTTTATTTGCTGCACGAGAAGTGTATGCTGTGAAATGAGTTGAACCATCCTCCCTACAGTTCTAAGACCTTGCTCCAAGCGACTATTACTTGTTTTCAAAAATAAAATATAACCTTTGAGAGCGCAGGTTCACGAGTGATGATGGGTTGAAGGACGCTGATTTTCAGCATTTTACAAACAAAGCTTCCGGAATTTTTTTTAAATCCGATTGAAATGTTAATCTAGAGATGTGAAAAATACATTGAAGGGAAGAGTATTATATTGAAAAGTAATAGCCGTGATTTTGTTCTATCATCTGACTAATATAGTCATGCTGGAAATTATGAGCCGCATCCCGTAACCGCCCAAGTCAGAGTCACTCAGCATATCGGTTCGCGACAGTGACCATACGGCAAGAGCGAATATCAGACGTTGCTTGTACCTAACTAAAAAATTTGCTGTGTGGCACTTAGTATAATTTACTTCATAAATACAGTAGTGAATTATACATTACATAGGAATAAATGGAGCAACGTATACCTCAAAGTCCTGAAATAACCATGTCAAGGTCACCCAAAATGTGACGACGCTGCATTTTAATCTAGGAACCAGTTTTTCCACTGAAGGTAGCCCAGCAACCGGTCCGAGGTCATATTCACACCTTATGACCATCTAAGACTCTAAATCATTATAGATTAGGGAATATTTTTGCAATTTTGGAAACATGTTCATAGCAGTTTTCACCTCTCGAATTATTTATATTTTCGTTTTAGTTTACACTTGTCTTCTTTATTTAAACGTTTTAGCTTTTGTTTAGTGAGATAACACTTGAAGCCAGAATTAAAGCTGCCTTTATTAATTTAATAACTAAAGCCTGCAGAGTTATATTTATAAAGGCATAATATTTGATAAGGATAATTATTATGTATAGGTATAAGAAATATTTTAGAGATAGGTAGAACAGAAATAGAAATAATTTGTAACTTGTAACTTACAAAAGGGTTTTGTATACATTTTGTGTAAAATATGTTAGAAAGAGACAGGTGTATACCTGACACCTCTCCACTGACCGCTCCTTAGACAAGTCTGAAGAAAGGGTAAACTATCTTTTGTTAGGTCACGAACCTTCTGCCCAGGAAATACTTAGGAGTTGACAATAAGAGAAACATGTGGCCGTAACGGGACAGTATTTAACAAAGTCAAAGGTAGCAATAATTTAAGAGAAAATGAAAATGTCAGAACGGAGACGGAAATGTTTTATTACAGGAAAGCCGAAAACAGCCATAAACACGTGCATTATCTCCGAGAACATTTGGAAATGTACAAACTAAGGAAGGCAAAATATTATCAATAGAAATCAGAATGTAAGGAACGGGCCGAAATTTATGACAGGCTGTTCTGGGAAAATTCAAGTTCGTGGGAAGACATTAGATCAGGGGGAAAGAATAATTCTAGCCAATGGTCATCGAATAAAATTTAACGAATCAGGAGAACTTAGATACAAATAAATAATTTTAGGATAGCCAATGACGAACATGTAACACAGAAATAGATAAAATACGAGGGAATTTAATTTAGCGAAAGGCGTGGCGATGTAGTAGAAAAACTGGAGTACAAAAGTCAGAGGGACATTCACGGTTTCACATTCACACTCGGTAGACACATAGTCATACATTCACGGATTCACATACACACACTTGCAGAAGTCAGACATTCCTACATTCAGACATTCATTGTCTCTCGCACATTCAGACCTTCGCAGTTTGAGATTCAGACATTCAAGAGAAACAGGGACATCATACGAGAGACGCGAGAGGAATATACGGAATCAGAAATATACGAGTCATCCGAAAGTAATCCGTCTAGATCATTTCTAAAGTTCAGTTGAGGGCAGTGTAAATCATTTTCTAAAGTCAGTCTAAGTGTGTAGTTAGGTCAGCTACGAGCCATCAGGAAGTAACCTGCCAAGTTGTTAAATAAATCAAATGTTCAAACAGTGCCGGACTTATTAAAACAGTGAACAATCTCCTTCCCCCCCTAACGATTTTCAAGTCGTTAAAAACAGTCCAAATTTACCCTGAGAACCCATCAATCCCCCTACATTGGAACAACTATATTATCCGTTGCAAATTAACGAACAACAGTGGAACCCCAATAATAATCGTTCCACACTCTTTAATAATTAATGCAGAATATATATCACATGTAACTTTTTCACTAAAGTTTTTGATTAGCATCTGAGATTTTTTATACGCGGTAAACATCTTCTTTACTACTTGCAAATATTGTGCATGGAACAACTTGTGTAATACACCTAGATTTAAAATATAAGGACAGGGAGAACCACACTTTCATTTGGAATGCGGAAAATGTACAAAATTGGCATTCTGAAAATATTCCTGAAAGTGAAGACTAAAATAATGATAAAGCCATTATTTATAGTACATTTTACTCGCATCTATATACTCCAACCATAATATAGAGAATGTTCAATGCGTATAATTAACAGGATATTAAAATAATTCAGTATGTAAAAATGTTGATTATAAATCAAGGAACAACTGGAGTATCACAAACAACATTTCTGTTAATTTTATTATAAATATTTTTAATCTATCTTTTTAAGTGCATGCAATAAGACGTTTAGGACAGAACAATGTAGGAGGTATAAAGCCTTCAGCTCTAGAATACCAGAAAGAAATCAGAAAGGGCATTAATACTAGCATACTTTTTGATTTTCTAAACGTATGTTAAATTAATGTAATGCAATTTTTATGAAAAGCTTTTCAAACTAATGTTATACATGTTGAAATGGTCTGGATTATTTATAAATAAGGGAGATTGAATCGTATACAGGGTGTCCGATTTATCTTGATCTTCCAAAGTAATTATTTATAATGCGTCAAATAAAAAATTGTTTCAAACATACGATTTTAGCATCATAATTTATATTTTTGTGAGCATTAAAATGAGGCACCCGAATTTTATATATATATATATATGTGTGTGTGTGTGTGTGTGTGTATTGGGCAGTATATATTATCAATTGGGTAGTATATGTTATTAATTGATCAATAATATCATTACATTATTGAATTTGTTAAAATAATTTAAATTTATGTGTTTCACTTACTAAGTACTCCTCTCTATAAACGAAGTGGTTCCTCTAGGAGGTGCGATTTGCGCTACCCACAAACATTTCAGCGTACATATTGCTCCATGCGTTTTTATACAAAGAGTCTATAGGGAACTTGGTTGCTGTAAACCAATGTCTTGGTAAGCTTGTGGAGTATTTTGACTAGGATAGCTGAAACAAAGCAATAGGCGAAGTCCTATTCCATAAGCGCCACTATGTACATGCACCACCTGAAACGTCATCTCTCATCAGGTGCGCTCCCAGGAAAGTTTATCTGTTGTTTTATACAATGTGATTGTTGTTGAGCTACAAACTTAAATAAAATAATTTAAAACTATTAGATGATTACAGTGAAACAATATATTAATGGTTACACAGTCCTGTATATTAAATATGAGAAAGGGCATAGTTAATTTAATATCAAACAATGTTACAAATGAAGTAACAATGCTCTCCAGCAGTGATGATCAGTTGTTTCGTTAGTAATGAGCCGTTCTTAAACTTTAGGCTAGTAAATTAAAGTGTGGAAACTTGAAATACTTGCTTTATTTAGTTTTGTATTAATTTAAGGCAATGAAAACGAACACTATACAAAACTTACATTCTAAGCGTTTTTTCATTCCAATCTTTGGAACAGTAAATGAAATAAAAAAACTAGACAGACAAACTTCAATATTTAATTTTATTCAAATTGTTATTTAATAACATAGGAGGTATATTGGGTGTCCCATTTACTTTACTGATCCAAAATTTACTTCTTTTTTCCTGATGCGTTATATGAATTTTTTTTTGAAAAAATCATTTGATACATTAGAAAAAAATTTTTGGTGAGCCGGGTAAATAGAACACTCTGTATAATGCTTTCTGTGGAGATAGACTTCATTCTGAAGATGTTTAATAAAATGGCCATGAACAAATTTGCTGTCATAGAAGCGAGAAGAATGAATTTTTTATTTTTGCTTAAATGATATTTATTTTGTAAAATTCTCTCTCTCTCCCATTGTGCATATTTAGCCACACACGTATGAATATTAATTCTGGGTATCAATATTCTAGAAGCGACTTATGATACTGAGAGCCGCCGCTGATCTAATAAACCTAATTCAATGGAATATATTTACAGTTTTCTGAGAAAAGATAAATTAAAATACCATTTTTGATATGTTAAGGTTCAAGTATTTGTGACAACATGCAACAGACACTTTAATTATTGAGAAAGGTATCTGTGTATAGCGTTTGAAAAGATAATCTATCATAAACGTATGAAGGTAAAAAAATAAAAACAATGTTCCAAGAATGCATGTTGTCCTATGTTAATGCTCCATTAAAATTAAACAAATATTAAATACAAACTTACAAATAATTAAATAGTGTAAAAATTGGCGTAGAAATTTTAGTATTTAAAATCTTTGCACTGAGTTTGAATGTTTATGGAAACTATAACAAACTAGAAGAACAAAGCTTCTCAGTTTTGTCGCTAATGTTTTTTTCTGAATATGAGGTCATCTTATTATGTTTTTGTTAATGTGATGTTTAATGAGGTAGTCTCGGCGCATTCAATGGTATGAACCAAGATGTAGTACCATTTTCACCTCCAAATAGTACTGGCACGTGAGCAGCAGGCCACATATGTATGCTCCGAGAGTGACAGTGCCGTGTGGTTGGTACCTATTGAAATGCTCGCTCTCTAATTTATCAATTGGTACTCCTGCGTGCGAGTGTTTCGTTTCGCTGTGGTGTTTACGGGTTATGTTGCTGTGAAGTGAAGTATTATTTCGTTAATTCTCTTCTTGGAAGTATGCTTACGAAGTATTTTTGCTGTGATTAGATGGAATGTGTTGCTAATGCAAGAAACATTGTTTGGTTTATTCAGCGGAAAAGGTTTTCTCCATTACTGCCTCTACCAAAAGTAAGATTATGAAGGTTATTTAACTTTTGCAGTTATGTAGCTGCTCACAGACTATGAGAAACTAGTATACTTTTAGGAATGCGTTAATAATTAGAAAATAGTGCTTGTTTTCATACGGTTTCGACAAATCAGAACAAGCCGCGAGAATATGCAGACATAGTAGATGAAGTATTTTATATGACTCTAAATTGTAAAGTTTTTCACAAAGCTAAACTGTTGCTATATTTACTCTGTTTTTATTTCTTTTAAGTATACTTTGAATAGTGCAGGATATGATCAGATCTATGTTTTTATTTTATATTTCTTTTATTCCTAAATATGTGCAAAGTTTTAGTGGAATTGGATTACAGTAGAGGTTGATGGTTTATACCTGCAATATTTTTTGTACTTAGGCATTCTGATTTTATAACTTAATTTAGCTAATTATCGAGAGTAAATATATAGTTTATTGCATTATGTATTCCAAATAACGGAAAGATACACTAATAGAGTAATAACTGGAAAAGAATCTTTAGAAGATTGGCAGGAAATAACACCAGAAAGGTAATGTTAAAATATTACAAAGACATAAGGAACATTTATAGGTCAGAATAAGATTTTTAAATACACATACATGGATGATTTTTTAAAATCCAAAACAGCTTCTCTAATGAATGTGTCATGTTATTAGACTATGTCAGGATTTCCTAAATATAGTTAAGGGTCCTTTATAAGTAATGGTATGTTACATTCTTTTTTCATGTATTTGAATGCTTTTATGAGTATTGAAAATCCTTGAAGTTTGCTCACCATAGTATTTGACAACAAGAAAGGCTACTGCTAATTCTATTGATCGGTTTTGCTCATTTCGTTCGGAACAAGCTTCACAAGACTAATTCTTGAGGATGATGACTAATGAATTTTACTTGGGTGAATGTGTGTAGGTACCTTTTATTTCCGTATATTTTTCTCTTCTCAAAAAGGATTAATGAAGGTAATATTAGGCACCAATGGCCTCTTGGTACATTTATTAGCTTGTGACGCGTCATGTTAAAAAGTATAATAAAGGGTGGTTTTTCGTTAACACGTTGAACAAAAGACCTCTAGTATTTACGAAAATCCACTATTAATTTTAACGTCACTATTGTGATTTCTCAATTTTTGTATAATATGACTAACATAAGCTTAGAAGTTTCTTGTGAAAAATAATATTGTGCACATCCATAATCCGAGTGATTATAACTGACACTAAGGTTTGATCATTTCTTAATAATAACCTAACCATTTAAACATCATTGTAACAAGATTCTCTAATACATTTGACAAACGTAAAAGATCGAAATATGCAGCCTTCAAACCATTTCTTTTGCGAAGTACAATACGCTATGCTCTCAATTCCGCTTACCATAACACCACCAATGCGTTTCATAATCGAAGTCAAGAACCTTATAATGGTCTTTAAAACAGTTCTTCACAGCCGCCTGTGGTGCCTCAGTAGTAAAAACGGGCGTTAAGCACTATTAAAAAAAGTTATTCTTAGGGAACAAAATGCCATACATTTGCAAAAGATCAATGTATTTTTAATTCTGACCTATGGATTACACATTTAAGCAGTTCGAAGGAAGGAGTCGCGACTTAACAAATTACATAGTGTGTGATATGATAGCAAAGCCTGGGGCGTATTTGAGTAAATACATTTTCCGTTTCGTTTGGTTAACGCAAAACTATAGAAATACAAAGACGTCTTAATAAAATGCATTTATTTCTTTATAAAGAGCAAACTATCTACAGAAACATTGCTAAAATTTCATGTTTGAGGTATTATATATAGTTATGGAATAATTGTTTATCGGGTAGATTGGAGGTAAAACTAGTAAAAATTAAATAACAGACGATATTGCAATGTTAGTGTAAATAGGTTTCAAACTTTAACTACTGTACCAAACTACCAATATATTTATATCAAATAGGAATAACGAAGCTGTGTATTACAGCGAAAAATACAACTGTTCTAATGTGATTTTAATTGGTTTATTTCGCCATAAAATTTCGTTTGAGCTAATTTAAATTTGTGAATTATTTTGTTATAATTTTGAGCATTATCGTTATTTTACCCCACCTGTTCAAATCGATCCCAAACATTCGGATTAGTAATGTCAATGATCACACGTTTTCTTTATGCAATCACAATGATAAACATCCAACGTTTCTTAGCCATTTCGTACATTTAGTCACACGGTATGAGTAAAATGCAGCTGTAATTGGTTAGGAAAATGTTACAGATATTTTCAGTTTTTATGTTCGTCCCTTAAAGAAATCAAGCTGTAGTGTGACGTATCCTATTCCAGCCTTTTGATTAATTGAGTTTTATAAGAAGCAATGGCTAAAGTCTTCTCTTATAAATGTTTTAAAGCCGTGTTCCTGAATTTTTGATTACATGTTTGTGTACTTAATAGTATATGCTAATTTGGATTGTGTAGATTTAATGACTTTGAAGTTGTTAATATTTATTCCCTTTTTACTATAGGTCAAAAGGCCCCTTGTATAACAGTTTTAATATGAATTGAAATATTGCAGAATTACATCGTAAATATAATCTTAACACCTTATGAATAAGTTATCTTCCAAATATACTTATCTTTTTCTTTAAAAAAAATAGTAATTGATCTCACGAAATGCATTACAAACTCAATGCATATAAAAACCTTGGATAATGTTTAATCCTTGTACTTTCTATAACAAGCTGCAGAAGGTTAAGCTGATTAAAATAAGCGATAAGCGTTTTATACTCAGAAAAATGCTGAAAAATAAAGAACTTAGAATGAAAATAACACATTTTACAACCGCTCTGCAGCATGGTTTCCCTTGAGATTCAGATTTTTCAATTGCAGCTGCATTCTGCAATTTTTGTAGTCTTTTGTCAATTTTCTGTTGTTCGCAACTCCTTTTCCTGATCTGAGCTGCGTAGTGGTTGTTTTGAGTTTTGGAGACTAAGACAGCAGATGTGTGAAATTCTGAGAGAATGCCTTACAGTGTCTCTTATTAAACCGTTTAAGAACTTCAAGTTAAAGTTTCTTTCTGGAAATAAACACTTGATTGCGGCATTTAGTTTTACATTAATATGGAGAGTCTCGAGGGGTTCTAAGTTCTTGCTTTGAGCGCCTTGTAATCCTTTTTCTGAAGCTAATCATTGATAAAAGGAATTTATTTTTGCAACCGTAATAGAATTAAGTTTACTGACTGATAATGGGTTTTTCTTAGCCTTTTTGTGTTATGGAAACAGCAAGGTATAATTTCATCAAACCTGCTATCTTTGACTAAGCCAAAGGCAAAGAGACAAACTATTCTTGTTTTGCCTAGGACATCCATTTGAGTACAAGCAAATTTTCTTCACGCCTGGTTTGAGATCACAATGAAATAATTCAAAATGGAGTAGAGTTCGTTGTGCTCCTTATTTGGTCTTTCTCCTATGATACATGAACATTAAAACTATTGTCTTGTAGACTATGCTGCATCTTTAGCACACTTTTCATTTTGAGGATTGACATACAGTAACCGAGTGCTGCAAAAACTGCCCTCTTCATGTTTGCCATATCTAGTTATTGTTCACAATGACATGCTACAATAACATTTTGTAGCTTTTGTGATTTTTCTATCTTTCAAGTTGCTCTCCTTTCACCTACCAAAGCAAGAACGTTTTCCCTCCATTCTTTAGAATATTGCGAAGAGCAGTACCAAGGCACTTACAAATATGATTGATAGGTTTTTCTTCCTCAATAAGAGGTTTAGATCGTACACCTTTAAGTGATATACACACAGGTCTGGGCTCCACAAAATGACAACGTTATAATGTAAGAAAAACTTTGGCGACTGATCTCTTCCGTATATGTTTTGCAATATCCTTTTTTCACACTATTGGCGGATTCTTTATTATTTTTCTTACACTTTTTTATGAAATCACATAATTATATCACTAAGTAATCACTCCATGACAGCCAGATGTATATAAAAATAAAGTCCACATCATCATTGGATGTGTTGCCGCGTTTTTGCTAGCAGCATAAGGTAAAGTCATATAAATTATTTTACTCTCTTCACTTTCATGAGCATTTTATGCAATATTTATTGATTTAGGATAAAGAGAGTATTTTGGAGCTCAAAATATTAATTTTATATCTTCTGCCTCTTTGTTAAGATTTATTCTCATTTATTAGTATGTTTAGCTGCTTGATAGTTGGTTTTAGACTTAAACAGTTCATTCCCATACCTGTAAATAATTTCTCTAACTCTTCTTGGCTTTTACCTAAAAGTTTCAAATATTGGGGATATAAAATTCTTATTTTCTAAACCAAGGGAACTGAACAAATAAGCTGATTTATAAGCACATGTTTTGCACTTCATTATTGTTTTAGAGTAAAACCTCATTACTTGCTCTCAAATTACCAACCATATTTTGTTTTTACATTCAGCACACATAAGTTCTTGCATTTCTGGGCAAAAAAGTAAGTTTACAGAGGCAATACCTTGACTTAGGCCTGCTACAATTTTGATTTAGTTTATTTATGGATGCTCTTTAACATCTCAGGTCATAAGCGTCCCATTCAAATCAGGGCGTGAAACTGCCGGTAAATTTTGCTCAGAGGCTTCTTCTTTCAGGTTTGAAGTTCTTTTACATGCCATAAATCTACGGCACGGGACCCACGGCTTTACTTCCCTTCCGAAGGAAGCAATTAGTTAGCATTTTTATGCCCGAAAAAATGTATCCATCCCGGCCAGGTTTGAATCCGCGATCTTGGTTTTATGAAGCGAGTATCGTGCTACTATTGACGTAAAGGCAGGAAATAAAGTAATTTTTCCTTCAGATATAGAAATGTTTATTTAGAAATGTTCTAAGGAATCACTAAGCCTATCTTACCTCATTCTTCTTGGCCTAAAATTTGGTTCTTGTAAATTGTTATCCTCTGTTTAGAGGTACGTTTCATTGCTTGCTTCTAGGAGACTATTTTATTTCCATTTTACTAAAAATCACTAACTAAAATAGCAATATTACTAATAAACACCGTGCGATTATAAACAAATGCAAAACAACATCTACATCAGTTACTTTCCAGCGGAATATTAAAATTATTGACGAGACCCTAAACGAAAACTAATATCCTGCTTGTACAAAGGAGAAGAAAAAAAGAAGAAAAGAGTCGTATCATACCATTTGAAGGTGTCCTATCTGGGCTTTAAAAATGGTGCAAACACAAACTGGTATTTTTTCTGAAAGAGTAAAAATTGAACATTTTTACTCTCCCCTTCGAATTAATTAAAAAGAAAATGTATATTTTCTCAATCACAAGATCAGTGAAAATGTGTCATTGAAATATGTGGAAACTCGACAAGCTCAAATGGAGTTTATCTTTAATGAAAGGGAAAGGTTTGTGTTTATTTCTAAGATATTATTACTACTGTCGAAGATGCAAAAAGTTCTGTTTCCATCCAAGCAGATGTAAATTAGAGCTTTAGTTCCTATCTTGAGATAACACATTGCATTAGTATTTACATATTTATGAGAAAATGAACCATTTTAGGAAAATGAGCTATTACAACTTTTATTTTATTAGGATTTTCTGTAGTTTCGTGAAATACATCCCAAAGCAAATGCACTCCTGGCTGGAACAGTAACATTTCCATTCTTGAACACACTATCCTCTAATAAGTTCTCAAATAAAATGCTGAAATTAAGAAAAATGAACCATTGTTTTAGTTAGTAAATGTTGCTTATACTGCAATGTGAATCATATTTTCACAAAAATAAAAAATTAAACAAACAAGATTTCTAATCTTCTCTATATAATTTCATTGTTCTTCCTTTATTACTTATGCTCCAATATAATTTGATTAAACGCATTTATATCACTATATTTAAAATACTTTCTAGTTTCAATTCATGTGTAGATAAATTAGACAGATTTATTGATTAAAAACTTTATTTTCCCCTTTCTTATCAGTTTGCATGAATGTAGTTTTCATGGAATTACTCAGCAGTAAACAATAATGAAGAGAGACATTTATGGGACTACGCGGATCTAAAAGAAGCTCTCTCGTACGTATAGCACGTTCATAGAAACACGTCAAAGAGTGAGATGCTGTCAACTGCAAAATGTGTAAATGTAACTAATACACAAACTAATCATAAAATGGAAATTCCTCTTTTCAGTATTTTCAGTCCTCTACGTTGCTAGCACTTCCACTTTTACCGACGTTCTCTCCATTTCGTTCTTGTTGTTTTGTGCCATTAGGGTAATCCGTATTAGAAACGGAATTCAAAATGTCACCATCTGCAAGATGGCTTATGGGGATCTCCAGGGCTTATGTATGGAAATGAGCGCTGGCGTTCCCTTTGGAATAGATGACGTGGTTATTGGGCCTTGTGACGAAATACGTGAGGATAGATGAGAACACCGCCGAGGGTACAGTGGAGAAATGGAAAGAGGCGGAGAGGTGGATTATCTTAGAAGGAGGAAAGTAAACTTGGGTCAGTAGTGGCTGCGATAGAAATGAACACCCACAGGCGGGTACTGAATGTAAATTAAAATGACGTATTCTTAAAACCAATTAATTAAAATCACATCAGTTTCAGTACTTTATAATACTTTTAGAACAATTTCAGATATCAAGGCACAGATAAAACATAGGAATGTATTTTGCTCTTGTAAGCAATTAAACAAAATTAAATTTTAAAATATTTTATGTCTCTCATGCTAAGTTACAATTAAGTTTTGGAAAAGCACAAGCAACTGAATTGAATAAATTAAATTAACGTTCAATTTTGTACGTTAAAATTTGTTCGTAACAAAGAAGTACATATGCAGTATGGTTTGAAAGAATACATAAAGTCATTGGAGGACTGATAAAAAATTGATACAATACTCTAGAAATTATCTAAAATTATATCAGTTTTGTCATTATATTTGACTGAAGATATTGTAATCACAGAATGTTAGTGCCAGAGGTGTAGTCAAGAAGAATATATATTTAATTCCTGCTTTAAAATGTAAGGGGTACCAGAAGATATATTATCACTGGTGTACGCAATGTTTGCTGAATGAAAACTGTTCATATTTACTGATTCCTTACCACATGGAATCTCTCAAACCAGCCTTAGTTTTGTCTCATCAGACTGTAATTTTTCAGAATCCTGTATATTAAAAATAACAGAATTTTTATTATTTATTTATTGAGCAGATACATAAAATAAATATTCTAAGATATTTAAACAAGAAAATAAATTGTTATCTTTGTGAATGGGATAGTAGAGCTAAATCAGAGCATTGGATCAGAATAAATTGATCACAAAGGAGCAATTTAGTTCCTGGAAGGAAAAAAATATGAAGTATAAACCATGGTTTCTCCTTGTACTGTCCTTCTACCACTCCATATTAAATTAAGCCTGAGGAAGCAATTTGCTACTTTTTGGAGTAATGATAGTGATTGTTTCAACTTTCTTGTTACAAAGTTCCCACAGGAAACTGAGGCTAAGATAGCAACAGGTATTTTATATGAACCCCAGATTTGTGAACTTATGCAGAATGAGATCTTTCCCTGGTGAATATCCAAGTTAGATAGGTCGTTGGTTGGCATACAAAAGAGTTACAGAAAACTTTCTTGAAAACAATCAATGTGAGAACTACAAAAATTTGTAAAGGAAATGTTGCAATATATTAGAAATCTAGGGTGTAGAATGAGTGTTAATGTGCATTTTCTCAACAGTCATATTAATTACTTCCTTGACGAATCTGAGTGCAATTAGTGAAAAGCAAGATGAGCGCTTTCATAAAAATATTAAAACAATGGAAACACGCTATCAAGTTCAATGGAATGTGTTAATGATGGCTGATTACTCTGGGTATTTGGAAAGAGACACTAGTGAAGGACATAGAACTTAGAAAAAAAATATTTGTGAATTCATAATTATTGACATCTCTCTCTCTCTCTCTCTCTCTCTCTCTCTCTAATATATTCATTAATATTTAAGATAAAATTAAATATAAAACAGTGTTGTCTTCGCTGTATGCTTTAAAACTTGATATTTCTTGAAAAATGTAAGTACATTGTTATATTTGATATGGTTTTGTTTAAAAACTTAGCCCGACAGAGTAAAACTGAAAACAGATGAAAAAATATAAAAAATCAAGAAAAAATTATTCATTACACTTCGTGTTTCTGGAAGTTCTTACTTTTTGCACAAGCATAGGTATTTTTAAAAATATTTTTTTAAAATAATGTATTTTCACGTGTCCTTTGGAGTAGTATTTCCTAGCTCCAGAAATTAGGGAGAATATAAAATTGTATATTTAATTTGATGAATCCTAAAACATTAATAAGACATTATCAATATAAATTAAAGCAAAAGCCTCTGAGAATATGATACACACATTTGTGCAGTAACTCTGCAAAATCATGTAAGTCAAGACCCTGTGTCCGCTATACAAAGAATAATAAAGTCATAAACATTCCAATTCCTAACATACAGCTAGGCTAGGGGTGATATTGTAGCAGAAGACCTTGAAGAGATGCAACTTGAACAAAAGATAACGGGACATGGTTCTGACCCGAAAAACTACTTGAAGGGGAGATCTGAGGGGAGAAATGAAAAAAAACAAGCCCAGGAGTTCGTGAGTAGGAGGACTTTTAACAGAAATCGGCGCCAAATAGCAGCCTATAGGGAACGAACCGGTAACCACGTGATTCTCATGTAGCCAACCTAGGAGTAGAACCTAAACAGACGCTACAAGAATTTGAACTCAAAATTAAAAGGACGCACATGAGACTGACCGGCTGTGAAATTAATAAATGTTAGGGGAAAGCAGAAAAGCCACGCAGTTTTTGAAGAAAGCCAGGCAGCTCTAGTTAGGCAGTTTTTGAAGGAAAGCCAGGCAGCTCTAGTTACGCAGTCTTGTGAAGAATCTTGGAGCACGCAGTTTTTGAAGAAAGCCAGGGAGCTCTAGTTAAGCAGTTTTGAAGGAGAGCCAGGCAGCTCCAGTTACGCAGTCTTGTGAAGAATCTTGGAGCACGCAGTTTTTTAAGAAAGCCAGACAGCTGTAGTTAGGCAGTTTTTGAAGAGTCTCGATGCAGTCCTTGATCAGTTCCGGAGCATTTCACAAGCAGTTTTGTGAAGAAACTTGGAGTAGTTACGTAACAGTTGACGCAGCCTTTGATCATTTGTAGTTAAGCAGTCTGATGAGTTTTTTAGTCAAGCCCCGCAGTTAAAGGTTAGACAGTGTGATCAAAACAATGTGACGAGTTTGCAATCAGTTTTGATAAGTTTTGGGGCAGTTCAGGCAGTCCGCAGTTAGCTCCCTTATAGCTCAACCAGTCCGAGATTTTCTCCTGGCTAGAAATTATAACTTATGTTAATAAAAGAGGTTCATCGTCTCTGCAACTGTGAATAAACAGTTCTCAAAAGGAATTTACATGTGTCTTGAAGTGAAGGAGAGTGTGTTCCCCGTTCCCATCCTGTCTCCCTGGTAACGTGCATACGTTCCAAAAACTAAGAACAAATATAAACCCTGAGATTCCTAAAAACTATAAACAAGTAATTCATAATTTATTCTCATGCGCCGGAGCATTGGTTCTGAAGTGGTGAACGATACTCCATAACCAGCTGACGCCACCCCCCCCCCTTTTTAATACCGCTGCACCGTTATGAAAAATAATAATCATTGAACTTCTGAAATATGTTTGTGTGTGTTTTAAGATTCTTATGAAGGAATGGCTTTTATTATGAAGGTAGAGTTTGAAGTGTGGCAAAGAAAAATTATATATTGTAAAAGTTGTGTGAAAAAATGTAATTTGGTTTTCTTCTTTTATGAGGACTTTACCAACATATAAAAATGCATTAGAGTTCTCGTTATAGTTTCTGATAAAATTGGCCCTGTTTTTGCTGCATCATTGTCATTAGCTTGAAGAATTTTTCTTATTATTAGACCATCCCACCTTCAAGGAGATCCTTAATTTGATCATTCCATTGCATTTTTGTACTCGGTCCATTTTCGTTGATATTGGTCAGTATTTCAAAGGCGAATTTTTATTCAGTCCCCTGTACATCGCACTGCTAACAATTATATTCGTCATCTTTGACTTTTTGATCAGCGCAGCATTCCGAATCATGATATGATGTTGTTCCTATTTTCCCACGTTGCACTAAGTAACTGCTAATTTTAGTGTCCAAGTCTATAACATATTTGTACACATTGTATATTTCTGAATATTGTTTTAATTTTCAGAAAACAGAATAACTGCATTTATGTTAGTCATTCCTATAATGTTTTTATCACTTCCTATGAGCATGCTATATTTAACAGTAGGAGTCTCTGAAATATTAGTAAATTGTATAGTTAGCCTTGAATTTGATTCAGCGCTAATTCCAACTAGTGTTCTCCTTCTATTCCTTTTCATATGATGTATAATAAATGCATATGAGGGAACACATCAACGAAGTCACTCGTCTTCTCACTAAATGTAAAATGGCAGGATGGTGCTAGCAATGACTTGGCTAACCGAACACAGGCTATTCAAAAGAAAGTGGGATTTTGAGAATAAAAGAAGGCTTTTCGAAGATAATTGAATTTAAAATTAAAAAAAGAACTTTCAGCGTAGGATTTTCATTTCGATTACGATAATTCTTGGGCATCTCCAGCTAAAAAAAATGCTTACAATAAATTGGGGTCTTAACGGGACAAACATAAACCGCCACGGGTGACCGAGGTCATTAAGGCGCGGTCTCGTGAGCAGGAGGTCTGGGGCTCGATTCTTATCAGGGCTTCCTTTCTGATTGAGATTTTCTCAAAGGTTTTCCTCAGTCCTCATAAATGGCAAAGGCGGGAGGTACCCTAAACTTAGGAACGTTCCAGACTCCCTTTCATTAAAAAAAATCTTTCCCAATTTATCATTTCTTCTCATGTATCATCAGTGTCCACTGCCTGTGATGCCCCAGCACTTTAAACGGGGTTTAAACGTTATTAAAAAGAAAAGGAAAATTATGGGCAGACATGGCGATGCATTTACTTCAAACCCCACTAACATAAGCGGCAATATTAAAGGAAACTGTCTATAGACAAAGCTATAACTTGAATTTAAAAGTTTTTGCGCTTTAAAGTAATCTGTGAACAAAATGCTTCATATAACGATCACTTGCCAGTTAAAAAAAAAAAACGGGGGAAATTAAAGAAAATATCAGAGCAGAAATTGTAAGTTACAATAGAACTGTTACGAGTGAATGCAAATTTCATTAAACATGTCACAAAAGTGTGACTACAGATCCACTCATTTCGACCAACTCCTATAAGACAGTTTGGTACTCATGAAATAATTGGACTAGGCTTGCGTGCATGCGAATAGAAATGCGAGGAAACTGGCGAGACCTTGACTCCGTGCTTGCGTGCAGATGCATATGCAGGTCAAAAGCAACTCTCTGTGTGTTTGTGTTTCTTGTTTTTTGAAGATAAAAGCGTTAGAATATCTACTCATGTTTGACCTGCTGCGTATATGCGAAAGTTCAGTGTACTATCAAGAAGAGCTGCATATATATTGCCATAGAAGCAATTATTTAAAATAGTATCTGCATTACTCATCCACATAAAGAAGCTCACAGCGTCATGGCTTAGCACAAGCCCGTGCAAATATTTCCCTAATTACACCATTCATCATGAGGGAAACATTCTCTAGAAAGAAAAAATGCTGCGCATTGGCCTACGTGCGCCTTCTTCTAAAAGGTTAAAGAGAAGCTTTATTCTTGGCCTTACAAAGCAACTGAGCGAAAGAAACAGACCGAAGAAGAAATTAAAAAAGTTCTCATCGAGCACCAGCACAGGGTGGTTTTGACTTTTCATACCAAAGAGGATATTCAACATATTAGTTCGCAATTAGCGTTAAATTTCTCTATTGCTCGACAAAAGATAAGTTTTTCTTTTTTTTTATATCAAATATATAGGTTAAAACAGTAACTCGATAAAATGTTGTGAGTATAAAGGTAATTCCTTATTTTGAATATCATCAGTGTTGTTTCTTTTCGTGTACCCCAATAGCGAAAGATCTAACTTGGGACTACTACATTATCTTTTCTTTTTTATTGGGTTTAGAAATGTTCAGGAGCGAAAGAAACGTCTGGTATGCTATTTTAGACAGCAAGTTGCATAAATTATAGATGTGTGAAATATTTACAGAGTTAAGAGGAGGATAGTAGGTATGACATAAAAATCAGTTGGGCTAGGGCTAGTGTGAAAAAGATTTTATTTCTTTTGTTTACAATGCTTGAATTGCCACAGTTTATGCATAAGGGAATATATAGAAGTAGCGTTTTGCCTTTGCCCCGACCACCACCACTTTAAAATTTTATATTAACTTATAAACGTCTTACTATAGGTTTTTAAATACTGTGGATTGCAGTGCTTGTAAAAAGGACTTAACCCGCAATTTGAAAATATTGAGATCTTGTGCTACATTGATTAGAGAAAAATATACCTAAGCTCATATTTAGTCTGTTAATTTATATACATATGTTGCATTAAAATTTCATGTTTACACATAATATTATTATGTCATTTATTAAAATGTAACGTAAGAAGTATTTGGGGGAAAAAAAGATAATTGCATAAAAGGATTCTTATAAATGCATAATTTCTTGGTACTTGATATATTGTGACTATAAAGGTTCAAAAAAATAAAACAACTAGAATATATGTGTGACTATGTACATACATATATACATACATACACACACATACACACACACACATACACACACACACACACTCACACGGGAATCTGATACACCATCAATAAGAAATGTCTACCTTTCACAACTTTTCCATTAATTTAATCTTAGTAAATGTCCTTAACCCGCATATTGATAAACTATGTATATACTTTGAAAAATATTTTACAGTTTTTAATGTAATATTTTAAATTATAAGAAAGGTTGTGTTTTTTCGAGTAACAAAGAATTTTCCTGAAAAAAGGAAAGTAGTAAAACGTTAGTTTTAGGCAAAATAATGTATATATTTAATAAATATAATTTATGTTACAGAGAATGGCAGAGCCACTAATCGTATAGTATAATTTGTGAACTTAAGTTGTATGCTGTGTTCAATTTCAAAGAAGAATTTCTTTTTTAATTTAATACTGAGCAAGTTAAACTCTCTAGAAAAAGGAAAACGACGTAAGGCATGTTTTTTTGATAATAGATATTGTTCTTTTATTATATTCATCTTAACTGGAAATAAATGTCATCTATGTTTTTTATTATAACGAAACTCCGTTAATTTTTGTAAAAAAACTTACCTAAAGGCATCATAAATGTTACAAATGAACATTATATATTTATTCGAGAACGTTATTGCCAAACTGAAAATTTAGTTGTTAAGTCGTATCGTTGTTTGACTGAGTTCCTGGCTAATTGGCCACAGTTTCAATTATATAGAATCATATTTTTCCTTCAACGTTTTCTTATACTCTTGCAATACTTCTATCAGATACTTTTATTTATAAGTCAAGAATAAAGATTAATGATTCTTATATATGTGAAATCGATTTATACGATTTAAATTTGTAGTTTTCAGTACGTCATATCAGCAATAAAAGCGCAAAAACATCATTGTTATTTGAAACGAAAGAAAACACATGCAGAATGATACAGTTAGACTCGGAAAATATAACTATGATGTGAAGTCATGTAAGATCCCATTTAAATTTTAACACAGGGTGAAATTTGTAAATAATTTAGTTCTTTTTATTTTATACCAGTCTTTTTAAGAATTTCTTGCAAAACTATGATTTACGAAGATCGTTTGAAAAACCTAGTAATATCCATAAGACACTGAAATTCATTCTTAGGAGTAATTATTGACAAACACTAATAATAGTTTCGTACAACGAAGTTACAGCTATATATAACGTGTAGTTAACGTTTGACAGTCATCTGAACAGAGCACTGTCGCATCTACCATTCAAATACATTTTAAAAATCTTAATAATGTATGAATTGTTTGAATATTCCTTCAGATAAAGCCGGATGTAATTCTGCATTAAGCACTGTTGATTTCTGAATGTATCAAATTAGCCTGATATGCTAGCACCGAAAAAAAATGAAATCTGCTTCGGATTTCCTATTGAAATTACACAAAGGACATCATTAAAAAAGAAATCATGATTTCTTAATGGAAGACCGACGAGTGATGAGTGAACCATCCCGCAAACGTGGGCGATAGGTGCCAATCGTTGACTGTAGACCAAAAACGCACTGTCTATGTTTGGTGACGTTTTATCAAAGATCGTAAGACTTTTGCTTCGATCCTTGACCGTGGACGAAATTTGAAAAGCGTGATAGTGCGCCAAACTAAGTGAAGACCGTTTCGTCTGTCCGGAAGGAAATGTACGCTGTTTTTTTTTTTTTTTAAATTCCCTAGGAATAATTTTGCTAAACAACTATAAAAAGGGTCAAACAATAATAGGAGCATATTATAGTATTGTTGGATCGTTTTAAAGATGAAAAATGACTAAGAAAGCTTATTCTTTCACCAGTACAATAAGTAGATCAAATCCCAACATTCGCCATGGCAAAATTACTCAAATTTGTAATTGAATTGACTCCTTATCCATTCTGTTCCCAGAACATAACTTTTAAAATGGAACTGACTAGTACTGTTGTGCTGGAAACGATGATAGTTTATTAATGTAGGGAAATCATCAAGTGCATTTGAGTCATTAGGATAGGTTGCTAGAAAATATTGCGAACTGCCTTTAATAGTTGTTGTAGTGCGAGAAATGTTTAGTAAAGCAGGTCTCTTGATAATAAGCAGCAGAAAGTAACTGAACTCATATCAAATAAATGACTTGGTTTTCTTCCATATAAATTACAATACAACCTAAACCGTTTTTAGAAAGGAAATACTGCAAGATGTTAGAATTAATTTGAAAATGAAACATTCCTTTTTACGCTAATATTACATAATATAAAGTTAATTAAAATTTGATTTTGGGTATTGTTTTGATTTAATGTTACATGATATTGAGATTATTTTGAATCACTTTATTTCCACATTATTTCACTTTAACATTAAAATGAATAATTTATGTGAGTAAATTTACTTCCTTGTTTTTTTTACCTTCATTTTACAATATGAAATGTATTTGTGCAATGTTAATGCTAAAAGCTTTGTTTTTTATAATTATTGTGACAAGTCCCACCATATATATTTTAAGTAATAATATAATGACTTTCGTGAGACACAGTGCGCAAGTGCAACAGATTTTGTACACGACTCTAGTGCCGACGTCCCGAATTGGGGCACCTCACGAAGGAAGGGATGCGGTGTGAGAGACACCGGGCATTGAGGCAAAGGAGTAGATGGGGTTCTTTTTGTTGTTTACATATATTACACCCCAAAGCCGGCGGATACCCCCCTCCAAGGAGTTAGAGCTCTTCAGAAGGGCCGCTTCCGTACTAGACACTGGGCAGAAATATTAGAAACATTTCTAAAGCGCAAGCCAACGTCACAATGCATCAGCCCACCTCATGTGGCACTTTTCATTCAGCAATGGAACCTTCGGAATGAAACGATATGCAATGAGAGAGCGGAATATTATACACCCCGTCATTTGTCTAAGCGACCAGGGGAAAACCACACACAAAAATAGCAAAAACATGATCAGGATAACCGGCCCCAAGGGATTTTTTTACTGGGGACCTCTCGATAGATAGTGTCAAATGTTTCCGCTTAATCCACCCTGCTCGATGAGGACTAACTTAAACGGTACACGAAACTTTCACTGCCAGAATGTTTTAACGCATATATTGTTACAATAACTTTTATCGAAATTAAACTAAGTACGTAAACCTTTATGATTTTTTTTCACTTTTAGTTTTTTCCTCAGCTTTGCGTAGACTTTGTCAAGGCTCTTGCTTTCTGGTCATGGCCTGTTTCTGTTATTTTTGTTTCAGCTTATTTTTCTACTTAGAATGTTCTATCTAAAATTTGTGATTAATTGAGCATATAAATTCCACTTCGATACGTGATCTTCAGCTATCTTGCTGGAAAAATTATGACCTATTTTCTTAGCGTTCAGGGCAAGTGTTGGTTATATTTTATGTTAGCTTCGTTTTCTCACTCAAGAAAATGTGAATAAAATGTGCTGGTAAGAGAAAATAGCGTGCAAAGCCACCTGGTGCTCCCTATGGACTCTTATCAGGTTTCCTGAACATGTCAACCACAGTTTTGCCGCGAAAAGCATCGAAAAATAAAAATATGGAGCAGGCTAGAGCTCTAATATGCCAAGATAGTTTGCCTTGAGTCACTAAAGGCTAAGGCACACAAACTTCTTTTATGTCTCATACAAGCAGGCGTGCTATTATATTTACATTTTACTTTAGATCCTCGATTTCAGTAGTAAACCTGCCTTCCTGAGCCTTCACTATGCGTATATGGGGAACATTTCAATGCCCTCTTAACAGCTGGCCACGAGATTCAAAGATGGGGTTGATTATTTCTTCTAAACGTCAAAAAATTCGTTCTGATGTTATGACAGTTTAACTGTGTTTAATGAATTTTCAACATAAACGATTAACTCAGCGTTTGAAATATCCATTCAGCCTTTATAAGACAGATAAATAATATTTTACTATTTTCGCAAGTCAAACTAGTCTGTTTCTGAGTATGCAGCATTTATTATAAGGAGATTAGTTTACGTTTTAAAATATTCACCTTTCTACACTTTCGTAGGTATATGTTTAACAGCAAGTTAAACTTAAATTTTTGCTGATGTAGATGTAGTTGTTTCGTAACATGTTTACAATTATATGATTAAATATTAGGCTTGTGGGTCATAGAAGAAAAGTAAAAGAAAGAAGAAGAATATTAATAATGCATTACTTCAAAACAGTTAACAACCGCAAAGGAAGAAAAATACCATGTTCTGTTAAGTCTCTTAGTTAGCAAATAAAGAAGTATAATTAATGCAAATATTTCTATATTTCATGGTAACAAAGTACCACCTGTGGCGCATCAGCAGTATAAACGGGCGTTAATAAATATATGAAGCGATAAGGTGAAAAAACATTCTTTCCGCATTTCTTGTTTTTCTCAAATTTTTTGTTATATTTCCATCTTTCCTTTTGTCCTCGACTTCTTTTTACTTAACAACCAAATTTATTATTTTTTGCTTGTCGCTCTTTAACAATAAGAAGACACACAAATTGTAGTATTTCCAAAATACCTTTAAATTTCTGTACTTCGATTCTCAAAACTAAAGTATTAATTAATATTGTTAATGTTATTCAAATTTATGTACACATGTCTCAAAATGTTTAAAAAGAATATTAAATTTATTAGTAGCTATTTACGATTAAATATACTGGAAATATTAATACAGATAATGTTTGCTATGTTTTATGCACTAAATTTTGATGGGTAATTCTAAAGATCATTTAACGAATTTTGATAAATACGTAGAAAACAATAATAATGCAAGAACACTGAAAACTCTGTATTTTAATTTGGCATATACGAGAGTAGGTCCATAATTTTCCGGCCTAACCATTTCCTAGATATGATAGATTAGTTTGGATTAAGAAGTATTTGAGGGAAGATTCAATTGAGATATTTGAGTTGTTTTTATGCAACTATATATGACAACTAAGTACTGCAGAGCAGAAGTTGCAGCTACAATTATTTACTTAACAGATAAGATATGGCAACAGATAAGGATTTTGTGAAGGCGACAATCCTTATCGGCGAGGCCGGAAACTTATGGACCTGTCCTCATATTTTTAGACGATGGAGGCAGTAACTGTGGTTTTAAAAGTTAATGATTATTTTTCTAATATTACTTCATGGTATTGAAAGATGCATTAGAAAATATTAATATACCAAAAAACACAAGGGCACATGTTCCTTCTTGGTATTGGAAGTCATTTCATAAAAAACAAACGTACTTACGAAAAATGAAGAGAAATTACTTATACTTGTCAAATATTGACTTAAGAATCAAAAGATGAATGATACTGTAGGGTTACTTAGAAATAATGCAAATTATTGTTAGTCAGGGATTATATGACTCATATTAAGTTGTTTTTAAAATGTTCTCTTGCTTTAGCAAACTGTAGAATGGCCTAATATCCTTAGAGCCTAAAACCATTTTTGACAATCCTTCTGTATATCTAAGTAATTTACAGCGCTAGTTTTGACGTATTAAATAATGACTTTGTAGCAAAGTTCAAGCATTGCATTTTAAAGATATAATGATATAAAGGCGTAATTACTTATATTAAATTTATATACATAAAAATATAATTATCTTTACGTTATATTCAAATGCCACCAGAATATGAATTAAGAATTTAATTTGTCTGCATAACTATTTTGGTTGCACTCTATACATTAGTATAGTAGTAGTCCTGTTCTTGCCTGTAGACTACAGTAAATGAATCCTAACGTCTATTATTAGTTGGGTAAACTGTGCTATTATAGTGGCTGACCACATATTCTTACGGTCTGTGCTCGGATCAATGTTGCAAATATCCGAGAGAACCGAAACTTTTCTCACTCGAGTATCATCAATGCACAGCGCGGTTTTGACGCAACACCGTAAAGGTAATTGGAGAGCATTGGCGAGCTGTAGCTAATGGCATAATCGGTTTAGCACACCAGCAACGACCAGGAGAATCGACGCGCTGACTGTAGGCTTGCTGAATGCCGTTACAGATTATTGACCTGAGATAGGCATTCGTCTGCCTAAGCTCCCTCATTAATGAGTCACTCTTCTGTGTTGCAAATTATGATGTCATTATTTCCACTTTTGTTTCTCTTACTAATGTGATTATTCATTTTAGAATGATAGTATTATATCATTTCTCAATAGATAGAGTACACAGGGTGCGGAAAAATATGTTCCAAGAATTTACGGGTAGAAAGGAGTAGAAAAATAGGCAGTTCTAGAATAGAAACAAATGGTCTTGGATGTTTCGTCGTTGTGTTACAGGCATTAACTCTAAAAGCTATAAATGCTTTTATGGATGACCAAACACAACAGATTACCTTAATTACATGCCGAAATGCTGAAAACGAACCGCTAATGCGTTCCCTTCTAATGCTACATACGCCTAGTGAATGTCAGTCAGATTTTTATGGGCGAAACCATTTCCATCCTTTCAAACAACTGTAAAGTTAAAAAATTAAATGCAAATAGGAGATCAAGTACAGTAATCGTTCATTAAACTTATCAATTGTAGTTCTAAATATGCCTTACCACTTTCAAGAAGTGTACACTGAGAGACATTGCGTGACGTTCATTTACATCGATGCCTGCAGCTCCGTTTTGTTCGTTCCCACTCTTAATATGATTAGTGTCAAGCCTATTGTCTACCCGTAAATTCTTTGAACATAATTTTTTCCGCATCCTGTATATATTTATCATCAACTTCAATTTAATAGCGTAACCTTTGTTTTAGGAATCCAGAGCAATTGTATATGCTCTTGTACAGGCAGATGCATCGCAGGTCGGATTGCACATTTTGCGCCTACGGCATTCTGCAAATGGTTGTTTGAAAAATAGTTCATTTTGCGAGGATTCTCCAAAACAGAGTCTCTGGTGTGGTGAGATCTCGGATTCATGCTGGTCATAACAAAGATTGAAGACAGACCATGAGTCCCTTACCATCTATTATCAAAACGCGGCCCACAGTGATGGCGAATACATTTCTTGATTTTTGTATCCAAAGCTGGTTAACTGCATAAGCGTTCAAAATGACTTACTCCTAAGTGCACACTATATGGATCCTGTATCGAAAACCTTCCGTGGCAATTGTGAAAAACTTTGCAGAAAGCTAGCCATAATCTTTCGTGTTTCCTCACTACTGTCACCAAACGTTTTTCAATCGTGAAAACGCTCTGAGTCCGCCATCTCTTCTTTCACACTTCACGAGAACCACTGTCGCGTTTTTTCTCCCTCCAATTACGGTGACTCAAATCAAGGGAATATAACATTTATAAACAGGAAGTAATACAGCCTTTTCGCCTACATCTTCAACAATACACAACTTCATGGGTCTTAAAGTTGTCTTTATTATAATCATCATAGCATCAACTACGCGTATATTATTTTTTTTTCTTCTTAATTATTTTCAGTTTCTTCACATATTTTACTGATTCTATAAATTTCTATGCTTTCATATGTTCCAAACTGACTATCAACAAATTTAAAATCATTGAAAATGCATGTAGCCGTCACAAAAGAAACGATTGCAGAGCACCGAATAATTCTTATTTTTTTAGATGGAAGGAAGCAGTAGTCAGAATATGAAAATTAATTACATTTCCCACACAAACTCTAATTCTGTAAATAAAAACCCTTTCCTTGTACAGCGCAAACAGCTTAAAAGTCTCGACACATAGTTCAGCCAGTCGGCGGTTGGACTACTCGTTACCGCAGATATTCTTGCATAGGCATGCGGCGCTCAAGCTCTTCACAATTAACTTAAGTACAACAAACAGAATTTGGTACTCATCCTCCTTATAGGTGCTAGAAATGTTGCCCATTTTCCCTGATATACAATCCATATCTTCTTAGCAAGCCATCACTAACAGTAATTAGTTCCCTGCCACCAATGAGCTAACTTCCTTTCAAATATTTGTTTTAGGTTCCTTCAGTGTGTGAGGTTTAGTTCAATAAACTCTATTTTTCAATCCCCAAAAGATAAAAATCACAAACCGTAAAAACTGGGGAACTAGGGTTTTAATAGACTTTTTTATTTCGTTAAGATTTTCTTCTGTGAGCTCATGGCAGTAAGTATTCCAGTAAGTCACAGAATCTGTTTCATTAAATTTCTTCACTACCTTGATATTTTTTGAGTTGGAACCCAGTTACTATGAAATTTAAACGTAAATGTCTATTTTTCTGTCACATGGCTTTCTGCACCTACGTATAAATTGAAGATGAATATACGATGACTCATTGCACAACACTACTGCTCTACTTAATGAAATCTCATCTCGGCTGCACAACACAATTTCCCGACTATGTCGATATCCCTCTCGCAACTGACTGGAAGAGACAGAGAGTGCCGCGGCGCATGCCTCGTGGGGAATCTGAGAAATTGAAGAGGGGTAGGCCCGCTGGTCGGTCGAATCGCGGACTCTAGTGTTCTAACTTCATAAGGCTTAACTGGATGGACAATAGTACATTTGACTACATTAAAAAAAAGTTATACTAATGAATGGCATTTTGTGATATTATATGCATCAGATGACTAGAGAGGATAGAACAATCACACTCAAAATATTATACACTTTTGCATTTACATTGTTTATAACATTTTCTTATGAGTCCAGTTTATATAAAGATACTTTCAGGAATTATTTTTGTGCATTTGAAATAGTAAGGTATTTTATCCTCGTCGTTTAATAATAACTACTTATTCAGCGTCATACCCCTATGTTAACGGTAGTCACTATTCCAATGATTGCAATAATTATCTTATTACCGCAATGAATTAAAATAACTGCTTACTGTCATCCATTAAAATATTTAATATACACACAAAACATTCATTGTAATTAAATAACTGAAAACTAAAAGACAATAGTTCTTCTCGAGAATTTTCATTGAAAACTTTGATTTTTGCTTTATTTATCTCTATGTTCTCTCCCAGACTAAGGATGCCCCAAGCATTTTTATTATGACAGCTCGCAACATAGAATAATACTCCCACGTAGGCTAATATGGTTTGGTAAAGTATTAAAATATGCAAACAAAACCTCATTTATATTACTTTCGCGCCATTTTACCAATATACCAATTCATATTTAACCGTCGATTTCCTTGGCAGAAGAGATGAAATTATGGAAGCATCTATCTAAAGATAAATTGTCCTCATAATCGCTCATTTTGAAAAAGAAAAATGCTTTTCCCACCTCACAGATTTTCGTCCGTTCTGTTTAATTGCATATCAATTGTTATAAACAAAATATAATCTGTAATATATGGAATAATAAGCTTATTCTACATTAAAGCATAGCGCATTAGAATGAAACATAATGACGTTAAAATAATCCGATGTAAGTGGTTATTATTAAACAAACGCGGATTAAATGTTGTATAAAACTGGTGGGATGAGCTTCGTTACAGCTCTCATGTAATTACAGAACTCTGCTAACGCCCAGTTTTGCAAACACCCCAAGTTGAAAAGTCATTTCCCAACAGTTGTATTTTTATGCAATGCGAATCGATTTCGGGAACAAGTTGGTGGTAGAGATGACACCATCAATCTCGAGAGCGTGCTCCAATAGGCATTGGCCCACATCGCCCAGAAAATTCACTAAAATTTCTTTGGTACGTCTCTTGGTGCAAGCGAAGTTTTCATGTTGTTTTTAAAATTCAAACCTTACAAAAACCACATGGTAAAATCTGTGAAGAAATGTATATGCTGATAATAATATCTAGCGTATTTTGGTTTCGTCAATATCATGCCATTCCCCTGTTATAACAGACAATTAACGCAGTTGTCATTAGTTCTGTGTTTGTATTTTATGTCTGTATGTGCTTTTATAGGTGCTCAGTGTTTTTTTGAAGTATATTTTACTGTAGTGTGTTGTATTGTTATGCTACCACAACAAATATAAAGTTTACAGAAAAAATCCCTACCGTAATTGAAATTAAACATCAGGGCAGAAATTGGGAAAAGTTCGGAAATAGAATATCTGGAGTGAATAAAAATTTCGATAAAATACGTCAGATGTTTGTGACAGCAGTTTTATACTACTTTGAGCAACTTCTATAAAAAGGGGTAGAGCTTGTTACAAAATAATTCAACTAATATTGCGTGCATGTTATTATTGATCAACTTGTGGGAGTAACAATGCAACTTGTCCATCGACGGAGTAGGAAACTGGGGCAACCTGGCCCCATGTGACACTTGCGTGCATTTGCGGATGCAGGACAAATAACTTTCTGCATTGTTTCCCTAGGAAACAAAATTTGGTAGTGTAATCAAGAGTAATGAGTTACAGTACACAGACTGAAAGCATACAAGTGGTAAAATAACACAATATATGAACAACAACGGGAAAATTGCCGAGAAAAGTAAAAAGAACTCTAAGGTTTTATGAAAACTAGTAGAGTGTAATATGTAGGAGAAAGGAGATTATAATTTTTGAAGGAACAAAGATTCGCCTAACGGTATGCCAATATTAACCACAAGGAAGGCCAACTGAAGTCAAATTACATTAGTAATGAGAATAACAAAGGAAGAATACATAGACTACAGAGAAATCCAATTAATGCACCCAACCGTAGTGAAGAGACTGACAATAATTTTGTTCTTGTACCTTTTAATTTTTCCTTTGAGGTACATAAGACATTTACTCAAATGCTAATTCACTGAACGGACGCATTGTTTCCAGAGTTCTGCAATGGCTTCCTGTTGTTGTTTCACTTTCTCCCGGCCTTCAGTTTTGTTTTGTTTCCTGACAAAATTTGCACGAAGTCATTCATCGTTGTCAGTTTGTTGCCTGCAAAGTTTATGAATTTTTTTTTTCCCTGGGCGTCGTAAGAGAGCTGTGTAAGACGGGTAAGGGGACGCGGAATTGAAGTTGTTTGTCGTTCTTGTCTTTACTATGCTCATCCCACTTACTTCTTTCACCACTCTTGTGCCCTCTTACCGTAATCTGATGAATTCTGAATGAAGATCTCAACGCGGTTCTTCAAATCTTGTCAAGGCATGATATGCGCGCACAAAAGAAGCAGTAACTTTCTGAAACTTGTCTCATCTACTTTAGTTTTGTATTTTGAATCTCCATAGAAAGAGAGAAATAAGACCGTAGATGAATAAAGGAACACGATAAATGAGAAAAGATTTATTTATGCAACGCAGCTGTTTTATGGTCGGTTTATGTTTTATAATGGTAAACTCACATACTGATGGGGCTGCTTTAAATATGCCCAAGGAAGATTTTTTTCCCGTAAATCAAAGATTTTTATATTTCAAACCAAGGTGCATCAGTAGGTTCTCTTTTATGTTAAATTCATTGGACGAATGCCTCAGCTTGTGTTTCATTGTTTTAAACCAAAGATACCTCCTCTATTTTTTTGTTTGTTTAGAACATCGCTCTATGACGCAAATTAGTCTGTAACCCATGGGCGACTTAGAATTTAACTTATCAATCGGTCTTATTCGGGAGAATGAAAACTATAGTGAAAATTTACCAACAACTATAATGAAATAATGGGTCTATTTCTCATTTTTCTTCAAACTTTGTGAATATTTTGAGCTCGCTGAGAATTTTTTATTTTCTACATAAGGGGAATAAATAGCAGTCCTCTGTCTTATTAATTTAGTTTATTCTGCTACTATTCCTTTATTTTCTTTACTACATATGGTCTGACACCATATAAAACGGGCGGTTTTCAGAGTGGGACGAGCCAACTGTAATTAATCAATGAAGTTGTTCCCATTATATGTTCTCCAATTTGATTCTTCCATAAGTGAGAAGGTCCAGAAACCCTAAAACAAATAATTAAGTTATTGTAATAATTTTTCCATTATCTGGTTCATACCTCCAAATTGAAAGAAATTTATCATGTGGATTTTCAAACCACTTAAATAATGTCACACCTCAGAAGAATTCATAATGCGAGGAGCTATCGTTATATACCAGATATTGACGAGTCAAAAGCGGTAGGCAATCCTCCTTAGGAAATCACATTTAGGAATTAAACTGTAAAGCTATTACTAGTAGGATACAGTTTGTAAAAATCCTTAAAAAGGATATTGAAATTTCATCCCAAAATTAGTACATAGAAAAAAGATTTCATGAAATAAAAAGGAGCCCATTGAAATATGCAGATACTTTAAAAATACATTTTAACTCTGTTGCTTTGTGTAGTTTTGAGGGTATAAACATAATCAGAATTGTGTAAAGTTGAATCCTTCAAACATTGCAAAACTGTATTGCAGTTTTTCAACACAAATTTTGGATTTTAAGATTTAATGTCTAGAAATGTATATCGCAAAATTAAAAATGCTTATACATGATTTACAAAGTACATATTTCATTTGACAGACTTCAACTTTACGTAGACTCTTCATTAGGAGGAAAAACACTTATTAATGCATCATTTGTCGATTTTCCGGTTATTTCTTTATTACGAGTAAGCATGTTCAATTCTACTAAAATAAGTAGAACATTTTTTAAACATAGAGAAATGATAGTAAATATAAATTTGTATCAGTATTTTTACAATAATAAAATAAGAAATAGATCCTAAGTAATAAAAACTTGAATGATGAAAGGTACTGAGATAATTAGTCTTAATATTTCAATAAGAATAAAGCCTTATTTCATTTGCATTGTTGGTCAATGAGCTAATGCATTGCAAACTTCGTAATGTTTCATCAATAAAAGAACTCGCTGGAATTTTTCTAAATGTTTGTCAGAGCAAAATATTTGCTGGTGGAGATATGTTATTGATAACTGTAGCAGTAGAGCAGATAAAGTATTTTATCATGAGAAAATAGGTGTTTCCAAACAAAATGCATATACAGAGGAGTATTTTCCCCTCAACTGGGGCTGAAATGCTTGGAATAGCTTGCAGTCTGTCGAATCTTTTTAGCGAGGTTTTACGTCTGCAGTAATAAAGGGGTAAGAATTGCGAACATATTCTTATTCACTTACAGTGTGGAAAAGTTTTCACTTCAAACTCTTAAACGCTCCAAATCTAGTTCAGAAAGAGATCCCCGGACCACTGAGAGCGGCGAGGGATTATTATTTTTATTTGTCATATTTCAATTTTTTCGAAGTACCGATACAGCTTGTGGCTTGATGTAAAAATGGTTTTCTACCTCTTCTCCTTCACAATTTTATGATTATGTTAGTTAAAACTCAATGGGGTATTCAATTGTGGAACGCTATGTCTAATTTTTAATCATATTGGGAAACTCCTTAAAACAGTTTGTCAGGGGACAATTAGTGTATAGCCAACGTTTTAGGAAAATATCTTGCTTTTTAGCAAATAGCTTTGAGAAGCATATTTTGACTGCTCTACTTTTAATGCAGTTACATGTTGAAAATACACTTCTTAAAGCTGGAGGAATATTTATGACTTCTCATTGTGTAAATAACCAGTAGATCTTACATTAGGAAAGTCTTACTTTAATCATGAAGCAAGAACTAGGGCTCGAACAGTATGGTAGTTATCAGCATCAGAACGTGAATGTAATTTTGCATTCATGCTTTAATTCTTTCCAACACGGCTGTCATAAAATAAGTATGTTTGGGACTTCGACGATATTTTGCGTATTCTTGATTTATAAGAATGTAGAAAAAATACTTATCACGCGAGATAAATTGAAATATTTTGAAAATTTTGAATGCTTCTGAAAGTGCTAGTATTTCAAAAACTTTTAAAAAATTTCCATATGTGCTACAAGACATATGACAAAATAGATGAACTGCTGAACAGTATATGAGAAGAAGTGACCAACAGCAGAATTGCAATCTTTGATGAATGGCGAACATTTTGTTTGGCATTGTATCGGGTCATCCGAATAACTAATGACTGACACTTTGGTGGAAAGTGCATCGGCCAATAAGCTAATTTTCACGGCTGTTCGGGCTATATTAGAGCCAGTGCGAACTTGGCTACACAGTAGTTCGTGGTGGAAACGCTAGAGTGACAGTCTAATAAATTCTTTCTGCTTATCAAATCACCCATCAACTATTTTAATCCTCTTTAAAAAAATTGTGATCTTTTGAAGAATATTATCCTCAAGTTCATCAAAAGTTTTTGGACATTACTAATTTATGAATCTCATCTCGACTTGGAATTTGATCACTTGGGAATTTATAGCCAAATAATTTCCAAACAGCGGTATCGGCGTGGATATATACGAATCAACCATAAACACAAGTTGTGGAATTGAATAAATGGGCCAAATGTTTGTCATTTGCTATTTTTAGAAGGCTTTACTTCGGGATTGAAGACGTTTTGTTTCTTTCACTGTTCAATCAGCACTGCTGAGTGGCGCGAGACTCAAGGTCAATATAGTAGTTGGTAAACCTTGTCCTCCCCGACTCGTATAACCCACCTAGTTTTCTCTAATTGCTTATCGATTGATGAGTTGGTAATCCGAAAACTGAATAGCTTTGTACATGGTTACATTTTCTTGGCAATTATTTTAACCCTTTCACAATTTGCAATTTTTTGCCATTGCTGTTAGTTTAATATCTAATTCGGCTTCATCTGAGTAAACATTAAATTGCTGAAAAGCGTTGCGCTTGTCATTCCTTAAACTGTGTTAATATCTCTTCCTTTTTAATGAGATAATAATTCCTTAGCTTAGAACACTCTAAGGAAGTCACCAATTTTGATATTCAACATATAAATCCATAGGTTTGAAACAGTGATATCCCCCAAAGTAGGTCGACACTTTTGGAACCGCTCTATTATCGTCCACTCGTTGGCCGTCAATTTTGGGAACGGGAATTATTGCGTGTGGGTTATTTTAGGATGTTGGGTTTTTTTTTTTTTGAGTAGTGTTTAACGCCCGTTTTTACTACTGAGGCACCACAGGCGGTGGACACTGATGATACATGAGATGAAATGATAAATTGGGAAAGGATTTTTTTTTAAGGAAGGAAGCGTTCCAGGCCTAAGTTTAGGTACCTCCCCGGCATTTGCCAGCTATGAAGACTGAGGAAAACCTGGAAAAAAACCCAGTCAGGGAGGACGGTCCTGGCGGGATTCGAACCGCAGACCTCCCACTCGCGAGTCCGTGCCTTAACGACCTCGGCCACCAGGTTGTTGTTGATTTATTATTTATTTAATTGGACGATTTGATGCTCTTCTTGTCGTGCCTCGGCTCTTGGAGACATGAGTTTGATGCTTCCTAACTCTCTGGTTCCAATGCAGAAGATAAGAATCTCAGGGGAATTATGGACTGTTTTTAATGACGTAAAGTCATTAGGGGGAAGGAGATTGTTCACTGTAATAATGAAGTTCGGCACTGGTTGAACATTTAATTTATTTGACAACTTGAAAGGTTCTGGAACATGCTGTGCTTCGTTGGATTGTGATTCGCGGTATTCACTCGCGTATTTATCCACTTGAACGCGATGGTGATTATTATTGCTATCACGTTGCACCGCCTAACTGACTCTCACTGAATGAACGATTTACTTTAACCTTTCGCAACGGTTTAACTATGCTGCTATGACGCTGATAGCTGATGCCTGATTAATTGTTACTCTTGCTACTACAGTTACTACTGTCACCGTTCTTACTCTAAGAACCGCTTCCTGTAACCACTGCTTCAGAACTCTTTGTCGCGAATGCCTCCAAGCCTAAACTGAAGACTGATTTCGACTGCTTTAGAATGACTAACCTCTGATCCTGTATTGCAGTTTTCTATAACATCGCCACGCCTCTTCCTAAATTAAATTCCCTTGATTATTATTCTATTCCTTAGCTATATGCTCGCCATTGCCTATCTTAAGATATTTATTGTATTGCTAAATTCTGCTCATTCGTTTATTTTTAATTCGATACCCATTGGCTAAAATTACTTCCCCCCTTCTGATCTACAATATCTTCCCACACGTTTGAGTTTTCCAAGAACATCCTGTCATAAATTTCGGCACTTTCCTTACATGCTTGATTTCTAAAGTAATATCTTTTTTCTCCCTTTGTTATAGATAAGGGCTTTGTTTCTACGAAAACACGTGTTTCTGTAAGAAGTATTTTCTTTTGACGGCAGTACAGCTATATATATTCTTAGGCTTTTACTGTGTTCTTACTCCTGGCCCCGAACAGGTGTCTCGGCTGGACTGTCCGTGAGAGTTTTACAAAAGGTAAAGCTTAACCGAAAGACGATTTTCACAGGTACGCTAATGACTTCCGATAAAAACAGCAGTTCCATTCCGTTTACAAACATAACAAAGTCATATTGGCACTGTCAATCATGGTTATTATAGGAAGATAACTTGAATATTGCTTACTAGCAAAATACCTGTCTATGAACATACATTAATACATATAATATTGGGGTCCTCCTTTTAATTACAATATTAATACCCTTGATTACCTGAAATAAGATACAATTATTATTGTAGTAGTTGTCAGAAGTAATTATACTTAAATAGGAAAATTTGGGACAACATTTTCTGCTTTAGGTTTTATAAGCATATTGAGTTTTAAGTGTTAAAAATATTTGACATTGATGCATGATCCATATATTGTTATAAGACACATATCTTCACTTTAGATGCCTAAAAGTTGTGTTTAGCTAAAACCTCCTGGATGTGAATGAAATAAAAGGTGTATAAAATGCGTCTCTGGTGCATTTTGTTGTTATCTGTTACATGGATGTGCGGTAATATCCCCAAAAATGAGACAATGAGCCATAAGTAATTTTAAAACTATTTCTGTAGAACCTTTTTGCTTGTATTTTATGATATTTTAATCCATTAGCAAATTAAAGGAATACGTATGTATTTTGTTGCATACCACTTATGTTGGAAACTTCACAGATATGCTGCATAGATTTATTAGCTCATATTAACATTTTCTGTATTTCGATAGAATCTTCTCTTCTATTTTGAAATAAATAATTTGTCTTCTGATAATTATATTACCCTTACAGTAGCTTTCCTTTACTTTAAACTACGCTAATATTTTATAACTATTCCTATTTTTACTAAAACTACATAGAAATGAAAATAAATGTTTATATGTCAGCATTATACTTAGATGATGTTGGTACTATTTTTTTTTAAATTAGACCAATTTTCACTTTTCCTCCCTTATGTATATTTCTAGAGTGAGAGTTTCATTTTCTGTATGATATGTAAATACATTTTAGTAATAAGATTTGTATACTACCATTTTTAGGTACTTTTCCTCATTCAAAATATAGGCTGTAACAATGTACAAACTAACGAGTTTTAAGAAATTGACGATTGGTTTTTCCTAATGGTCTATTCAAAAATTCAATAAAATTCCAACAGAGATAGTACTGTGAGATTGCTCACCATAACTGTCCGGGGTATATTTGATCCTAAAAGATGAAAATTGTAATTAACGAACTTTATGTATCCCTTTACCACATGGCATCAACAAAACCTATATACCATACCATACGCATCATTTGATTGTAAATTTATTCCAGAGTTATATGTATATCAAAGTTGATAAATGTTGATAAAAGTAAAATTAATCCAGAGTTGTATATATATATATATATATATATATATATATATATATTAAAGTTGATAAACGTTGTTAAAAGTTAAAGGACAAACATTTTAATGCTCAGCCGCCTACTGCGCTATTAAAAAAATAAAACACCAAAACAAAATGAGGACAAAATGGGGTCATTCAATCAAACACCATAACTTTTAAATATATGTTTTATAACATGTGCAAATATTACCAGTTTTACAAGCGATTATAACTTATTTTAGGAACCAGATTACCCAGTTCAGCATTTTTAACTTAGCTTTCGTCAGCAGTGATGCATTGAACGCTGCAGCAGGGTTTACAAATTCAGAAGTGTTAACATTTTTCTGTGAAAAGTATAAAATAAAATGTAAAACCATTATCTTCAGTTTTCCTAAATATTAATTTATGTTCAAATGGAATGAATTAAAAGTAAGCCTAACATATAATAACAGATGTAACTATTTTAGCTAGCCATAAATCTTTCCTTTGGTACCTTATGCTTATGTTTAAAATGAATTATCTGATAACAGCGAAGTCAATATCCTTGCGTTAATGTGAGACAAGTTTTAACAGACTGGAGGAAAAACCAGAATATGGCCATGGAAAGGTGACTAAGTAGTATGGGAAAGAGAAATTTATATTCATAAAAGCTAACAAATACGTGTACACAACACATGTAAATTCAGTATGATTAGCTAGTTGTGAAGAACAAAATTTTAATTTAACGTACATTTGAGATAAACGCATAACATCAATACACCAATAAAATTCTTAAAACATCATTAAAGCAATGAAATACAAACCTTATTTCGTTAAATTTTATATCTTAAATCTTGCAAAATTCACCACATTTAACACATTACAATCAATTAATTATTGACAAAGAAAATTACGATACAAACGTGTAGTAAATATTCTGTTTTATAGAAAAAACGAAAGACTTTAATGCTATGCCCAGATTACCATGTCTTAATACCATGTCTGATCATCATTCCTTGTGTAATAAAATAACAAATTATAACATAAACCAAATTAATAATATTCTGAAACCATTCACAAACAAAAAAAATGGAAGTGCATTCTACCTTGGTCATTGGATGCACACAGTCATGAAGAGAGAACCAGATCTGAAAATATTCATTTAAGAACCCGAAAAATCTACACCCCACTCCTAAGCTAGCGTCTTCTTGCTGCGACTTGTAGGAGGATAGACCAAAAACTTTCTGTTGAGCTCTGCACGCCGCACAGTCAGATCATGTATATATAGCGGCATACGGAAGGGGAAGAACGTAAGAAATAAGAAAGATCCATATATTGATTGAGAAGAAAGGAATGCACACACAAAAACGGCACAATAATACGCGAATTAAAGAATTATATCTTGTAAATATTTCGAGTTATATAAAAAAACTATAATTTAGAGCAAAACTGAAAGAGCTTTGTACCGCCCACTAATTAAAAGTATTTGTCATTGAAACTTTGTACATAAAGCATTTCAAGGGTTGTTTTAAGAATGTCCAAACAATTTTGTCTGTAGTTAATTATTGGCTCTTTTGAAAGGAACAGGGCTAAAACTTGAGTTGTTTAAAAATGTATGGCCACCGATATTAGAAAGATTTAGCTATCGTATACTCTAAAGGAATATTGCCCAGGACCCTCAGGTGGTGTAAAGTACAGTGGTAACATATTGAAAGTCTACTAGATCATGATTTTTTTCGAACATGTCATATATTGTGATTGTTATATAACCTCTGAAAAGATAGAGGAGGAAAATTAGTGCTTTGGCTGTAAGCATCTAATGCTAAGAAACCGTTTTTCTAGCGTAGATTTTACTTTTATATAGAAAATATTTTGTCACTTCTAACGTGATTATCTGGTACGAATGGCTAACTAGAAGACAAAACACGCAACTGCCCAAATAACAATTAAATTAGCCTAACTGAACGTAAACATTATCTCGGTGTTGCTAATTAAATTTAAATGCATGGTATTGGGTACATTGGATTCGATTGGATCATTAAGTGTCGAAACATCGTACATTAGCCTTACCTAGTTGCTGGCCGTTTGTTGCGGCGCCCCCAGTGGGGGCTTCTCTGGGAGGAAGAAGTAATATGAGGGGGAGCTGTGAGACAATGATCCACGGGCTGTAAGGTACGGGCGTCCCTAACATTGATTCCCCTTCAAGATTTTGAGCTCCTTATAAGGACCACTTCAATACCAGACTCCGGGACATAAACATTAACAAAGAGCAAGCCACCGGCACACTGCACCAGAGCACCTCACTCTCATACTCTCGATCCTGTAACAGAACCGATAGAATGAATTGATATTTAATGAGTGATTACAAAATTCTTGTAAAGAAAAGACCCATCCTAGCATTCGCCTAAGCGACTGAGTTGTTAGAAATAGTCATGTATCCTTGAAACAAATAATTTTCAAGGGCATGTTTTTTCCTTTTTTTTAAAAATGTTTAGCTTTAAGGAACAAGTTCCTAAAATATTTGACACCAATTAGTATACCTTCTCTGTAGGAGACTTTACTGCACAAATAATGGAGGCGCTCATTTATCATTGTTTAATTTCCGCGTCCTTAAATTCCAAAATATTTATTTAGAAAAAATAAACTAAATTTTATTTTCAAAGCACGTCAGCGACTTTGCGCAATGAAGTAAGATTCAGTCAGCAGACGGAGCAATATAAATCCTTTTACTACAGGAACTCTCCATCGACGTCATGAGGGAACTTGAGCAAGCTTGAGAAGAACATGTCGATGACATAAATATTTATGACTTTTAAAGGAGCTGTCCCGTTTTGCACACGATATCTCGTAACTCCGAATCCGGCGACCGAGTTTGAACTCCGCTTTGGACCATTGCCATCTGGCCAAGACTCCTCTGTGGTGTTACTTGGTCACTTTAGGTCAATGGTAAATGGGTTCTAAAGTCATGGGTTTGCAATTCAATTCCATCAAACAATCTTTTCAGCATCAAATGATGAAATAGTTGGTGACAACCTCACTCTATTATTTCGCCCTTTCTCAGACTGATGTTTTACAATTCAAAAGGAATAAAATGAATGATACAAACAGTTATCTGAAGTTATTCAAAATTAGATTACGTGAGTTAAGGGAAGTATTGAAGTCTTACGAGCGAGTAATAAATCTGTAAAGTTCATAAATAAAAGCCTGAAAACGGTATACAACAGTGAAAATAATTTTTTCTCTTTAGCGATGAGAAATATTAATGCTATATAAATATACGTCATAAAACCAAATTTGTTCAAGAAAGCAATGAAATACTTCTTTACTACACAGTATGAAGGTAAATTTATTAAAACAATGGTCCTAATAGCTCAACAGGCATTCGGTTGCTGCTTAGATTCCTCTTTTAATTTCACTATTTCCCTCCACTTTTTCCACTTTGGTACCTTTTCTTCAGGTTGCTTTCATCTGAATGTCAAACTGTCATTCCGGAAAATTCACCTGTGGGTTTTAATGAATACTGCGAGTTCATTTTCTGTGCAATCCCACGCGTAGGGCATTGAACGCCCCCTCTATTTGGTTTCTGAAGCGATATGTATTCACTATAGAAGCCTGGGAATGAGTCTGCAAACGGCTAGCAGATGGAAGCTTGTGGTGCCGTAGGGTTTAATCACGTACACCTGAACACTCCATATAGAACAGATGTGCTTCAAAGTGTCCTCCAATATCTCCTGGTAACTGACGGTTCGTGTCAATTCAGAACCAAAATAATATCCTTTGTGTCGAACAATTGGAAGGGTGAGTGGAAAATTTATAACGTTCTAACTTTCCAGTTTCGAGAAAAAAAAAAAAGCAAAAAAGTTTAGAAACAAAACTGTACGTTTTAGCGAGAAAACTACTATTGAATCACAGTACATCTAGTTAATATGTGTTTACTCATAAAATATCAAAGCAGGGTAGTTAAGTTGTTCATATTTATGCATGGTGGAATATTATCCTTTTTCTAAATGTTTTGACAACGGTTAAAATTATTGATTACTATAGCAGTTTTATGGCAAGTAATATTTAATTGTAAACGAAACATTAAATACAATTGTTTTACTGTGAACAACGATAATGGCTATGACATTTTTATCCATTCGGGTAATTATCAACCGTGTTTGAAACTAGATATTTAATGTCATAATAGAATTACTTGTACTCTTCAAATACATAGTAGGACACTTTTTAGATGTCTCTAGCTTCTTTATTTTGGCTGCAAGTTTCCACATGATCTTGTTTCTACAATATGAAAATGCCATAAACCAAAACATCAATGTACTCTCAAGTATTGATACAGCCTTCCATCTTCTCAGTGAGTATAAGCTGTCTGTACTTATTGACGTTGAATGCCATACTTTGTCCTCAGTACCTTTAAATTTTTTCCTTAAATATTGAGGTCCCCAGTCTTTGAAACTAAGCACTTTGTCGTTATGAAAACTTTTTAGTTGATACAGAGAGTTGAGAATTTTGGCCGTTCGAATGGTGTCACATTGGTTTGGAGAATAACCTGATGCAATCTCTGAACACATTGCTTGATGACGGAAATTTGTATCTTATGGCAGAAAACTGTAGTAAATAACAATACTTGTAATCTTGAGTGAAAAATATACCTTCAATATTATCATTTTTCCGATCGGCTAAACCTTCATATCGATTATAATAATGAAGCAGTATAGGAATATTTTCCTTTCTATAC
Source organism: Metallyticus violacea (assembly GCA_030762175.1). NCBI lineage: Eukaryota > Metazoa > Arthropoda > Insecta > Mantodea > Metallyticidae > Metallyticus > Metallyticus violacea. Next base: position 291,413,317 of record CM060846.1, read on the forward strand.
TCATTGCATAGTTTAAACAAACATCTACGAAAGAGCTAGCCTAGTTTCATTTCTCAAAGTTTTTCCACTGGTCCGTTCATTTATCTTCCGTTTAGAACTCTTAACCACATCACTTATCTTTATCAGAGTGCCTTGGTATGACATAAAATTCTTCACTTCAGAAGCAGTACAGGTTTACAAGAACGCGGCTTTCCACTTGAACTTACAAAATGTCAACCACAATTTAAGAGTTGCTCATGCGCAGTACGAGACTGAAGAAGAAAAAGAAAAAAAAATATTTATTTTGTGAAAGAGTAAATATCTTGAGTGCCAAATATTGTTTTCCAAGTCATTGGGGGATGCTAGCAACAATGAAAAATTAGAAAGAATGCCGATGAACACCTGATCTTATAATGTTGTTATAAACTATATAGTTAATGAAGTGGTAGAAGCCCAAGACGCAGGTTTTAGCCACTGAAGAAACATTTTTGGATTTATTTTGGCAATCATAGCTATAAGTCAGAAATTTCCTTCACCGATGACTGATGGCACAAAGTGTACTTATGTTGTTTATAAGGTTAAGTAAAATATGCAAAAGTTACTGTAGATACTGTTTCTAGTTCATTTTTCAAAATTAACTGCAATAAATTTTTACGGAATAGTTTATGTACTTTTATCTTTGAATAAACTAAACACTATATTAGTGATCGAAATAAATATGAAATTAGTGCCAACACAAGTGACGGACATCAAAGTTAGGCTATAGTCATTTTATGTACAAGTAGCAAGCAATATTATTAAATTGTATTCAATTTTATAGAAGTAACTTTGTTTGTCGTGGCAAAGTTTATATATGCCAATGTGAATTCAGTAGTTCTTAGTAAAATAATATTCAATCTTGTAAAAAAACGAAAATGATTTCTGCTAAATATACCAAAAGGTTACCTTATTTGCAATTATTAAAATGTTTTACAAATATTTTAAAGATGTGCATTTCTGTTGAATAATAAAATTTCCTAATCAGCAGAAGCCTCAATTTTTTTCTCAAATTCGTTTACCTTTACCTTGCATTTAGCTGCGCCATTTAAATGATTATTCCTTTTTTTTCTATCGCCAAAATGAAATATAAGATTTGGAACTAATTCCTTCACAATTGTGAATCTTTTTAAGCCATTCCCCATTTAATGATAATGTTCTTCTATAATGGTTGACATAAAGATCTGTACAGCTAGCATGATGCATGGACGATTTAGTTAATACAGAGAGGTTTTGATACTTCTGAATATTTAAAATAATAATAATAATAATAATAATAATAATAATAATAATAATAATAATAATAATAATAATAATAATAATATAGCTTAGCAATGGCAGCTTTTAAAACGTGTGTATATCGCTCCCATAACAAAAGACATTTCTCTTACCTTCCCCTACTTTTTTCCCCAAAAGGCAGAGTGGTGAGTGCCTTTTGGGAACTACAGATTTATAAAGATGGGGTTTGCTGGAATGGCCATTACTGTAAATAAAAACAGTAGAGACATTTTCTGTTTCCCTGCCGTCCCCAATGGTTATGAGATTTTCTGCGTCCCCGAGTCTTCATGAAGGTGTCTTAGATGAGTCAAGAACAAGATTGCCGAATGCCTCTGCTATATTGGGTAGACATACAGAACGCCAGGGAAGATGACAATAGAATGTTGCCTCACTTTACCACGGAGTAGAAGGTAAATATGGGAAGCCTGTAACTGCACGCAAGTTTAACGACGAGCTTGATACACTTCCTCTTCTTGAACGATGATATAGACTGTGGTGTCGCTGAGAGAGATAGAAAGAGAGGAAGTGAAAGTGAAGGAGCGTTCGCGATGTCAAAGTGTGCACAGTAAAGACGCCCATTGATGAAGTAAGTTTATTAGAAAAGCTCAAATAACCAAAACAGTAAACTCAAGTCTAGAACTTGATCAAATCATTTATTCTTCTTACTGTAACTGTACCGTGACAGCATTTATTCATCATGTGTTCTGATTGATGGTTCAATAGGGATTGGGTTAGGATCTGTATCAATATAATGTGTAGCAAGTTCATATTGACAATAGTTCAGAACATTCCTGTGTTTTTAAAGTCTGAAGTTTGAACTAAACATATCACCTCTTCTGCCCGTCCAATCTCAACAGATGTCCTTATTATAGACTTGTATAAATTAACAATTAGTGCGGGAACCATTGTTTCTTTTCATGGCTATGTACATTTCTTATCGCCTTGATAGAGGTCTCTTGGTTGCTCAATTTGCAGATACATTGTCTGGTAGTGGATATCTTCTAAGGCTGTGTGATCTTTGTTATGTTGCCACCAAACTTGTAATATAAGCATATGTTCGGTGATAAATGTGATGAAAACATGACATTACACTTTTCTTGATGTGGTTTTTTTTTTTCAGTGATTGTGAAAATACTTTCGTAGAGGATCAAATTGCACAGGAAGATTGGGGGGGGGGTGCTATTTCCGTACTAGTTGGTTAGTTTTCGATTTCAAACGTATTTTATTTTTGGTATGGAAACTGTACCACGTCATGTGATGGAAACTATTCTTAATGGAACGATACATAAACCCACCACTTACAGTTACTTATAGGGCAGTGCGACAGGCATCGTTTCCAGTATTACACTCCCTTTTTAATATTTGCAGAATGTAGCATTTCTAAACGAAAATGACCATAGCTTATCTAATATAAGTTAAATTGTATAACAACCTGAAATAAAATGAACCGCTATTCAACCTGACGAAGAACACACATTTTCAAGCAAACAATGATGAAGCGCCTGTCTTTCGTTTCTCTTCATTTGATAGCAAAAATTATCATTTCAACTTCCAAATACTGTGTGAGCTTACAGTGAAGTTATTTGAGCTACGCGCTTGCTGAGTGCGACTGCGTGCTTGTCTTCAAGGCTATGAATGTGCAAGTAGCAACTTGTTACTTGAGGGAGGCTTTTGCGTTCGTATTTAACTCTTAGTTTTCAATGTGCGTAAGTTGTGGGCTAATTGTTCTTCGCTATTATATCATTACATAAATATCTTGAAGAACATGTATTTATGTACGATACATATGTGGTAACGAATTCTTGCAGAGAAGTTATAATGCACCTCACAAGAAAATATCCCGACAGTTACCCAATAAAGAAACTTTTCGCCAACTTGTTAAAATACAAAAGACAGGATTTCTCAATAGCAATAAACGTGTTTCAAGCCATGATATACAGGAATTTCCTACGCAGATGCTGACAATGTATTTACGCTTAGGGGCAACACTTACAACAACTTTTATTTTACAGGTTAGTTCTTATCAGTTTTAAATACAGTACCATTTCATTCTTTCAGTAAAGCAATACAAAAAATAAAATGAAAATACCAACTTTACACGTGGCAACTCTCATCTCCCTTTTCAGGTTTGACGACTGCAATTCCCAATAATCAGGCGTACTAATGCAGTCCCTAGCTCAAATAATCTAACTGTATATTGGTGTGAGATCTTGGAATGTCGGAACTCACTCTTAGAACAAGCAGGCGGGCTCATCCACATTCCGAAAATGTTTCTTTCTAAGACAACTAGCACAAGTATTTTAATACTCTTAAACAAGGACAAGTTTAAAATGCGTTCTAATGTGATAAAGTCTTCAAAATATTAATAAACGCTATTGGTTTATAAAATCTTTGTTTTATTTCCTTTTTTATTTTTCCACCTGGGTTTATGCAATATGAATACCCTGAATTCAAACGTGTTTTCATTTTTACTCTCTTAGGTTAGGTTTTTAAATAAAACCACGTCAAATGTAACAATGTACTTACATTTTTATAACATATTAAGTTTTAATACATATAACTAAGACAAAACTGTTAGTTTTGAAAAGTAAACTTAATTTTTTTCAAAGCTATAATATGTCCTTCATAGTGTCTTTTTTCAAACACCAAGAGAAATCAGTCATTATTGACACATTCCAATGGCCTTCATAGCGTGATTCTATTATTATAACATATTTATGAAACCGCTCACCATGATTTTCACCAATTGCACCAAGATTCGCAGGGAAGTAATCAATATGACTGTTGAGAAAATGCACTTTGATACTCATTCTACACTCTAGATTTCTAAAATGCTGTAACATTTCTTCCATAATTTCTTTATAGTTCTCAAATTTAATGTTGCCAAGAAAGATTTCTGTCACTTTTTTGTATGCCAAATATGCTGACTGACTTCTCTAACTTGGACATCGATTGAGGGGAGGTCTCATCTTGCATAAACTCACGAATCTGGGGTCCATCGAAAATACCTGCTGCTATCTTAGTTTCTGTTTCCTATGGGAACTTTGTAACAAGAAATTTGAAACAATCACTATCCTTGCTCAAAGAAGTAACAAATTGCTTCATCAGGTCTAAGTTAATATGGAATGGTGGAAGGACAGTTGAAGATGAAACCAGTGGTCCATACTTCACATTTTTTTTTTCCTCCAGCGACTAAATTACTCTTTTGCGGCCAATTTTTCTGGTCCATTGCTATGACTTACTCCTACTGCCCTATTCACAAAGTGAACAATTTATTTTCTTGTTTAAATCTTTTAGAATATTTGTTTTTTATATCTGCTCAATGAACAAACAATAAAGAACCTCTTTTCTATAATATCGATTTGTGAAAAATTGTAGCCAATTGAGACAAAACTAAGGCTGGTTTGGGAGATTCTATATGGTAAGGAATCAGAAAATATGAACAGTTTTCATTTAGCAAAAAGTGTGTAGACCAGTTGAATATCTAAATAAATAGCAGTACCCATTGAAGGAAATGATTGAAAAAAACAGATCATTAGTACTGAAGGTGAAATCACTAAGCACTTTAATCCTGGCTGTAGCTGTAATCGCACCGTATTCTTTTTATAGTATCAAAAGCTGGGTCACTGAGGTCAAATGTGTTGGAAGGCAGCAAATTAAACGTTGAGAATCAGAGTGCAGTCGGGAGCACATGTAATCATAACTGTGGCAATGCATTTCGAATTAATCTGTTGTGCTAGCAATTCTCAGAATGCCTCAGGGAGTTCATCAGACAGCAGCCTATATGTCGTATGTTGTTGTTAACGTCATGTATAATGATTCTGTGTGCTCCTGTTGCTTTTCAGAGCATGTTGAACTGGCTTTACGCTGATAAGGGGATTTGAGACAGTCGCTCTGTTATGTGCTGACATCTCAGGTTTCCACAAATGCATTGTGTCATGTCCGCATAACGTGTAACTTATATTAGGAAGCGAACTCTGATCTGAATGACGTTTATTAGGGAGGTTCTGGTGTTAATCATTCGTCATTCATTTGCGTTGAAAATTTCCAAATAGCAGCAACATGCCCCGGAGCTCATCGTTGCTGCAGTAGGCTCACAGAATGACTAGATGGAAGGTAAACACGGCGATGCTTTTTGTAGCCCTTAGCGATGGAGCAGTGCCAACAATCATCACAATATCACCCGCTTCTCTTCCTCCTCTCTAGCCTAGCCAGTGCGTCCGGTAGCGACATATGTATTCGAACAGGACTGTACCCCTTAATGGGAGTAGCGTTGAAATGGCTTCTCTTTCTTTAATTGCTATTAAGTTCACATTTCCGGAGACATGTCTGGTCATTTCGTGTTCCCTTGTGTTTACTCGTCTCCTCGCTAGTCGTGTAATAAATTTGCTTCCTCTGAGTTGGTATATTGCTGTTTGCTTTGGGATTACTTCCTCCAATATTTATTTTATGTAACTAAAAGGTATGAGGTCCCTCCCCATTTGCTCGCAAACCAACAGCAAGAGTGTTACCACATAATGTCCTGGAATTGGCATTTAATTGCGACTGTTGTTTGCTTATATAACATATATTTTTAATGCTTTAACTTTGTATTCCCATCATCAAAAGTATGCCACGCAACGAATGAACAAAATTCAAGTGACTTCGTATATTCTGATTATAGAAATACATGTACAAAAGTGTTCTAAAACATTGCTTTCCAATTCATTCATAAATAGAAGCGATTTGCAAATTTGACGTCAAGATTAGTGCAGATATTTTTGTGTTCTAATTACAGTACATTTTGTTCGTTCCGACACAGGTGACCGAGGTCGTTAAGGCACGCACTTGTGAGCGAGAGGTCAGGGGTCCTGATTGTCCGCCGCCTGCAGTAAAATGGGCAATAAACACTATTAAATAAACCTTCGTTAACAAAGTGCGTGACGTTATGGTAAATATTTGAAAATAAAGTTATCAGATAGATAAAACATGATCATGAATTAAATACTTTTCAAGAGATTCAAGGAAAGGGGGGGGGGGACACCAGTAGCTTCATTGGGAGATGTTTCGCTATGAAATAATTCTCCTAATTCATAGTAAATAATAAAAAATAGTAATTATTTTGAACCAGATACAATATTTCTGTCCTGATACAATATTGGTTGCTTTTAATTTTTCGACACTAGGTTTCATTATCCTTTGTACGATTCAAAAGAAATAATTAGCTTTTACATTTCGTGTATTTTAAAATGCCAGACTCTTCATAACTTTAGTATATTATCTCACCTTCAAGCAGTATTATAAAAATCGTACTACTTTTGAGGCTTACAGCAAAATTGGTCACAAAGTATTACATTACTCCCACAGAAAAAAGGGAGAACTGTACACTCCAAAAGCTGCTGATTTAATAATCAACTTGCTAGAAATGTGCAACATACCAGAAATTGTTTATCCTTGAAACTGTGATATTACTCATATTGTTCGATTTTATTCAATAAATTTGATTTTGATTAGATTATGCAAATATAAATTACACTGCTGTCCATTAAAATTGCAACACATTGTGGGTGTTCAAAACACCTATGCGGAGTTGTTTGATGGGGCCTGTGCCACTTTATCTCCTCTATGATATAAAGCATACGAACGTCTGAATCTTCCAAGTGTAACAAATTTTCCTTCCAGCTACTTTTTTTTCTTATTCTATACTGCACTTATCATTTCATTTAAGCATCACCTGTTTCCCTTTTCCTAGCTGTAGGCTCTTCAAAAGGGATTTGTGATGATTTCTGTTACTTTTCAATTTGGGGTTAAATTCAAGCAGAAGAATTATTTCTAGTGCTGTTGAATTCCAAGTGTAAATTCATTCCCCAGGAACTATTCAAAACTTTTAATAAGACACTAGCTCATGCACTATTACTGCTTACCAACATAGGGATAAACTGCCTGTATGAGGCTTATTACCACGTTTCTCCTCCCCGAAATGTGTTGAGCCAAGTAACTTCAGACATCGAAGGACCTCGCGCTCATTTGCATATTTACTTCCAAGCATCAGACAAAATGAAACAAAATCTCTGCTTGCAGTACGCTTGAGAGACCAAATAAGAAGTGATGATATTTGAAAATAAGATTTCAAGAACTGAGGTATAAGATACACTTGCTGGTTCGGTATACTCACTGAATAAGGTGAGTGTATAAAGTTATGATGCCGGTGAACTCAAAGTGCGCCATCATTAATTTATTCTCTTCGTCGTATCAAAAATGTACTGTAATTAACATTTAATGACAGACATTTTGTTTGCGCGGGTCTTTGCGTTTAGTAAGAAACACACATAAATGTCTTCCTTGACTATGCGCAATATTCAGCTGTTTTTATAAACTACTTCACTCATCCAGCAATGTGCTCAATAAAGGGCTTTATGTTCATATTAAATTTCCCTTGTGTGACTATTTTACTGGCTTTAGAACATATCAGTACAACTGTATATCTAATTAGCCGTCTCCATTGTGTACGTACTTGCTCCTTCTTGGTGACAGGCTATCAACTGAGACCGGTAACCTCCCTGCTGCAATGACAGCAGCCTTTGATTTAAAATATAGTTTATCATAGGGATATGATGACGGGATATTCCATAAAGGACAATGCTAACCTATTGGGTAGTATGAGCGATATATGCTGGATTTTGCGAGATGTGGAGATAAACTGCTTTATTACTATATTCTCTCATTAAACATGACACGTGAACAACTTGACTTCCACCATAACGTTCATCAGATTGTGAGAACAATCTATAGCATAGCAATTCCAATTTGATGTTAATGTTCTTGTTTGCAAACATCTGTAAATAAAGAATTACATATTGTTGGACTGAGCAACCAAGTCACTTCTCCAATGACCTGTAACTAAGCCTGCATAACAATTTGAGGAACACTGAAATTTGACCATGCTGAAGAAGGCGTCCTTTCCACGTTCTTTATTTACAACCATAACGTTAGGAAATAAATACTACTGGGAACTGAAAAAAAATTACTTTGTGTTTTTTGTCTTAAAAATAGGAAGTTTCAGTTTTTCTACAATATACAAGATGAACGATCCTTCACACAACCGGTTTCGCAGCGCGCGGCCGGTCGGCGATACTGGCTGCTGTGTCGGCGGTGCGAGTTATAGAAAGTTCGCAGTAAATATAGTACAGTTTGTCGCGTAAGTTATTTCTAACATACATAACACAAGCACTTAAAAAGAAAAGTAAATTGTGAATATATTTATATTTAAGTGTATATTAAGCAAGGAGAAGCTGGAGCTTCCACCCTTCATTGTTAAATCATTTCTGGCACCTGCTTAGGATATTGCTCATTGCACTCTGCAGTTTCCTCTGAGAAAGGACAGCAATTTCTTGACGAATGTTAATTTTAAGTTGATCTAAAGTGTGTGGATTTGATTTTTACACTTTCTATTTTAATTGTGCCAGAGATAAAATCGCAGGAGGTTAAATCGGGGGAATTAGGGAATTCCTCTTTAAATAATCTCCTTATAGCATGCGCTGATTCTGTACACACATATGAATCATAAATGAATACTCTTTGGGGAATAGAATGCTTTTATTACCCCATTTCAATTGATACACTTTCACTCAATACACTGTATTGCGTCGCCTAGCAACACGCATACTTGCGCAAGATTTCAACTCGCAATGAAGCCTCTTGCAGCGATAGGGAAATATACATAACGATATAGTGCTGCCGGCCGATCCCGCGGTTGCGTCAAGCATTTACTCAGTATAATATATTATATAATATAATACATTATATATATTATAAATTATAACGTCAATTAGGTATCAAAGGGCTTTAAATTTGGTATTTAAAATCAGCGGCGCGCTTGCCACTCCCACAATATGCACGCCAAACTGACAGTTGCAGTAGTAATGCCCTTTGGAATATATCAGCGGTAATTTCGTTTTTATCATGAGCAGCCCTATAAGAAAGTTTTTCTTTTGTCTAGCAGCAGGAAAGTAGTCTAGCTGCGTGATTTCTCTTGTTTATTTGATTTGTACAAGCACTAATCAGTTGGTTTTCTGTGTATCTTGAGTTTTGTATATTTAATGGTAATGTGGGCATGCTAAAGAAGTTTGAAAAGTCTAAATTTCGTGGAAACCAATATGTAAATAAGAAGCAAATATATGAACAACAATCTAACCTTCAACCTGGTCAAAGTGCGAGCTCAAGAAAGCTTGAAGGGACTGTAAATAGTTTTACTGTTTTTGATGAACAATGGTGTTATATAATTATAAACAGACATATAAATTATCCTGTAAATAGCGCAGTGAAGTGTAAATAACACAATGAAAGTTTGCCAACAACTTGGAAGGGAAGATTAGCATTTAAGTTATTATTGCCGTGTACACACACACACACACACACATACCATTGCAGGTATGACATCTCCAAGCCAGGGAAGTTGTTATGGCGTAAATGTTAGAACAGTATTATGCAATGAGGTATTGGCAAAGAACAGAGTGCACCTGTAGTTTTCTGTGGGATGATGGATATGCCACCTCAGCCAACAAAATTCACGACTTTCACTAAGTTGCTGTAGTTGAGATTTTCCAGCGTTCAAGTAATGCAAGGCCGTGAACTATCTAGAAGACGGTGATTCCAAAGACTTTCAAAGTTTTTTTGAAAGAAAATGTGTATGGCACAAATGTGATAAGAATGTAAGACATGCTGAAAAGGATGGGGTCTCGTCTCCGAAGCGTAAAGAAATCAGTAGCAAGATAATTGTCAGTTTGAAAGCTAATTTCTGGTCGATGCACACTCGCAGATCCATAAATTGACTTTCTCCAGCTCTATTATGGACTGGCAAAAAGAAAAACTGCAAAAAATACTGTCAGAAAAATTAGGAAAGTTATCTGGGCAGTGTACTTTCATAAGCTGTCCACTGCCTCTTCCCGATTTCGTGGTTTGTGTCCCGCAGGTTTGATAGATGATACTGCAGACTCCCTTGGAGATGAGCCCTAAGCCCGTGATACTTGCAATAAAGCCAGTCTTTAGGGATTTCTGTAAAGCGGATCTTTTAGAGAAGTGTCTCAAAACCCAAACGAAGGTTTTTATAATATAATATGGGAACGCATTCTCAAAACTACTCATGTGTGTATTACCACTAAGATTGGAAGTCCTGAATGCTCTGATAACTTTAAATAATATGTCTAGCAGCAGAATTAAAGTATTGGTTCATCTAGCGATAAAAGCTGGTGGCAACATGAAGACAATTCTTCAAGAAATCGACAAACAACATGTTATGGAAGCTGAAAAACAAACAAAAATGATGACCAAAAAAGTCAGAGTGTAAAGAAGACTACTGACACGAACTAAGGAGAGTAGAGGGTGTGCCAGTGATAAGAATTATGGGACTGGAAAATTCTGAATTAGTGAGTCCCTTATGTTTATGCATCAATTTCCTATAGGTTGATTTTTAACAATTCCAGTTCACTTTTCTCAAAAACTATTTGGAATATCTGAATGAAATTTTACTGTACTTTTTAACGATAGATACTACAACTTTCGACAAACATTATTAATCAGTCTCTTTCAGTTTATATTTTAAAATTATTATTTGTTGCATAAAGTTAAATTTTTCTGAACATAACATTACAATTTTTAACACATGACATATTGATCAAATTTGTGTTATAAATTGTAAGAAATTTTGCTCACAAGTCATATAAACATTTGAGTTAATAAGTCAAACAATTTCTAAGAAGCATGCACTTGAACGATTGCAAGCTAAATAAAGCAATCAGTGCACAACCAATGAAAAAACAATCTTAAAAAAATGTCATTTAAAGTAAAAGTTTCCTACCATATGCTTTAAAATTGTTTTATTTAGCTTTACATTTTTGCAAAATTTCATATAATTATTTGTAGCAGTTTGAAAAATCAGAAACTTAAAAATATTTCAGCACTCGAAGCAGTCCTGCAATTACTCAATCCCCTTAATAGTGTTTGTATATTTGTGTATATGCATGTAGATTTGTATGTATGTAGGTATGTGTGTATGTATATATATGCATGGATGTATGTGTGTATATATATGGACATTTTGATTCTTGTAAGGACGATATTAGCTTGTACCGCCATAAGGCCCATGTGACAGTTGTATTTATTTCAATGTATTCAATAACTAGTACAATAAAACGTCCATTACTACTACTACTACTACTACTACTACTACTACTACTACTACTGCTACTACTACTACTACTACTACTACTAATATATATTATATGCAGAAGATCAACATCTCCTTATTGCAGATAGTAAACAATCTTTGAAAAGTTAGAAAGAGCTACGTGCTGTCTACTGGGTCAGTTGAGCTGTGTAGCTCAAAATAAGTCATTTCCCAGGCTCTAGACAACTATAGTACGAGTTAGACGCTACATTTACAACTGTCAACATTAATGTTCCCAATAAGTTAAGCTTGAACATTATATAATTTTATAATAAGTCACGAATGGATAAGGAACCATGGCTGAGGCGGATTCTTAACTGTGTCGAAGGTTCAATCTCTATGCAAATAGCTTTGGGGAGCTACCTCAGACATATCTCTGGGGAAGTAAATATAGTGGAAGCGTGGTGCTGACTACATTACTATCATTAAGTGTCCTAGATGTTGAAATCGGGGTGCCTTATCATTCTGACTGGCCACCGTTTCTCCTACTCGCTCCGTGTATCATTGAACTCTTCATTTAAAAGGTATTAAAGCTTAAGGATTTCACATATCAGGATTCCCCATGCGAAACAAGTGCCAAGAAAAAATTTACATTCGTTTCAACAGCACAGGCTAACCAGTACGAGGAATGGCAAGATACTGTGAAAATATCCTATTGAAGTTTTATGGTTACACTTCAGTTTAAATTTTCACTCGCAGTAGCAATTAAACTGAATAATAATCATATTAAATGTTTTTAAAAGCAGCAGAACATCAGTGCGTTTATATCGTGGGATATCGGACGGATTATTAAAAACGATCGGACTAGAATTTCGCCGGAGAATGTCTTGATTTTCGCTTGACATGAGAAGATACGACATAGGGTTCACAGCACATTCAATCGTTCAATATTTCTGTGAGAGGGATGCTGCGCTTGCAACACATTGCCTCTGGCATGTTTCAGACAGAGTAAAGCTTTAGGAGTAAATATTGATTTCCAAATCTCTCTGACAACCTCTGTGGAATACCTTCTGTGCTATAACTCTCCGACATGCTTGTACCAATATTGGTCATGTCTTAACAGCTGACCTTCAAAAGAAGCTGAAGTTTTGATATCTAAACTTTTGTGCACGTAGTGCCTGCTTGCTAACCAGCTGACTTCGTTGTTCGGGCATTTTATCTGAGAAGTTTTTGCTCAGGAAGGGTAACGAAGTCAGTGATACGCACTGGCTCTCGTATTTACCATTGTGTTGTTATTCATTAATCTTTCATCGGCTTGAACGTCGTAGACTAAATATGTGCAAGTATTCTCATTTAACAATACTTTAGTTCTGATTAAAATGTGCAGCGCTAACAGATTTTGTAATCATTGCATTTTTTGGAAAATAATTGCATTAACTGTCTGTACTATCATTTTTTACTTTTATTTCCCCTATTTAAAACACATAGTTTAAAATTAAATCAAAACAGTAAATATAAAGGGCATTTAATGTGTATTGTAACACATTTTGTTTCTCTTTCAAAGCTTGTTTATTTTAAATTTGAGATTGTTCCTCAAATCTTTGCCTATGCAGTTATATTTTTATTACATGTCAAAGTTGCTGTCTCATCTAAATGTAAGAATTTGTATGCCACACTCCACGAAATGGTTAATAATAGAAATAAAATTCCGCAAAGCACTAAGGGAAAAGGAGGTGTAATGCAGTATCAGACACTGCAGCGGCTGACTGACATTGTAAATAAAGAAATATATCAACTAATGAGCTTTATTAAGAATGTCTCCTTAGTGTAGTGGTAGCATTTATGATCTGAAGGTTCTGGATTCAATTCCTAGTCAGGTCAAACTAAGTAAGTTTTTTTTTTCTTTTTTTCCCGGAGTTTGCCTCACCCTGAGAAGGTGAATGTGAGATAACTTCAAGGCACCAAGGACTGCGAACGCATTTATGTGATTTTTTTCATACATTCCTACAAAGTACGTTTAGCTATCTATAGGTTTAAATACCCTTCTGGTGCCACATAACCATTTCAACTACACAATCTCCAATGAGACTGCTTACCGCTACCCTATGTGTGCCCCGGTCTCAGAGGTTCGCTACAAAACCACAATGTTCAAAAGAACATCGCGCTAAAACTGGACAAAATAATAAACTTCGTTTCATTCATCTCCACCGTTGTTAACTAGCGTCTGATTTGAATTATTTGTTATAAATAGACAATTTAAAGTGTGTATGAGTGTTTGTGTGATTGATTCTTCATTTCCAAAGTATCTCCTAAGCACGGCTTAGTATGAAGGGACTATTTCCACATGTAAATTAATCAGTGGTGAGCAATGCTTGGTGCAACCATGGGACCGGCCTGCAGCGCTATATTGGCTGTGGTGGGGAGTATATTTCCCCTCCGCTGCGCGAGGCTTCAGCGTGAGTTGAAATCTTGCGCAAGTAGCACGTGTTTGTTACGCGACGCAATACAGTGTATCAAGTGAAATGCGGCAAGTACAAGTACAAGTATTTTCTTCCCAAAAAGTGTTCATGTATGATTCATAAGTGCGTACAGAATTAGCTCGTGTTTTAAGGAGATTATTTCAAGAGGAATTTTCTGTTGTTCACGTTCCTAATCAGAGCTCGATTCATCGGTTAGTAAATGAATTTCTTGAATCGGGAAATGTTCTTTATCTCCGGGGGACAGTTAAAGAGAAAGTGTAAAAAACAAATCCACACTCTTTAGATTAACTTAAAACTAACATTGGTCAAGAAATTGCTGTCATTTCTCAAAGAGAACTGTAAAGTGTAATGGGTAATTTCTAAAGCAGGTGTCAGAAATGCTTAAACAACGAAGGGAGGTAGTTCCAGCATCTCCTTACATAATATACGTGTGTAATTTACTTTTCTTTTGAAATATTTATGTTATGTATGTTAGAAATAACTTACGCGACCCACTGTACTATATTTGCTGCGGACTTCCTATCACCCGCAACGCCGACACTGCAGCCAGCCTCGCCGGCCGGCCGCATGCCGCATAACCGGTTGCGTGAAGGATCGTTCACTCCGTGGTTGATGGTTAAACTGGAAACCTGGGTCATAAGTACTCGTAGCATTGCGAAACGTCTCTTAAGGAAGAAATCTCTCATAGTAAAAATACCTTAGGGAGGTCTCCAGGGTACATAGAATCAGATAAGGTAGGTTTGCTGTTCCATGCTTGGAGGAGGACACGGTAGCTCAGTTGGCAGAGCTTCAGCCCGGAAAGTTGAAGATCCGTGGTTCAATTTTGGCCGTGACCCTACCATTTTATGTCTAGTTCATCATTTCCTAGATGGCTACCTTTGCCTTATCGTTATATCTGAACTTTCGTCCAGTGCCAGAGAATAAGCTAAGTCTGATAAACTGCAAATTCCTGTTTTTAAATAATTAAGCAATATTGTAACCATTGTTTTAAAAATATTGTGGGATAATTGAATTCTATTATATTTATTAACTTCTGATAAAACGGATAAAACTAAACAAATTCATGGGGGCAAAGCAATACACATTTTGAAATCTGCCAAGCAACAAAATACGAGGACTGCAGAGAAAATAATGCCAACATATGAGGGCGTTATTGTTCTCAGCACGTGTAGAGGAATGACATTGCTGTTCAGCACACTCAGCGTCAGAATTGCACTATTTGCAGAAGGACGAATACAAAGCTGTCAAGTAATGGTGTAAATTTGAACTTCCCCAAGGTGATGTTTTCTAAACTTCAACTGCGTAAATTAAAGTTGAGGTGGAACATTTTAGAAACGTGAGGAAATGTTATGCAGATTTGTGAGAAGCCTAAAGCAAATACTTTGTGCCTTATCGAACGGTATTCCGTGGGGTGCCCGACTTTCGATAAGGGTTCAATAGAAAGAAGGTGCACCAGGTTTAATTCGTCTTGTCCTTGAAGCGCATTATTGATTTGATTCACAATTATTGCCGGAGGTCGATCATTCATGAACTGACGCGGTTGTCAGAACACGCCACAGTAGGGCGCTCTTTCTGAAATACAAACAAAAACAGCTTAGCCACGGAAATCAAGTGCCTTTTAAAATTTGATAGCAGATGATAAACATGACAGGGGTTACAATGAAAAAATGTAAAAGCATCCAGATGCATAAATGATTTATCACTTTTGAATATTGTGGCATTACTTTCCCTTTCACAGTAAAGACTTTTGTTGCTTCATAATTACAACAACTACAAGAGCTGTTCAATAAAAATAATATATTCTTTTCTCAATGTGGTCGCCGTTGGATGCAATGCACCTGTCTGGACATTTTTATGTCTTCAAAAAGATGCTTGAAACTATTCTTTGAATATTGAAAAATGAGATGACCATACATGTAGCATTTTTTCTCTACAGTCTTTTTTAATTAAGCAAATAAATGTTTACATGGAAAATTAACTAAAATATGTTACTTTTCTTGATAGTCTCAGAAAATTTGCCAGATGTGATCTTGAAAAATTGCGTCCTGCGTGCGCTTTCCGTGTCAATGTAACTATGGTGGCATTGAATTGGTGGATTTGCACCTGTCAACTGGCCGTAGCGATATGCAGATTTAAATCCCCGTATTTTTTCTCCATTCTACAGGGAAATCAGAAAGATTTCATATGCGTATGAGTGGTTGGGAAAGAGGCTTAGCATAACGGTATGGGAACTATGAGGGAAAACAAGACTCTTATTCATGAATTCGGGGTTCGTATATCAAACGATGGTCCCTTTTAGAAGTCAAATGATCTCGTAGGTTCCCTAAATAAATTGTAGTTTTTATTTTGTGCTATGGTAAATCATTGCTATATATACCCAGACTTTGCCTAAATGAATTATAAGAACTTGTTAATTGCAGCTGTGTGTATTCTAATCTCATGACTATACACTAGAAAGAAGAAGATTTATGCGTGATCTAAGTTTAAAATATAGGCACATAGCATTTAGGATAACAGCGTTAATTTTAAAAGTGTTCTCTAAATATTGTGCAACATGTACAAAAAGTGTAGTAGGGTCGTTCATATTCAACCGGGGTGTGTGTGTGTGTGTGTGTGTGTAATGCTCTTCGTTGACTTTTTGCATAAAATTGGTGAGTAATACTTTTACTCTAGTAACATAACAGCTGAAAGCTATCACTTCCTGCCAATGATTACGTTCATAAAACGCGTTTTCTCTCTTCCTTTGTTAAGGCTTAAGTTGCACAAGGTTGCGGCGCCATCTGATTTGCCGTGCACAGAGGTCTTTAAAGGCAGAAACTTTGAGACCGTCAGAGTTCCACAGCTATAATTTCGAAGTTTAAGCTATAATTTTAATAAACGCGTGAGAAGCGACAGTAAAGAAGTGCACAGAAAGCGTATTTTAGAATGAAGTAAAACAGTCCATCACAACTTTCGTGTTCTCCACAGCTTAATATAATCATAATCAATACACGTTAAAATTGTAAGATATGAATTCCGGTACTAAAATGTCTATGTGCTATATTTAGACATAGGTGTTATTTTATCCACCTATATGTTAATTTCTTAAACATTAATAATACTTTTATATTTAAATATTTTACCTGATAAAATTAGGTCCTCTCTTCTACTTTTTAAGGGACAATTAAGATTTAATTAAATATGCAATAAAATTAAGGTCATTTGCACACTAAGAATAATACATGTTAAATGCTTTATTCAACAAATAAATAACCTTCGAACAACATTCTAAATTATTGTGACTTAATATGTGACGGCAGGATGTTCTAGAGACCAGTAGTTACAACTGTGAAGGATGAAGAAAAATGAGAGGTTCGGTATAAAGGTATAGAGAGAATGGCATTGCTATTGTCCAGTGTTTTAAATTGTGATGAGAAGTTTTGGTCGAAATGTGGTCGGAGTTGAGGTACATAGAGTCCGACGAAGAAGAATGAGAAAGTTAGGTATAATGTTTGGTACGTTTCACCGAATTCTCACAAAGGTTTTGATTTGAAATACAAGTATTTTGCACATTAATGTAATGACGCCACAAAACATGGCCTACGTACATTTATGTGAATAGTGCGTAAATTTTGCAGATTTTGATAACACTAAATTATGACACTGTAGATGGGTTATTAACAGTCACTTTCTTTCAACCACTGGGAAAGCCTGAGGTCATTATTATAACTTTTAGTCTGTTTATCTTTAATCTTAAATCCTGAGTATTCAACTGCAATATTCCAATATTTTATATTAGTAATCCTTGGTTTTGTATCACAAATTACATATATAATATTCCCCTATATAAAGTGAAAATACTTTAATGTTGTTCATTAACCTTCTGTGCTCGATCTGGACTGATTTGTATCAGTCGTGTTTTTAAACATTTATTATTACATGCAATTAATATATGCGCAAGAGTTTTTTTAATATGGAAAAGGTTTGTTACAGAAATTCCCTTCAGCTTTGCATGACAGTCACTATTGAGCAAACTTGCACATTCCTGTCACGAAACCCGAATGAACTGCATGCGATTTCGATTCTGGTTTTACGAGGTTGGGCAGTATCGAAGTACCGTCTTATATATCAATGTTTTCAAAAAGCCATCGGAAGACTTCCGCTCAATATTTCACGCTTTATGAATCATAATAGAGCACTGAGATGGCACGGTGGGAAACGAAAAGAGTTATCTTCTCTCAAGTCCGAACGCTGGTAAACTTTAATAGCAGCCTTAAAGAATAAAAGATGAGTGATATTGGATGGCAGCAAAGAACGAGTGGCTGGTTGAATAAATGGATAAGCACAGAAACAAACTTGGTTTCAATCCAGAGAACCCTCTGTTTCCACTAGTATTAACATGGATACATTCAAGTCGACTGAATAACATTAGCTGATTAATCCAATTCCGTACCCGTTGAATCATTAACGTTATCAATTTCAATAGAAATAATACACAAATAATATTGATATTTAAACTCTGTCAATAAAACTTTCTCAAATTTCCGTAAAATGTATTAAAATATATTACTCTAATGCACATATATATCCTCAATGATATAAAGCAAGTCTTAAAGCATATAAACAGTTTGCATTTTGAATCAATCTATTCCCTTCATAAGTGAACTGATATAGATTGAACATACGCATTCACATTCATAACATTCGTTAATTCTTTATACAGTAAGGTTCTTTAATTGCGGGTTGGCAGAGCGCTGTTAACTGCTGGGGAAAAACACCCATCGTTAAGACATATAATGCATTTGCAGGTAGCAGCATGTAGTTAGTTTGAGAGAGTCTTTGTCAGCCAGGGGTTGTGCGTTTGTTACTCTGTGCTTTCATTGTATGTAAATTGTGTGCTAATTGTTCTTCGTTAGTTACGCCACTACGTTAATATATTTTTGAAAACGGGTTTTTATGCACGATAATCATATGTGAAAACGAATTCTTGCAGAGAAGTGATAAGGTGATTAGAAAAAAAATCCTGTCAAGATATTCTAAATCGTGTTCTTACGGAATAAAAGTTATGAAATGCAGCGATTTTCTACACAGACGCCGGCAATATATTGCCGCTGAGGGGCAATATTTTCAAAATATCTTATAAATCATGCTAGTACTTAATGTATTATGTTTTAAATGCAGCATTATTTTGTGCTTTCTGTAAAACTAAATACTAAAATAAAATACAATGCGATCAATGATGTATTCCCCCAGAGCGAGGGATTTTTTCTATGAGTGAGCCCCCATTCGTTGCCGCGCCGAGGAGGGGGTAACAAGCCTGCTTGATTCTTGTTGATCTTGCTGTCACATCTTTCCCTGGGTGAGTGTTGTGTTGTTGTTTCGTATTTCGACAGAATACATTTAGTGCATTATGCCTCGTGGGTTTACAACGGCATAATGTGTATTTATATACGATTCATATGTTTTAACTTAGTGGTGAAAGAGCCAGAGCACCATTTTTTTTAGCATGCTATTGATTCTGTTACTTGGATGAAAAGCATTCCGGCCCTTTTTTCACAACCTTAACCGACAGGGTGCGTGATCATATATTTTTTCAACGGAACTCTGCTACTGCTGACATTGCGAATAATTCTATTAGAGCAATTCACACTGGACAGAGTTATTAGCAGGGGAATGTGGTCCCCTAATTCCCCCTATTTAACAGCCTGCGTTTAATATCTGTGGGGTAAATATAAATGTCGTGCACAAAACAAACCTTCACACCTTACAAGAACTCATAGAGATTATTCATCAAGCGAATTGTGTATACTTTCTTAAAGAGACATCAAAAATGCATGGAGAATGAGGGAAGGCAGTTTCAACATCTCATTTGAAAATTTGTTAAGTAATGAGTCTCTTAAATCGGATTGTGTATTGCTGTATATTAGTTTGTTTTATTGTTTACCATCGCATTAATTGGCGAGATTCGGGTAACAAAGGCGCGCTTGCCCATACGCAAAACACTCCGGGGGAAACAAAACTGATCGAACGGTACTAACTGTATACATGGTGACTCCATCTCCCCTTTTCCTATTGCGACGGCTAGGTAGCTCCAGTAAGCAGTCACGCTCATGCGGCCCGTAAATCAAATAATTTCATCGTATGTGATTAGGTATGTAGCATCTTGTGGAGATACTGTTAATATAAGTGTAAGATTCGTTTCTTTTTGCGTTTACCCAGAATATTTATCATGTTTAATTTATAATACTATTACTTTTGGCTGTAAATTCCAATGTTATTTACTTAAGTTTCATATTTCCCATCCAGCTGGTTATTCACATGTGGCCAGCATCTCTTTTGGTATTATCTTATATCCTGACTAAGAAATCATTTCCCAAAATTCAGTAAAATATTTAATTTTATAGCATTTTAAACACATCATTTGGAATACGTGTTTAATTAATTTATTTTGTGCACTATTAGTTATATGAGCGATTTTTGTACAGATTCTCCTGAAAGCCAACAATTAACACAATTAGTGTGCAGTTGTACATTTGTATCAATGAAGTGTAGTCAAAAGTTTCCGACTCATAATGTGGCCCAAAAATGGTGTATTTGATAATGCATTAATGATTATGATAAAGAATCAGCTTTCACATTACTTGAGGACAGTAATTTAAAATCCAAACACCTGGTGAAAAAGCCCAATAACATTGAATCTGTTGAAACACATTTCGCTGTGAAATAAGACGCCGAAAGCTTGTGTTGAAGGCGTCCCGAGATTGCTGCTGGAACCATTGTTGAAAGTATTTTGCGCATCTCGTCTAAAACACACGGGTAGATGTCGCGGCTGCAAAGTGGGTGCATCCTGCCGCCGCAACTTCGGCATAGCGCAAAGCAGAAACTCCGAGAAATCCGCCATGTGGATGGAAAAAGATCGTCCTCATTACCTTATATTTTACCGTTTACAAAATTCTATTAAATATCAGACCCTCTTGTGATATTACTTGTGATTATTTAGTAAGAGTAACACAAATTAAGGTGAGGTTTAAACGATTCAAAGTAGGACATACATTACAGGATAGTGACCAACGCTCCGGGAAGCCATCAGCCATCAGACTTGTGCCCCAACTATTTTCGCATGAGCAAAACCAAACTTCGCTTTGAAGTCGCTCATGACATGCTAAAGCACTCATCAAAAGGGTCACGGCTTCCAAAATACCATGACCATTGCTGATAAGACGCGAGGTATGCTGCAAATTGGAAAGTAAGGGTTTTAGGCCGCCGCGAGAAAAATCTTCATTATACCTTTTATTCAAACCTTCAGAATATTATCGTCATACTTTTCTTTTTCCTCGTCTGTTTCTTTCAGATATTCTAAACGCTGATCGGAAGTATTAAATATTTAAGAAAAAAATTAATTACAATATCATTTATACTAATTTTTTTTACAGGAGTTCTTTATTAATAAAACAGCCTGCATGGATGACGATAGGTACCTGTTCAAAGAGAATGTAACTTTCACGTCACCAACTTTGGTTATTTAAATGAAAAAAATGGAAACAAATCAATTTATGTATAAAGTAAACTTCTGAACAATTATCCATTTTGACCACAATGAACAGGAGTTTCAACCAGAAGTGTAACTGTAGATGAAAGTGGTCATCCATGCGACCACTCCAGGGCTAAATAAAGTAAATAAATGAGTTATTGTTTATGATTTTAAAACTATAATACAGGAATTGAAGTTTTTTTATAAAAATAGCAGAATTGCTTAATTTATGACAGGATAACCGTGGAACTTTAAAATAAGTCATCTTCCATAACTAGTATAACAGAGAACGTAAATTAGGCTCTCTAGTTAGCATCCACACCAGCAACACTATTAACGGAAAGTGATGACCGCCACAGTACTCTGTACTGCACTGAGGCAGATAAAGTAAATAATGGTGCATGTTTACACCCGCACAGACAAATGCAGCTTTTACAAAGCACTTTTAATGACCTGCATTACTCACTGTCCGTCATGCTATCGCACTTTATGATCACTAATGCCTTATCCGTTCATCCTTCATCTTTCATTTGTAATGAACATTCATTTATCTATCTTCCTGATAAAGACCAACGATAACAAAATATACAGATAGCCAGGAAATGCAATTGTGCATTTCGCGTGCTGAAATGTCTTTATCTATAGGTACTTAAAAGAATAGTTTCTCTAGCTCATTAGTAGTTACTATGCACTACATTAATAAAGCTCAACTATTAATTGTAACAGTCGTTACCTCAGTGCTGTCCGTATGCGTCATTAGTCTCTGTCGGTTCTGGTGGTGTAGTGGTGACCGTACTTGCCTCCGAAACCCAAAATGGCGGGTTCGATCCCGGTCAGGATCGATGGAATTTTTCGGGCGTAAAAATCGTAAGTATGGCTTGCTTCGGAAGGAGACTAAGCTGTGTGTGCTTTATCGTACATTTACGGCATGATAAAGAACCTCAAACCTCAAAGAGGAGGCTTCTGAGCAAACTTTGTTGGCCATTTCCCGTCCTGATTTGAATGGGATGCTGATGACCAGAGATATTAAAGAGCGTCCATAAATAAATCAAATAATAATAATCCGGGGATCCCATTGTTAGGCCCCCTTGTTCATTTCGGCTTAAAAGTCTTTGATTGCTAAAAATGTGCTGCCATCTTTCAGCCTTTTCTAGCGATTCTTCTTACTGGACTCTGTCCCAAATTGTGCTTTGATCACTATGTGCAGTGTACATCACGGCTCTATTCAACAAAACATTTTCTAATACAGACAAATGTATTACTGCAAGTCCTTGTAAAGTATGGTCTTGTAACTTTCTGTTCCAAGAAAGAAATGCATCTAGGTAAAGTTAAAAGTGGCATCATATAAGAGCAAGATGCAAGAACAACTGTTTGCCGTTCGTCGCCTTACCTTGAATTATGTTGTGTCCACTTCTGAGGATTTTTAAAAAACAGGGCGGTTTAGTGTCATTCCTGATAAATGGATGTTGTACTTTTTCTCAAATTAAGTGATAATTTAAAACTTTATTATGCATTTATGGATATTTAACCTCATAATCCACTTTGAGACGACAGTCCCTCACAACTGCATTTAGGAGCATCACTTTCAGTCTTCCAGAGAGGGTAGAGGAATCGAGCCTCCCTATTGCTCTGGCTCATATATTTTATTAGTTAATTTATCCATTTATCTTTATTTATTTGTTTATATATTTTGATAACCACGTTCTCATTATAAGCAAAAAAGATTGGAAAGTGTGCCAAAAGAGAGTATTATAAAAGAGAATGAACAAAGACAAGAAATTATTTTCGTGGCACGTAGCAAAAACCTTAAAAATATATTAACTAAGATGCTGGGCTGAAATATGCATTTGAACAGAAAACGCTAATATCAGCCATAAGCCGTACTTTAATTGCACTTAACTTTATCATTGTACACAAAAGTAATTAACTGCTTTATACATATTTTAGTTATCATTAGCATCACTTTCGCTAATACTTAGCATATTTACATCAAATGACTAACAATATCATTAATAAGTTTATAAATACTGTGCTAGTATTTGAAGTTACCAATATTCCTACATTTGTAGACAGTTTTGTACAAATTATCAGAGGCCTACTCATGCTAACACTTCTATGGAACAGAACAACGAAAGATCACTTGTATATTTGTAAGTATGAAGTTTTGAAGTGCAATCGTAGCTGAAACTTGTGTGGAATATAGTTTTGCTAGTAACTACAAGTTACAAGTCCATACACTTGTAATGTATTAGGCCATATTCTTGTGTAACAGGGCCCAGCATGTGCGGTGAGTTCATGTTTACTTCTTAAATAAACTTTTCTAATCTAATACTAACTTCCTGCTTCCTAGCCGCCTGCCCTCGTCGTTCACGATCCCTTACAACGCTATATTACCCATTAATGAAACAAAACTGTACAATAATAATAAATCTTTTCTTAATTATTGTGATATGCAGCACCAGGCTTAGAACACAAACTTCCCACGGATGCTAATTATTATTATTATTATTATTATTATTATTATTATGATTATTATTATTATTATTATCATTATCATCGTCATCATTATCATTATTATATCATCGTAATTATTATTATTATTATTAATACTATTATTATTGTTGCTGTGGTTTTTGTTGTTGTTGCTATTTAACAAAACTATGTCCTCCGCTTGATGGTACAGTGAGAACCTGGATACATGTATTGCTACCCGTGCTCTTTCTGTGCAGTAATTTTAAATTTATACTGTTATATAACGTATAATTGACGATATTGAGATATGTGGGAGTCATTACGCATCTCTTTGAAAGAAGAAACATTTATAGCATATTTACATCTCTTATGCTGGAAAAACCCTCCATTATAACTCAGTAATTATACCCGTTGCGTAAGTGGTCAGAATATATTCAAACTATCCCATGTTAGCACTACAATACCTTATTTAATCAGATCTATTTCATCTGGGGAAATTTTTATTTAAGCATTCCAATAGTCCCTTTGTATGTCTCCTTCGCGGAGAGCAGAGCAAACCTTGTTAAAAGCCTCCATTGAAATTACTTTAACTTACAAAGTTCAATTTGTCTTTCCATCTCAATGGTCTCTTGTCCCACAGATGAGATCCTGTAATCGTGCAAAGCTGTCCCCACATACTACCAAATTACACTTTAATGTTAACAAAAAACACGTATAAAATATTCAGAGAGCTGTACATCAACATAGAATATACTGCCAAGCAGCTAACACAAAGAAATGCAGTCATATATCTAGAAGTTCCGTCTTACATTGCACTGGCTTTGAATAACAGTTTTAATTGCAGACAATTGCAGCCTGTCACTTCTTAAAAACATTAGTAGGAAAAGATGAGGATACCCACCAAGTGTACTGATTATTATAAAAAATATATGTAATGCGAATACATCTTAGACGTGAGGAAACGCTTGGAGCATCACTGTGATATATAATAATAATAATAATAATAATAATAATAATAATAATAATAATAATAATAATAATAATAATAATATAAGGGTCAAAGACCGATAACTAGGTGAATGATAGCAACTCTATCTGTGCTATAGAACTGAAGTCTTCAGCTATGAAATTTTTCTACTCCTACAGTTTTTTACGTCTGAGTTTCTAGACGAACCACATTAGGCAACACTCATACTTTAATTTCGGTTTTCTGTCCTTGAAAGTCGCTTTCTGAACCCATTTACTACCTGTCCTACGCCAATATACATTCATTTCCGAAGATGATGGCAGTTGAGTGTATGGTAACACATTTTTAAATACGAATCGTCTTGTCAGATGTGCACGAAATTTATTCAGAACTTTCTGATCGGCTGCCTCCTTCCAGAACGGTGTAGCGATAACTATACTTGCCTCCTAAACCCAAAATTGCGGGTTGAAACCCAGCCAGGATTGATGGATTTTTTCCGCCGTAGAATCCTAAGTATGACTTCCTTCGGAAAGGTAGTAAAATCATGGGTCCCGTGTCGTAGATTTACGGCACGATAAAGAACCTCAAGCCTGAACGAAGAGGCCTCTAAGCAAAATTTGTCGCCCGTTTCACGCCCTGATTTGAATTGGATGTTGATGACCTTAGATGTTATAAAGCGTCCATAAATTAATCAAAGCAAAATAATCCTTCCAGGACAGGTTTGCGATATTGTGAATAGAATTTAATCTAATTTTTAAGTGTGTAAGAGCTTTAAAAAAAATCGTTGTTTCGGGATATAAAGGGAAACATTAACAATGAAATCAGAATAGCTATGGTGGTCAAACCTGATCGTGTCAATTGGAATGTGTTTTAACGATACAGTGCCTATTTATCTAAAGAAGGATGCCATTTCCAGCAACGTTAGAGAGAGGAGCTGAAGTATGGGCACCGCCGACTCGGTACACTTAATAACAGAGGCGTAAAGCACCACGTGAGCGGACAAGATTTATAACTAACCCAGATACTTACTTAAAGGGAAGGGGAGCTCAGGGGTAAGGATTCTACACATGTATGTATGTATGTATGTATGTATGTATGTATGTATGTATATATATGTGTATATGGAATTATTCATAGAAGGGCCGTATGTATGTGTATGTTTATATACAAAGTTAACATAGCAATTAATACTACCATCTTTTGGGGGGGGGGCTTATATAGTTTGATTGTTAAAAGGATATATTAGCATGTACGGTCGTATGACCCATGCGACGGCTATACTTAACATTTGTGTATTTTAACTGCCACAATAAAAGTCCATTACTACAAATACCTGTTTATGGTGTAAATGCAATAAAGCACTGGGTTTGGAAAATAATTACCTCAAAGTAATCAGGAAAGGTGCAAAATAGTAAACTTTTATAGCAACACTTGAATTAAAACACAAGTGAAGTATTACTCAAACTTTTCAACGCAAATTCCAACCTAATACTAATTAAAGCTGAGATATAATGAAACGATTACCAATGGTAACAACATATACTTTGTTAGTATTAATTTGTTACATATTTGTAAATATCGGTCCTTCAACACGTGTGAAAAAGTTGCACAAACAGGAGGAAAAACCCACAGTTTTCATTTTATACATTTCCAGGATAGGGACAGATACGTTTCAATGGAGAAAAAACCATTCCTTCAAGATACAATATGCATTTATGAAAGTAACAGTTCCGAATCTAGTAATTGCATGCAATCACGCAAAAGTGTAGTGGGAAATTTGGAACCTGAATTTTTGTGTGGGTTATTTTTGGTTTTGGTGGGTGATTTATTATTGTTTATTTTAATCCGAGATTAGGTGTCTTGCCTCGGCTCTTGGAGTCATGAGTTCGATACTTTATAACTCTCTGGTTCCAAATGCAGAGGAAAGGAATCTCAGGGTAATTTTGGACTGTTTTAATTACCGAATATCATTCGGGAGGAAGGAGATTGTTCACATTAATAATGAAGTTCGGCACTGGTTGAACTTTAATTTATTTGAAAACTTAGAAGGTTCTGGAGCATGCTGTGCTTCGGCGGATGATAATTCTCTGCATTCACTCGCGTATTTATTCTCTTGAACTCGATTGTGAATATTATGTTGCACTGCCTGACTGGTTCTCACTGACCGAACGATTTACTTTGACTCTTTGCAACGGTTTAACTACTCTGCTATGACACTGAATAATGCATATACTGACTAATTGTCACTCTTGCTGCTACCGCTACTGCTGGTTACTACACTTACTGTTCTGTTAGAATTGCTTCTCCTCGCGAATGCCTCAAAACTTAACTTCTCATAGTTAATATTTAACCTTTATATGTACTCGCTCTTCCCTCGCGCAAATTTAATTCCTTTAAATAAATTGCATTTGGTTCCTTCTAGAATATTATTGGATCACACCAGTGCATGGTTTATTACCAGTTTGCTTCTATACGTAGGATTTTTTAAACATGCTGATTGGTTGAAGATTCTGGGTTTTACCAGGAAACACTTCCTGTTCCCATGCTACGGAACAAGAAATGTCTACCCTTCACTAGATTCTTGCGATTAAGCACGTTTCAGTTATATATGTGGCCTCCCTTTGAAACGGCTAATATCTTAGTTTCTGTGAAAACGCGTGTTTCTGTATGCGGTATTTCCATTTGACTGCGAGTACAGTTATATTCCTAGCCGTTTACAGCGTAATGACATCTGGCGACCCTTAGAACCGGCGATACTGTCCGGGAGTGTTTGCAAGATTAAGATTTTAACAAAAGACCCTTTTCTCAGGTAAACCTAATGTCCTCCGACAAAGAACAGCATGCCCATTACTTTTACAAAAAACATACATGCGTTTTCAATCATAATATTGCAGAAAGGTAACTTGAATATTACTTACGAGTAAAAATATATATCTATATACCTACACTAATACATATAATATTGGGGTCCTCCTTTCAATTGTAATATTAATACCCTTGATTACCTGAAACAAGATACAATTATCATTATAGTAGTCGTCAGAAGCATTCAAATAGGAAATTTTGAGATATTTCTTGCTTCAAATTAAATGACAGAAAATTAGCAAAAAGGCATTATAGTTTCCCACATAACCAACAGAAAGTTGTCCTTCATACGGTAAACCATAATTCAAAGGATATGCGAAAATAACAAAAGCATATTTACAGTACGTAAACAAAGTGAGATAAAATATGTTAGAATCCAAAACTAATCATAAACTTAGCAAAAAAACTGACAGTGCCAACATTCAAAATCACAAAATCTTCAAATTGTTTTCTGTTTCTTAAAAAGGATATGATTATAAACATTTTAGGAATTGTATTTCCTTCACCCATCTGGATAACCAGCTTGACTCATTTTCAAACTGGAATGTTTAAAATAGTTTATATGCTCTTTGCGCAGTAAATGTAACTCATGTCGTTGTTAATCACCGTTTTATACAATGTATGGAGAAGCTTTAAATTGGCGTGATAAGGCGCCAGTATTCTCCGGGCACGTTTGCTGAGCTTGTATATTTCGCGATATATCCTTTAGACGGAAAAAGTAATCCATAATCCCTATTGAATTTATCAGTCAGTGAGGAACTCTCTACACATTATTATAATTCTGGAAAAAAGTTGGCCCTTATAAAAACATGCACACCCTTTGAAAAAAAAAGTCATCTTCAAATGCAATGTGACGCTCGTAAACGCTATATTCACAACGCACATGCAGCGACTACCACACTGCATTGGGCGCTTTACCTGTAAACATAATGGTCACAATCATAATCATTTGGAAAGGTACGTTAGGGTAGAGTAGAAGTGTCCTAGCTGTTTAGAAGACATTGCTCTTCTACATAAACTCTTGGACACAAATCCCACACAACATTTATGTTTTATTTTGTATTATTGATTTTATAATTTCATATGAAGATGTAAATTCCCCCGATCTTCGGGCCATAGATTATATCAGATTTCTACAGTAGTGTGGACGAGAGGCTTCAACAGCCCAGGCTTCTTGAATTTATAGTCATAAGCCATCTTTAGTACTTCTTGCATGTGCAGTATATTACATTTAGATAGAACAAACACTAAAGGAAATATTGTAATATTTATTATAGTGTAAACACTTTTTAACGTTAAAGTTTCCTGCGTATAGGAAGAATATTACGAAATTAATGTGTTATAATATATCACAAAGGTTCATTAAATAATAAAGTGTTTTATGCCGGGAGGTGAATCTGCGCTCTTAGCCACGACATTATTGCCCACTCTGGCTCAGAGCTAACAGAACACACATATTCTCGGCGTCTTAGGCATTGGATATAACACGAATGCTGCAATAGCTACACAGCTTTACTGACTATATTATGAACCACGCACTGTTTCGAGTAGGACTTTGAAGATTTTAGCGTTCAAGAGATAACTCATTTTTTTTCTATGTCAAGGGGTGTACCTTCACCAGAAACTTGCTTTTCCCTCTATTACAAGCTGAACGTTTCCGATTTCTTAAATTTGCTTATTAAGTACTTCATGTAATTATTATTAGATTGGTAGAGCGGAAGAGAAAGACTAATGGCCTTAGATCTGCCAGAAAATAATAAATAAAGAATGAAATAAAAGAATAAATCAAGAATTACGGTTGTCATAGTCGCCATATTCGAGACTCTGCCCTTGTTTGCTTTTCGTAATCATATTTTGGTATTGGTTTTTGATAGATACTAATTTTACTTTGTTTATCAACCTTATATACGTTTTTATTAATACACAACATTACATCATATTTCGCGAACATGTGCATATAATTTATACGTTTAACTATATGTTAAAGGGATGGTATCGGCATGTACAGTCTCAAGGTCCTTGCAACAGTTGTAATTGTTTTTGCAGTTGCAAACATTGCAAAAAGGGCACAGTACCACCACCACTACCACCACCACCACCACCACCACCACTTTTAGCTCCATACTTTCATACTAAATGCAAAATATGTTCTTCAAATATTTTTTAAAAATATATATTGGAAATATTTCTGTGATTGGTTATACAGAGTGGAAGAAAACATAGCTTTTCTTTTAACCTGAGGAAACTCTTGTTATTTTGAAGATTTTTGTTTAAAAATATTACATAATGCTATATGTTTCTTAAATAATCACTGTTTTATTATCAATAGAAATAAAAAAAAGTTACTGTTCATTCCTTACCTTCAGGAACTACATTTAAAATTCCTAGGAAACCTTAGCTAGATCGCAAAAATGTGCAATCTTACAAATTAATGTATTTTGTTTTACATTCAAGATAAACGGTTCAAATTAACTACTTTAAACATATATAACGCCATAATAACTGAAGATGGGACACATACAGTGTATCTGCTTCTCGAATCTGCAGTGCTATGTTGTAATGCAAAAGGTAACAGACGATGCAGAGCTTAGGATCCGAAGACTGTGAACCATTTGATTGTAAAATGGCCTTTAATAGTAGAGAAGGAGAATGACTTACCATTTTCCGTAAGATATACTTCCAAATTTCAATTATAACGTAAGTAATGTGCTTAAAGTAGTAACAGATCAACAAAATAATGCTAATTTATTTTATTCTATTCATCACAATTAGTGTGTACAAGGAAATAACTCAGATCCTCTCTGTATACGGAGAAACATTTGCAATTTTTACGAAAGATGCATATCTTTCTTAAGGGAACAAAGAGCTAACTGTTTTCCTGCTTCAGATGGATGATGTTTGAGACATTTATTGTTACGGTGCTCCAAACGTAGTAATCTATATTATCTAAGTTAAGGACACATGGGTATCATAATTTTGAAAAAGGCCTGAAATTTAGAAAATTTGTTCGAAGATAGGAAATATTAACGCATTATGGTATCAAATGAAAAATAATATCCATCAAAGAGTAATTTGAAAAGTGTCTACAAAAATTGCTCGTTCAGTAGCAATTTCCACTTCATAATCAGAGATAAACATTATAAACAACGGCCCAGGAAATGTAAACATATTGCAGTATCTGATAAAATGTTTCCTTTTACCGACAGTAAAATATTTATTCAATTTTTAAATCATTTTCAAAATGTGATAGTTAAAAAGTGTGCTCCCATTTTTAAAGAAACGCCCACTATTTACTACTATAGCTATTATTGTTTATTTAGCGTTTCTTAAATATTATACGCATTTTATTAAATATCGTCTCTATATTGTAATTTTAAGTACTGAGTATTAATAGCGCGTATAAATACGATTTTCAAATAAACAATTTTAAATTGTTTAGTAAAGTTATTTTGATCCTAAATAGTTAACTCTAAATATAACTTAGAAAATAGTTGAAGTGACCCTTTTGTGACTGTACATCTAAACGCGTTCTATTATTACGTTTATTTATGGACTCAATTTAACATCTTCGATCATTACCGTCTAATTTAATTCAGGGCGAGAAACGAGCGATTAATTTTGTTTAGAGGCCTCTTATTCTGGCTTGAGGTTTTTTACATGCCGTAAATATACAATGCGATACCACCGGCTTTATTTTCCTTCAGAAAAATTCGTACATTTTTGCGTCCTAAAACAGAAAATACACCGAAAGTGTTTAAACCCGCGACCTTGAGTTTACGAGAAGGTATGGCTACCATTAAATGAACTGTAAGCGCGTCTTGCGTCAGTATCTATTCTAGTTACCATAGTATTTTTACAGAATGTGTCTATTGTCTCTGGTTTTGGTACACTTGATATTTAAACCTAATCTATTTTTATTTTCGGACTTATTTATTTTATACTTATATATTTTAGTATTTGATCTATTATTACTGTTTCTAACAAGAACGTTTTTGTTCACTTTGGAACCCCCTGTAACCACGCAAGATTATATCTATGACGCCTTATGAGAAGCCATTACCCTTCTTTCCTTTAGATTTTTATTGCATTACAAGGCTTCCAGAATGACTTTCGAGACGAATACACCACGAAATCCTCTTTTCAGGGGGTTCCTCAGCTGCATACAACGCTCACGAAAGATATTAAGCCACCCAGCCGGCCAATGAAGGGAATATTATTTTTGTAACAGGTATTTTTGTGAAATAATGAAACTGTCAGGGAACACGAAAGCAACACTGAATGGAAATTGCTTTTGGTAGTTGAAAATATCCAAACCTATCATGGCAAAGATTATAGAGTCCGCCAATACAATGTGAATAAATGGAGAATATAAATAACGATAGTGAGATATTTTAGTTTCCTTTCTTTTAATTTTTACATGTCATGTTAAGATCCACATGCTTTAAAGTGTAATTTTCAAAATAATTCATTCAGTGTTATTAAATTTCCTTACAGTTTCAAAACAATTAGTAGCAAATTTAATTTGTATTAATTAAACTAATAAAGACGGCCAGAATATCAGTTTAAACTTATTCCGAATAGTTCCCACAAAGGGAGTAGCATGGAAACCCTTAAAGCACACAGTTTCATTATATGAACCACTTTTCAAGTACCTATGGATAAAAAAGAATATTTTGCATTAATTGTAAGATTTAAAGAAATTGCTTTTAAATTAAAGTGCTTATTTGTGCAGGTAGTTCTGGGTCCTATCCATTTCTGCGTTAGAAACACTTGAATAGAGAAGGAGTTTAGAAGAATGAACAGGGAGGTGCAGCTTGTAAACGCACAGAAAGCGGCATCTGTCTATTCAAGGTGGGAGAAGAAAAGATGGATAAATCATTTGAGTGAATTCTAAATTAACACGCCCTCTTAGAGTATATTTACAAGCTCTGCTTCCTTTTATTTAGCACGTTTAAATCTCTCCCCAGTTCACGATTTCTTAGCTTTGCATAATACTGTAAAAAATGAACATTTTAAAGTGTCTTTTTGGTTAACATACGAATTTTGGGCTATTGTAGGAAAGTGGATAGTTGCGTACAATTTATCAGTGTCATTCCTGAATGTTCGTTCTCCTCAGTCATTCAAATTAGGTAGGGGGAACAAAGTAAAATAACATTTCTATCCACAAATCCTATCCCGCATGAGTTATTTGAACGTCAAATGCTTTGTACGTTAAATCAATTAACCAATGCTATTTTCTACAGAGTTTTGTGTTATCTTCCATCTATACAACCACTGTAACACCTGGAGGTTCAAAAGTTCAGCAAATTCATGCAAAAGCATGCTCTACTTATGTGAAATGCCAAACAAGGATTTGCAATTCAATGGAGTGATCAACCGCTTTGAGGGTTGGGAATTTACCAGGTAAATTTACCACCAATCTGGAACAGAATTCCTGACTGTTGCATGCTGGTGGGCTAGTCATCTAAAGCCTAACATAAAGATGGTGTTTGTGAATATGAGGCGAAGAATTTTAAGCTTTACTTCTAGATCCTATTTTCAATATACATATTCTGGGGCACATATACACGGTGCCCCAGAATCTCCGTACATATCTTCAAGTTATACTCTCATGTGCTTTCATAGCACGCATGCCATATTGGTTGCATCTTGCAGAGGTTTCATGGATGGACTGAATTACATGCTATTTACGTTTAAATTTGTCTGTAATTTTCATTGCCAAATAAGCTAAAAACTAATATTCCATTAATGTACAGATGATTGACACAAATTCATTTCTTTCTCTATTTAGGAATCTGTATCAAGTATGATTTATTTTCGTTGTTAGTGATTTGTCATTCAGATTTAGTATTAGTTTGTGTTGCTAAATCAGCTTTTTCGGCATAATGTGGGTTGCGTATTCCGAAATATTATTTGGCGATTCTGGAACACTGTGTACCTGTATATGGTTGCTAGCAGCCATTGTGCTTCACTCTTTATACTTTAAGAATGGAATTTGGCCGAAATGTCCTCTCTGTTTCACTTTTTTATAACAATATAAACTTTTGGTTAAAGATTTAAATCATTCCATGAAGTTTTTAGAGCTTTTATTTAAAAACTTGCCATTCGCAATACTTACTTGTAAATTATTTTAAACAAAATGTCAAATTAAATATTGAGGGGAAGCTTAAAACAGATTTTACTCATATTTTAATAAGTCCTTCACCATCAGACATCACTTTCAAAATTTCAAAAAAAAAAAAAAAAAAAAAACACTCCTTCCTATCCATCATATTTCATTTTTAAATTGATTGAATTGCAAGACATTCGTTTTTTATCGTTTCTTGCAACCTGGAGGTGATTGTTTTTGTTTAAATTAGGAGAAATAAAGAGTAACTTAATATGGGTTTAAACTTTTGATATTATTACATATTAATATGCATTTTTATTCGTTCTTGTAGGGTATACATAATTGTGACACAATTTATTACTAAAACACAGGTTTTTCCGTAATTTTCTATAGTTTATGATTTTTTTTATCCAAATTCATTTGTCATTGATGAAATATGGGAACAACTTAAAAACAAAGCATTCATACGTAGAGGACAGTCTTAGTGTGCAACGGGATTATTGTGGCCCCTAAGGTAGGTCGAAAATTTTGTAACTGAAATTATTGTGTGGGTTTTAATTGTTATTTGAATTGGGCAATTTGATGCTGTTCTTGTCTTGCCTCTGCTTGTGGAGTCATGAGTTCGATGCTTCCTAACCCTCTGGTTCCAATGCAAAGGATAGGAATCTCAGGGGAATTTTGGACTGTTTTTAATGACGTAACGTCATTAGGGAGGGAAGGAGATTGTTCACTGAAGTAATGATTTTCGGCACTGGTTGAACAATTAATTTATTTTACAACTTGGAAGGTTCTGGAACATGCTGTTCTTTGGCGGATTATAGTTCGCGGTATTCACTCGCGTATTTATTCACTTGAACACGATAATGATTATTTTTGCTATTACGTTGCACTGCCTGACTGATCTTACTGTTTTAGGATGACTTTAGAATGACATAGACTTCCTTAGACTGCCCTCGATTGTACTAGAAATGACTTAGACTGACCTCGACTGCTTTAGAAATGACTTAGACTGCCCTCGACTGACTTTGGAAATGACTTTTGAATGAATAACTTCTGACTGCCTGCTTTCGAATGAACAACTTTCCACTGCTGTAGAAATAACTCTTGAATCAACCACTTCTGACCCTGTACTCTAGTTTTCTATAACATCGCCACGCCTCTCGCTAAATTAAATTCCCTAGATTATTATTCTATTCTTTAATTATATGTTCGCCATTGGTTATCTTAAGATATTTGCTGTAAAGCTATGTTCTACTCATTCGTTGGTTTTTATTCTATGCCCATTGGCTAAAATTATTTTCCCCTTTCTGATCTACAATATCTTCCCACGCTTGAGTTTACCAAGAACGGCCTGTCATAAATTTCGGCACTTTCCTTACTTGCTTGATTTCTAAAGTAATGTCTTTTTCCTCCCTTAGTTATAGACAGTTTGGTTTCTACGAAAACGCGTGTCTCTGCCCGCGGTAAATCCTTTTAAAAAGGGCAAATACCGTTTCCAATTGAAAACTAGCTATTTGCAGTGTCATTACCCCTGGCGCCGAACAGGTGTGTCGGTGAGGGTTTGGCAATGGGTAAAGGTTAACCGAAAGTCCTTTTTCTCTAAGCTACGCTAATGGCTTCCGACAAGGACAGCATGTCCCCATTCCTTTTACAAAACATAACAAAGTCACATAGGCATTGTCAATCATTGATATTATAGAAAGATGACTTGAATATTGCTTACTAGTAGCAAGACATATCTATACATACATACATTAATACACATTATATTGGGGTCCTCTGTTTAATTATAATATTAATACCCTTGATTACCTGAAATAAGGTACAATTATTATTATAGTATTTGTCAGAAGTAATTATACTTAAAGTAGGAAGTTTTGGTACAACATTTCCTGCTTCAAGTGGGAATCAAACTGCAAACCTCTCCTTTAAGAGTTCGTGCATTAATGTATATATTCATATAAAATATAACACATAAGTAAAAAAAGTGTCCCAGTTCGCGTGTTTTCAGTCTATAATTTAATCACTTATGATTTTAAGTTTAGAAATGCCAACATTTATTTTATTATCCTTAAAAATGTTAAATGTGAAAACCGGTCTGCTTTTTACAACATGGGGATGAAAATCTCTCGCGGGCTGAGAAATGTTTACTCTTCCGCAACGTTAGTGGTTTAATCCAGAGAACGGTACATGTACATCTTCTCTGAAGTTTGATGGCTTTGAAAAATTGAGCAATTCAGTATTTTCCTAAAATATTGTCCTATTTGTGGTTAATTATATTTGAAACTTGGTAGTCGATACTGAAAGAAAAGATGCGAATGGGTAAAATGTACTCTACTACTCGCTAATTTTTGGACAGTAGGTACATATCTGAATTTCTTTGTAATATATGAATAAACTAGCTCTAGCTTCAACACCTTATAGAGATTAAATTTTTTTATAGCTGATAGGCATAATGTCATAAATGTTGGGATGGCCAATTTTGCCCTATTTGTAAAGACACAAGCAAATTCATGAAGTTATATTTGGCTTACGTACACGGAGGAATCTAAGTCGACAGAGGCCAAGATCGCGTCAGTCGCTGTTTTTGTCAATATAGAAGCTCCCTCACATTTCTACTTGCACAAACTTTAATCAATAATAGTATGCACACATTATTAGATTTATTTCATATGAATCGTGTTAGAGTTCTTCAAAGTGGCGTCCGTTTACAATCGCAGGTTTCTGACATTTTACTGATATTTGTATTTTCGGCAACAAGACATGCATCAGTATTTCCTTCTAATATTTCCTTCAAGTTCCTCTACTGTATGGGAGCTATTCCTGTGGATTTTATTTTTTATCTGTTCTATCTTAGCATTATAATAGCACACTAATCAAATTTACTTCACTATTACTTTTACTTCACTAGCGCACTTTCATTAATACAAAATTTGATATATAATACTCATCTCTCAACCGCAAACACAGATAGGTATAACAGCATGAAGACAGAAATGATGCGTACTCTCGTAATAGTAACCAGCCACTGACCATGTTGTACATTCATCAACTCTGGAATCGTTATGAAAGGCCGCCGTCGTGACGCTGCGCTCAATCGCACACATGACCAAAAATAATTCTCAAGACAAGACCAGAAGGACCTATGAAAGAAGTGTATTTTACTTCATAAAGAGCTATATCCTCTTTGTTGGTAATATTAAGCTGTCTGCTAATAGTGACCATCCTTGAAAAATGTACCTTAACTTTCATTAAAAAAACTGAAAATCTTTCAGTATTGAAAAGAAATAAATATGAAAATGAACAAATAATTTTAATATGTTTTTATGTAAGAACGTGGAGTAAACTTCTATTTTATTTCATGGTATTGTAAAATAAAAGTTATTTTAACATTTTTCTAGTAAAAATTGTAGCTTTACTCATTTCACTATTGTTTATAACTGTAACGCTTTTTACACTTTTCGTACTTTGCTTTCGGAGGTACTTTATGGTGTTACTCATGGCCTTCTTACAATTTTCGGCTTCCAGAAGAATATTCTGCTTTTAAGTGTATAATTATTATAATTCTTTGACACTAGTGACAATTTCTACCTTTATTAAAAGCAATAAATCAATTTAAAAATAAAACAATCTTTCATTTGAACATTTTCGAGGAGCAACACATATAGCAAATAAATTGTAGTTATTTGGTTAGCTGTCGTATTGAAATACAAGTTATATTACTTTCCCATCTTTCTTATATATTCTCAGCTCCAAAGCAATTTTATACAATGAGAAGAAAAGTAAACAATTATTTCCTATAATTGCTAAAAGTGAGCTCGTTTTTGTAAATCCAGTTATTTATTAGGTAGTTTATTATTATTGATT
Organism: Metallyticus violacea; assembly: GCA_030762175.1. Classification (NCBI taxonomy): domain Eukaryota; kingdom Metazoa; phylum Arthropoda; class Insecta; order Mantodea; family Metallyticidae; genus Metallyticus; species Metallyticus violacea. The sequence continues at coordinate 291,451,024 of CM060846.1, forward strand.
TGTGGTTAATCAATTTGGACATGCAAAGGAACTGAAATAACACCACAATAAATGCTTCTGAGCAATAAGTTTGTGCTTCAGATTATTTTGGAACTCTATGCTTTGTATACTAACTACAACTTTGTGCAAATTAATGTGAACGAACAGGGAAACTTAGTCATATTCTCTGCTGCTCCAGTGCTTCATTTTATACCTAGGTACAACATACTCACCCTCCTTACAGTAGGTGATGCTCCTTATTTTCTTCGATACACAATTCACATTTTCTTTGGAGCCGAAAATTATAGCTCCTCAATAATTTCATATGTATTAATATTAGAAATTTCTTCCGGACTTAGGAAGGACTTATGACCCCGGCCGTGAAAGCTTCCGATTACTTATTAATATTAGCATTAAAATTAATGTTTTTGGGATGAATATTCAAGTTGATATTTTCTGCAAAACAGAATTCACGGTTGAGACATCCTTTTTCCCATTTATGTTAATTGTCTGCAAACCTTATGACAGGAAAAGGACCTATTGGTTTTTTACAAGGGCTGTATTGCATCAGATTGACGGACTGTCCCGGGGAAGACCACTAAGTTCTAGGTAGAGAAAAGAGAGAGAACTGTTCCTTAACATCTATAAATGCTTTAGAGCGGACATTGACAGTGTAGTTTTAAAAAGAGTTATATCTATTTTCACGCTACATTGGTATCTAACGGGGCCAAGGATAAAAGAAAGGCGCAGATTTATGAGAATGCTTCAGAAATGGAAAACACAAAATTGTTCAAGACAATAATACAGTTCGCCGAAAATTTCCCAGAAAGTAAAGATAGCTATCAGGTGGTTGAAACGTGTTTTGTCTAAGTAATAGCACACAGCTATAAAGGGTAGAAAGAAATGTCATAAAAGGTGACAGCCAGAATTTATGATAGGGAAGATTCTTGGGAAAGGCCAGAAAGAGACAATAAAAACTAAAAAGTGTAGGCGTGGAGAAAAATAGGTAACCAATAGGCATTCCCCACAAGTATACGAATAGGAGTCTATAAGCGTAGAAATATATATTGAATAATCGCCAATCAGGAAGTCAGAAATAAAGTTTAATTCAAGATAATAGAGAAGTATTTTCCGTGAAGGGCGTGTCTTATTGGTCCATAAGCCACAGCCAGAGAGCAGTAAAGTCAGTCGAGGAGCATGATAAGTAAGTAAAAGAGTAAGACCGGTCAAAGAGCAGGTACAAGTCAGGCAATAAGTCATTCATTGAGTAAAAGTCAGTGAGTCAGTCAGTCAGACGTAAATTAGGTTCAAGTGTGATACTCAGAAAGCTAGAACCCGGGTCTCAGCGGACATTCTGGTTAAATGGTTATATAGTGTCAATAAACTGTCAGTTTGGGAGTCTCTGGTGTTTTCTTTTTCTGTGGTCTGCTTTAGAAAACTTCCCGTCCCGTTGACCTTGAGTCACAAAACCTCCTTAATACCCCCAACTAAAACCCTCCATCTGACGGACAACAGCGGTGAAAAGACTACTCAGCAACTGGCCGCATCCGCCGTACTCCACACAGAATCAAATTGACGCTCCAGCGTGAGACTTTTGATATCAAACCTACGCCCACACCATTAAACGCTGCTTCATCTTACAGAAATTATTACCTACACGCATCAATCCCCCACCACTAATGGGCCTAGATTCGTATTCGAATGATTGTTCGTTCCTCCAGTGTGTGAAAATTAGTTGAATGTACTCTTTCCTCCCAAAACATAAATCACAAATCGCAAGGTCTGAAAAACTAGTAGGCCTAAACGGAAGTTCTTGTTTCATCAAGTTTTCTTTTGTGAAAGTATGTCTTCTATTTTTTACCGTCAGTCACAGAACGTATTTCATCAAACTTCTGCAATAGCTTTCATGTTTCTCGTGTTGGACCCCAAAATGTCTCCTTCTGCCACACGATTTTCTGCACTTGACATATACCTTGAAGATGAATATACAATAAAATAGTGAATATCTCACATTACACACCACTACTTCACTAGTAACACAATCTCATTCTCTACTGCACAACACATCTACTCGATTCTGTGCAAATCCCGCTCGCAACTGACTGGAAGAAAGAATAGCGCCGTGAGTGTCGCATGCGAAATCTCAGCGATTGGGAGGGGGGAGCGCTGACCGGCCGATCTAAATTGCGAGACTTTTAAACTGCTTTCACTGTATTAGAGCGATTGCTTACTCGGCGCGAGTGGGGATAACTCCTTTGCTATTGATGCCTTAGGTGAATTGTGCTAATGTCACCGTTCGGTGACATTCTGAACCGCAACAAAGTCATCTGTAGATCCCATATTCCACCTTAGCCTTTCTCTGGCCTATATTGCCCATTTACCCAAGTGACACCGGTCGCGAAGCATCCATTTGGACGAGTTTTGGCCGTGGCTTTCTCCCTTCCCCTAATTTTTCACCGAGCTATAGAGACCTACAGATAAAACACAGATACAGTACTTATGCTGCTGAACGTTTTTTTTTCTTTTTCTTTTCTTTCTTCTTCTTCTTTCTTTTTTTTTTTAGGAAAAATGGGCAACGTAGAGAGTAAAGGATAGAGAGAACGATAGAAACATTTGGTGGAATGAAAAGAAGGAAACTTGAAGATACACAAAAAAAGCAGCTTTCTGTACTACAAATAACATTCCGTTGCCACGGGAATTGAACCCGGGTCTAATTGTGCAAATCAATATTCTAGCCAGTTCTAGCCACTGGATTTATACCTTAATTAAAGGTTTATTTTCATCTCCTTTCTTCATTTTTGTTTTCTGGAACACTTTAATTAATGAAAACATGCTCCTTTTTTATTTGGTTATATTCTAAGGTCCGTTCGTTTTCTTTATTCACTGCTTCTATAAGAGCTGTATTTTTATATTCTGTTTTGTTTCTGATCTATTGGACTGTGACCAGCTACGGTGTTATTAATAATATTTTTTTTTTGCTGTTTTGGATATCTGCTTTGTATTTTACCATTGAATTTACAGTTTTAAAGATGTTTCTGTCACTTTTGAAACACAAAATTGCTGGTGTTCACAGATTCGCATTAGCATTTCTCTGCGTTTTTTAACACATCATCTAAGATAGTGTAAGCTATTAAATTGTATTAGCTCTTCATGTAATAAAAGCGTTTGTTAGAAAGCAGTGTCCCAAAACATACAATATTGTACATTTAAATTACCCATATGGACGCATAAAATATTTATAGGACGAATAAATTCTGATACAGACTATATGTCCCTTAACATGTGCTTATTAAATGAAAACTTAGGCAATCTCCCCCCTACTTAACAGCATAGAAGTTTTTATCACTCGTCCCTCCTTAAAGCAAAGTTCTCTAACAATCGTTTCATGGGTGCCATTATATAATATTTCGTGATGCACAAGCGATTTTATCAACATAGCGGCTTATAGTTAACGGCTACCTATGGGATATTAATGTCGAGGACATGCTGGAATGACGTGCGAGGAAAGTTTTAAATTCTGGAGACAAATATGAAGGGAATGAGAGAGTATTGCTACGTAGTTCGTTGTAGAGGTTTCATTAATTGCAGAGTCACAAAAAAGGGACATCACTAGAGATAAAATGGGAAAGAATGGCATGACATTAGCTAATGAACACTATATAATTAAGTTTAGCACGGATGATCACGCGATAATATTCCAAGCTTTAGGATTTCATTGGTGTACTCTGTCATAAGCCCTTTACAATTTATTAATTTCCTGTCCTCACTTCAAGTAGTTACAGTACTTTCAGAAAATGACTGGTCTTGTGGAGTGAAAGTATAAAATGTTTCGTATTAACGTACGATATAAGATGCAATAATGTCTTAAATTTACTATAGTTCTATTGTCTCGAATATTAGAGTCCTAGCTAGTGAATATGTCACCGATCCCTGTTTTAAATAATATTGATTTCTTTTCAGATCGAGCAACAAATAACAAACACTAAAGTAAATGATTATCCTCATCTTTTCTATGTATAACAGACTCAAATAAGCAGGTATTCCAGTAGTCAGTAAACACAGTTTCAGAACCGAATTATCTCATCGTGTTTCATACTCTCGTCTTTAGCAGAGAGAACCAGTTGGTACTGTGTTCTGTAATATGGCATAAAGTAGCCAGTTTGAGCATTGCATAGCTCGAAACCGGTCAATTATAGTCCGATGTTTCAACAGCTGTCAATATGTCCTCTCCAGATATGGCGACGGTCTCGAGGCACAGATGTTCGTAGGCACTACAAGATCGCCCAAGAACAACAAAGCCTGTCATTAACTGCACTACGAAATTTAACGAAGTCTGCCAGGGAACCCCCTCATAGATTACATCCGCCTCAAAACATGCTGCGTACCACAGGATCAGAGCAGCTGGTGTCTTTACCAGACGACCTCCCACTAACAATCGGACTCGCTATTATTGACACTGAACCATGAATCAGTAATTATGCGTCGTTTTCAAACGAGTCTAGATTGAGTTTTTAAGCAGATTAAGTGCTCAAAAAAGATGTGAAATTAACCAAAAATAAGATAGAATCGCATAAAATTTGTGGAAAACCAGCATGGTGGTGTACTGGTGTAAACAGGCAGCACATTTAGTAGGTACTCTTCCCTGGAGGTACCGTTAATGCTCGGAAATACAGACGTAAGATGCTGTGAGGCTTTTGAAAGATACTGTGGATCCAGAGTCGATATTCACTGGAAGTTAATGCACATTAGTGCAGATAAAATTTGCTTGTAGGTGAAGATATGTAATTTATGGAGTGGCCAGCAAAGTCTCCGGGTTTGAACCAGATAGAACTTGTATAGGGTGCATTAAAAAAACCTCCACAATGCTTTTGGTGAGGAATGGAACTCTTGAATCACCTCGTAACAAGAGCATGTCACGTCGCTGTGTGGCTTGTGTGGTAATTAGGGGTAGCCACAGCCCATATTATCTCCGTTAAAATGACCCTCCCAATTTGTTCATTTTTTGCTATGTGTATCTTTACCACGATAAAAGTTCGTTAATTGGATGTTAATAGCAATTTTTTTTCTGCTGTACGTGTGATGCGTACATAACATGTTTTGTGCCATTTTCACATTTATTTAACAACATATTAACACATACATTGATTGGGCTTAATTTTTAGGTGCTGCTTGTAAGAAAGGCTGCTACATTAATACAGCAATATGCATTATTATTTTTTTCAAATACTTTCGCAAATGTGTTTGAAACGTATTCAAATGATTATTAGTATTAATGAGAATAACCGTAAGTTTATTATACACATCATATTACACCCTTTACCCCAAATCTGTGACTTCCAACTGTTTGTGTATGTAAGGAAAGAGCAAGTACGCGTTATTTTCATTCAGACAATGAACCTACGATGTTTCGAGTGTGCTGAACAGTCAAAAATGGGCTTCAATGGGTTCTTTGAAAAGGGAATTAAACATTGAAATTAGCTTATCGCATAAAGAGGAAATGATTTTGAAAGTTAAACTCCTTTCGTAATAACTAATGATTCATCGAACTTTTCTCATTCTCTTGTCTCTACATTTTATGCTATTTTGGTTTTCCTACGTCCATAGATCCCCGTCTTCTGCAAGCAGAAGTAGATCGCTATGTAGGTTTTAGTAAAGACCTCTATAAGTACATTTTAATTATTTTATGTTTATTAATAACACATTTTATGCATGCCAATGTAACTATTACTGTCATAATTTGTTACTCTGTATTGCGCTACACTCTCTCCCACATTCAACTAAAGTTTCTCAAAAAATGAATAAAAATAGAAAAAAATGTCTTCATGAATATAATCAATCCCAAGCGGTGTAATACTTTTAAATAGAAGTAACAACTTTAGATGAAATGCTTTAAGATTCACATTATTTGCAATTATTTTAAAATTAAAAAACCTTAACTGAGATTCGTTAACAATAATTTATTTACAGCTTATATAACAATTTCATTTTAAATGTAGCATATGTAAGATGGAATATAGCCTAACCGAGGAGTATGGATATACCACTAATTTCAAATATCCTTAAATAGAAATACTAAATTCATGACAAGAGGTAGATTATGGATAATTTTATATTATATGATATTTCTGTACAGCAAACAAAAGCTGCAATATGTGTGTTTAAATTTTCTTAATGCGTTATTTTTAACATTTTTTTACAAAGTTTAATTCAGTGATAGGGAAGAAAGAAAAATTTATGACTAATGGGAAAGGATAGATATCTTGAAAAATAATCTTCAGTTTACAAAAATCAGTAACAAAATTATATGGTATATATGCATTTAAAATATACAAATTGCTCTCAGGAGGAAGATTACAGCTTCCATTCAGAATCACTGACGTCGCTAGACATTTCAACTTCATTAGCTGTCGCACCTGAATATTACCTCATCAGCACCTATGGATTGACAGGAAATCTGATACAACACAAGTGTACCTTTTTGGGCTCTATTTTTCATTAGTACACCATTAATGAATTTTGTTGTGCAATTTCCATACTTCCAGTTATTACTATCGGCATCTTCATTTTTAAAGTTATTTTTCTAATTTGTTTCAATACTGCAGTAACAAATGTTGCAATGAATACCATGTTTTCACTCTGGGACCTCTGGTTTCTTATACTGTTCAGCGAGTAAGTTCGCTACCTGCAGATGCTTAAGTAACATTTAATGGACTGCTAAAATAAAAATATGCGTATGATTTCTCGATATTATAAATATGTTTAAAAAACATATACTAGTAATAAGGGTTTTATATGCCACACCGTTTTTTTTCTTTTTACCATTCAATTTAAATATTAATAAACCATTCGTATACGCAATTTTGCAATACTAGGTTAAATAAATATAATAACACAATATAGACTACATTTTATGGGCTACAGGTTTACTGATATTAGTATATAAAGCAAAATGGAAGGAATGGACATTCTAGTATTGCTCTAACAGTATTGGCTATCGTTTTTAGTTTAATTACTAAGAATAAAATTGGTCTCCTGGTGTAATAAGCTGATTTCAACGATCAGTAAACTTCTAAAGCAAGTATGTAAGTCCTCTTTGACAGTCTGTATTTAACTACATTGTTAAATTCATCTGCACGACTGAAAACAGCGCAACCAGCTCCTTTTCACATATGAAATCAAATGGAAGTTATAGGGCGCAAGATCCAGTTAATAGGTTGGTTGTACCGTCACATAAATACCTGGCTGACTGATGCGTTTTTTGTCAAATATGCTCGATAGATACTCATCTTGTCGCAACTTTCGTGCAGCTCAAATCACTATGGATTGTGCGTTAAGCAGATCCATACGAAATATCTGCAGTATTTTCAATCTGAAATTGCACTAAAATAATCTTGGCACTATTAAAACAATGAGTTCATATTAATCTCACATTTAAATGTGAATCATCTCCTGGCAAGTAGGGTATCGAGGAGAATTCTTCACTTTTCTTAAGTGTTTTAGCACTCAAAAACACGTATTTAGATCAAGCTTGTTCTTTGTAGACTTCCTCTGTCAGGTCCTAAAAGAATAATGGACTCTTATCCACCAAGTTCCCGAACAAAAAGCTTGTCTCTCATTACTTAGATCAAGGCTCTCTATTACAGCAAGTGACGATAGCTAAAGAGTGTGCATATAAAGGGAATAATGCGTGAAAATAAACAAACAAAAGACAAACAAGACATAAGCATATAGTGCATATAATGCATATAGTCTATTATTATTGTAAATATAAATTACCAATTGAGTCAGTTTTATGTTAACGTGCCGAAAAAATTCGTACTTAGTGGAATCTGTTAACTGGTGACGTCGCTCTGACTTCGTTCAAGGCTGTCAGTACTGAGATGCAGGAATTATTGGGGCAATGTAATTTAATTAGCTAATGAATGAGTGACAGTAAAAAAATATTTGGATAATTATAAAAACATTGCATTGCTATATTTCTTTACACCTTATTCCTCCACTTTGACAATGATGATTTACTTTAATACTAGAAATTTACCGCTTCCAACTCTTCATTTTATAACCAGCAATTCATATACAAAAAAGATCCCTTCGCTCCGTATCTAGGAGTAGTCTGCATTAAAGTTGAATTTGCTCACCAAAAGGATTCGCTGGTACGAAATTGAAAACCATCCTTTAGAACAATGTCTTCTTATAGCACACAACACCATACATTTGCAAAAGATGGCTTTTAGCGAACTAGAAGAGACTAACTATATAACAGCTATATTGGCATAAGATTAGCTGACCCTGTGGATGCATGAGTCAATAAGAAACTAAAATTATCTTTACATACAAGATTATATAATGATGAGAGCAAAATACCTATTTATAAGGTTACAGTGTGCTACATGTTTATCAATTCCTACCCAATTCTGAACCCCAAATAATGCACTTAATTCAAGGATAGAATGAGTTGCATATGCAGCATCTTCAGCACCATCACATTCTTGTCGAAATACTGATACCTAAAGGGCCACCGTACGATGTGACATTATTGCATTGCCATAAGCTTTTCTGAGACCACATGGCATTCCTCGCGTTTCTATCACGTGCCACCTCAATTTTATTGCGTGCATGCTACTCACTTTCAGAAAACATAGCTTTAGAGCTCTTCAAATTTGCACCACTACTTGACAGATTCGTGTTTGAAAAATATTTACAAATTGTTCTATATAACAATAATATTTTCTTTTGCCATTCGTTTACGTTTATTCACTAGCACGATTATCAATATAAGTAACATGTATTTTTTCCAGATTTTGCACACTATGAGTATTGGAACGGAGCGTACCTGTGTTTATTATTATAGATCAGGGTTCTCGTTGTGGACCTTTTTGTATGTCGTCCTGTAAATGGCGGGTGTATTCTATATTTATCATGAATGAATAAATATGACATTTATGGCATGTAATGTTTAGATAATACCTGTACTTATGGATGCACAAAGTGACTTCATTCGCCTAGAGATGTCGATAAAGCATTTCAAAGAGCATAACATATGCGACATGTTTCAGTTAAACACAAACAAACTTACTGAAGATACTGCAAGAGCTGGTGCATTATAAATGCACTTAGTTGATACAATTAAACCTTGTGCAAACTGACTGGATACTATGTAGAAATAACGCATGTTCCCTTTTTTCTCCAATACCCTGTACATACAAACGTAGGCTCATAAGGTCAAAGTGCCTGTTGCGCGTTCTAGCGAAACTTATTGGTCACTTGATAATCGATTGGACTCCCTAATCGGGTAATCAAACCGATCTATTGTTCCGCCTGCAAAAGTGGACAGCACAAACGGGTCATGAAGGCATTCGGTACACTCGGAGAGAATTCATTAGTCCATTACGTTGTAACATAACGAATGAGCTACAAGGAAACTTTGAACCCATTTTTGTGGTTCATATCCGATTTTACTGTCAATAAACATTAAGGACCGCACACAGGCACTTCATAGAGCAGAGAACTGGGGAATTCTACACCTTGATGTGAGAATATTTACTGTGTGTTTTAACTTTGAAAAGTTAATCAGGAATGGAAACACGGGTAAAAATGCACTTCTGTGGTTCTTCTTCCTAGGTGGCTATCTCTATAGTTGTGCAATTCAGTTCCTTAACAGAGCATTATTGTATGCCACTGTGAAAATCGTTTATAGGCTGTGGTTAGTGTGTCAGACTCAAATTCCGAGGTGTCTGGTACAAACCCCATAAGATCAGCGACCTGGGTAAGGTCTTTTCTGGAGTTATCCATTACCTGGAAAGGCAACTTAAAGCGTTATGAACTCCGAACTTATTTGTGCACTCATATCATGAAATATTTATTTATAGTCTTTAAACCTTTGTTGTTATGAGAGACGTCAAACTGTAAAAAATAATAAAATAAAATAAAATAAAAACCATATAGGTTGCATACTATTTTAGAATTGTATCTTTTAAGACTATGTACATAATATACCAGTATATTGCTCTGGCTCTCTATTCTTAATAGATAGAATAGATCAGTTATCTGTTTCATTGTGTCATATAAATATACTGAAAAACAATTTAATAAATGAAACAAATGTATTAATAATTTGTATGATATTTAAAACCATATATTAACGAATATTTAACAAATAATTCAATTATTCACATTATTTTATTATGCACAAAAATGGACCACAAAATTGTATCTAAATTGATTAATTTTTATAAAATACCTTGATACTAGAAAAAGTTAAGTTTGAGGGAAAAAAAATCTTTTTGTAATGTATCTGTTTCGTAGTACTAATGGTGCTGAAGAGTAAGTCTTTTTACGGTACTAATCAGCGAATCTGTTATATGGTTTTTATAGTCATCTCGGTGCACGTACTAAAAGCCAATCAAACTTTAGCTTCAAAATGTTCTTTCGCTTAATTAAGAAGTCTCGAAGTCGTTTCAGAGTAGCAACTCTTGAGACCCAATCATTGCGACACCCACATTTTAAGGTTATTTCTGAAACCACAGTTACATACATTCATTAATATTGCTCAAATTTGTTAATAAAATGTTGCATAAGCTATAAAAGAAACAATAATGTTATTAAATTGTTTTCATTGCGAAAATACTGTACTCGACTGAATATTGTGTTATGATAAAATTAGGGAAACAGTTACGCGTTACTGAAAACATTCATCTTTATTGCAGAATAATAATTACAGAATTAATAATACAATTATAAGTTAATATTAGCTATGAGATTTTATAGCACTAGACTGTTCTGGATCATGTGCAATGTTTCTAGAATGTCCTTAATATTTTTGCTGCCCGTGTAGTAAATGGATCTCCGACAAGGATAAAGGTTTTGACGCTATTAGTGACAGTTTATTTATTTATTTATTTTTTCATTTTGGGCTAAAATTTCTTGCGGTAAGTTGATTTTTGCTAATAATAACAATAGACAAACGAAGTAAATAATTCAGAGTAATTCATAAGAAAATGTAAAAAAAATATATATGGCATGAAACAAGCAAAGCGAGTAAACATTTACTCCTGTAATAAAATGTAGTATTTTAAAGAGTTATAATATACAATTCTTGCAAGCTAAAATACACTTTTTATGCAATATATTGATAATTATATGCATGGAAATGAGACCTATACCTTGACAGATATTCTAAATCCTTACAGATTTTCTCTAAAGCTATTTGCCTTTTTTTAAAAATAAATAGCATTACCATTAATATTATATAAAGTATTTTTTCCAAGTTTCTATTTTTACAAACATATTCAGAATGATGCATTGGTGTCTTCCAAGGCTTGCAAAATTAGGTAAGGTTGTCTTGTGCAGCCAGCATGTTTAGAAGTTTAAATTGTCATTTTTAAGAAATGAACCGAATAAAACTACAACAATAATTTGTGAATTATATGTTAATAAAAAGTATTAGAGTTAATTTCCCTCTTAAGTTAAAATTTGGTTAGTGCTTTGTGTCTGCACTAACCCATAAATTGTGGCAGCGCTTTACTGTCTCTCATGCTGACCGTAATCGTGTCGCTGGGTCACTGTTTGACTATAGCTTAGTCTGGACAATTCTTATGCACTAACAACCTATTATAATTACACTACATGATACGAAAAGTAAAATCACTTTTTTAAAGTGCTCTGCACATGCCACTCAAGTGCAGGTCCACCTTATCTGACACTTTCGACCCAAGCTGCTAATTAGGAGGTTTCCATATCTTTGCATATTTATACTGTTCTGTGCAGCAAGCACAAAGTGAAGCGGACCCAAATGAAAAGGAAACAAAATATTTACAGAAATTGCATTTTTTGGCAAAGTCGTAAAAATGCATATATCTTGGTAAGTTTAAAAGGTGTGCCTATTTACATGCCCAAACATTTTAAATAGCTGAAGCAGAAAAATTTCAACTTTAAGAGGAATTTATCTGCATAATTTTAATGGCGTTTTTATAGAAAAAAGCAAAAAATTGGTAATGACATTTTTTAATTCTTTCCGCCACTTCTAATGTACAAGGAAAGTGGTTAGAAAAATTCAAAAATAATAAAAGCTTAGTTCTTAAAAGGTATTTTTTAGAGTTCAATAAATGTTAAAGTTACTATAATCGTATTGGTGTTAAAGGGAACCACAAACTCCGGACGTAGAAACAAAATTAAACTTAAACTTAGTTTAAGTTTAATTATTTATTGGCCTCGGATTCCTCCTAAGTAGTTCTAACAGCTTTCTCAGTGGTAAGGGTAGCAAAACCAACAGTTTGTGTTTGTATGTTCGCTGTCTGTAACAAACAAGGGAAATTTCCCACTGTGCGAATTTATTCGTTTATTTAAGCTACTTAGATGAAGTGGATTTGTACTCGCAACAAACGGTAAAACACACACACACACACACACACACACACCTGCGAGCTCCAAGCGAAACACAGGTTAACGTCATTACAAACGCAGCCAGGTCAGTGTGTAAAGAAAACAGACAGACTCAAAACACCTTACAGTTAATACCAACTTACGCAATATCCCATATGTAAATTACGAGTGGCTTAAAAGAGAATTTAAAACTTATTTCTCGTTATTGCGACAGTGCTTTACTTCCATATACTACCATTTTGTAATGACACAACCATGCGATAGCTACACAAATACAACACATGGTGCATTTCATTGCTTTTAGTTGACTGACTGCACGTTAAAAGATGGCACAAGTGTTGTTGATACTTGTATAGCTTCCTTTCAAAATACCCAAATTTGATGACTAACCTCTAATACGTAGGCAAGCAAATGGAAGTCTAGGCTGTAACTTCATCGGCGTAATACATACTCTATGCATTGTCCAAATATTGTACAGAGCCCTCGTTTAGACTCGTGGACAGGGATTTGCTTGGCACCGGGAAGCACGCTGTTTGTCTATGGAGTCTGATATTCATATCCCTTTATATTCAATCGCACAGATTTCTACAGCAGACACTTTTTAGGTCATAAAATGGCATTTGGTGTACAAGATTGGAATTTTCTGCACTCAAGTGTGTATTGTTTTGTGTCGCTACATGGCCATCTAAATAAAAGCATGCTTCGTCAGTAAAGAAAAAAATATTAAACGCGCGTCAATAGAGCAACATTAACATTATCCATCATCCAACTGTCAGTCCTGGTGGTCTAGTGGTAACCACACTTGGCTCCATTAACCCAAGATCTCTGGTTCAATCTCGGCCAGGGTCGATGGATATTTTTCGAGCTTAGGTAATTCTTTTTTCGGAAGGAAAGTAAAGCCGTCGGAACCATGTCGTAATTTACGGCAGAAAAAAAACCTCAAGCCTGAAAAAACTCTTGGAGCCAGTTGAGGTTAAACTCTTCATTAATTTGTCACAGCTCGTATTTCAGTTTTATCCATTTTGTAGGAAACGTTAACACTAGTTCGTTTACACGATCGTCACAAACAAGTGCCTACACTTAATGCCTCTGAAACTTTACAGCGCGCCATCGAAAGGATGACACTAAACAAATGTCATAAGAGCTCAAAAAAGGGGGGAGGGCTCCACCATTTGTCTAAAACTATGTTGGGGACCCCACGTGCGTCCAGGAAGTCACCGCCCGTAGGTACTGGCTACCCGGTGTGTCCCTAACTTTATCTTCCTCTCGGAAGTATGGGGGCTTAGGCATAAGGGCCAACCATGAGCAAGACATAAGTAACAAAAGTATTCTCTTCGCCTCAGACCATCCATCCATCCATCCATCCATCCATCCATCCATCCATCCATCCATCCATCTTATCAGCCAGCAAGCCATCAGTTCGCCATCATGATAGCCTCGTTTTTAATCATTGGAAACTTTACCTCAGACGGAATAATGTGATAATCAAAAATGGCAAACAGATTGACAATTTACTTAAACACATAAAACATAGTGCTGGAGAGTAATGAGAGCAGTTTTTTGTAGGCACTTTCATGTATTGTTCTGTGGTTCACAAGGTTCTTCAGGACTTCCAGATCTTGACGCTGAGCTGATATAGCGGACGAGCTAGAAAACTACTCCTTGAAATACACTGTCACTTCAAAACAGGTTTATTGCCTCAGTCCTTGCAATTCCTCATCTTCCAAAGGAAGCTGTGAGTGAAACAAATACTTGAAAAGTTTAGCCATCCATCTTGCGCGACAATAAGCTACTGGTATAAGTATATCACTTAACCACACAAATGCTAACTGTATTAATTTTCTGTACTTATCTCATGATGGTTTATAGTCGGCGACTCGTGAGGAAATTTAGAGGTTCTCTAAAGGTTCTCTAAGAGGTTCTAAATGTTCTGTGAGGAAAGTGCAGCTCTTTGCCGCGGCGGCTTGAGGCAGCATAAAGCTGTGGTGCACAACTACACTACTTTTAAATATATAAAAAGCTTCTAGAATTTTAATAACAGGAATTAATATTCATATGTGCGTGGCTGAACATTCACAGAGTGTGTGAGAGAGAGAGAGAATTTAACAAGAATATCGCAGTAACGCACCTAGTAGCAATTATTCTGGCTTTCATGTCTGCAAATTAGTAATAACTCTATGATTAAAGTGTGCAATTTGTATGATGAAGTCTGTCTTCACAGAAAGCAATGTATATTTGAAATCAGAGTTTGGCTCAAATTAATAACCTGAGTTGGTCTACCCAGTTTTTAATCAATTTTCTGTTCCAATAACCACAAAGACAAAGACCGAGAATGATGGTTTGTATAGGGTTCACTTTATTTACATTCAATTAACACAAAAGGAAGTAAAGCAATTACTTCCTGAATTCACACGGAACTTCACCAGCCTGTCATTCAACAACAGCTCACTGCTAAAGAAATGACTGATTACTGCTGGAGATTGTATAAGTGCAAATTTTCCTTGTATTTAATATGCATAACACTGCGCTGCCATTGATATTTTACTTAACTTTATAACAGAACAACAATCAGTCTATATAAATCTCAAGGCAAAATTTTCTGGTAGCGCACATGATAGGGATGACGTTTAGGAGGTGCATTACACATAATGACGCTTATGAGAAAGCGGCTCCGCCTACCGTTTCCCCCCTTCCCGGTAAAATACTTTCAGCTTACCGATACGTTTGCAGCTTACCTTACAAATAATTGCAAATACAAGCAGCAAAACGCAATATAGAAAGAAGTCCCGTTCAGACTTTTTAAGCATAAAAACGAATCAAGCAATAGATAATAGGAAATCAGACGTTGAGATTTTGGGAGTAGCCAAAACCAGCAGCAACCTAGAGGGTATCCTCCACTGTTCATAGCACTCTAAAAAATTCAGGATTTACTGAATTCCAGGCGTTCCTAAATCTTTGAAATACTATAAGTAAATATGCACTGAGTATTGACTTTGTGCTGGGAGCTTTGAAGCCTTCTTGTACATACACAAAAAGTATTGTCCTACATGCAGATTTTCTTATATTACGTGAGGGATTAGTCATAAGTCATAGCACAAAATGTTTTCCTCACGAACAAGGAATAAAATGAAAAATTCAAAATTATACAATTGAAGAAAGTATATTATATACACTGCTGAGTGGTGCCACAAACGGAAGGCTGGATGTAGGTGGCCCTTTTAAGTGAGAAGCAAAACACAGGCAACAGAACAACATAGCTTATTACAACATGAGCAAAAGTTACACAGGGTTGCAAATTCGTCATAGGACGAGACTCGCGGGTAATTCACGGTATTAGCAGTCTTCGAAGTATTCTACAAGTAAATCGACGGTTCTTTGCCAGCGATGGGGAAGGCACTGAATACCATCTGCAGTATGTGAGTTGCTAACGTGAGTCTATAATCCTTTTCCGTTTAGTCTTAGATTTCTATAAATTACCAAATGAAATAAATATTTTCGCATACTAACGTTGCTCACTCTGCATGATCCCCACATCTATCCACAGTCTCTCTCCAACTGAACTTCTGGGCGTGGTGAGACACGCAGCTCTATTTACATTAACGTTTGATGACTCCATTCGAAAGTATATTCCATACACTTTCAATTGTGTATCTTAGATTTTTGTGTTGTCCCTTGTTTGCTAGAAAAAGAAATAGTTGTAATGGCATGACTTATACCAGGTATATTATTCATGTTAAAAAGTATAGTTAACCTTTTTTGTGGCAACACTGAAGAAATTTATTAATTCTGAAGGGAAAATGCTGTATCGTTTTTCAATGGAATGAAACGCTTTTGGGGTAAACTTTAAAAATAGTTACACATTTTTTTCACAGGTATGAATAATTGACACATACTAACATATCATTTTCCATGCAAATACCACAAATCAACAGTAATGAGCCTGATTATTTGGTTCAAGTTTGAACTGACAATAACAAATCGGCGAATGTGAACAGAATGACTTCATTCTTATTCTCCAGATATTCCTCATTGCGGAAACAAAAGTTATAAGTAGAAACCTTGCTCGTTCATTGTTTTATGTCATGGGTGTTTTTAACACAAACAGTGCTAATTTAGATCGATAATAAATCAAGTGATTTATTCCCATTTTATTGAATTATTTATATTGCTTTAAGAGTAAAACATACCAAAAAAGGTGATTATTAATCTGACAGTAGCTGGCAGTAGCAAGTGAAAATTTTACTTCACTTGCTACGTCTATGGCAAATTTTACACATTTTAAATAAACAACCAGCATTCAGTTTGATATAATGCACCTTAGTGTTGCAAATTTTGTACAGGTTGCCCCTCTGAGAGATATGTGCTTTAGTTGGGATAGAAACATAACGAGACAGGTTGTTGAGTGATTCCTGTAGCGTGTCAGCAAATACATTTTGTCCTCGCCCTTACGGCTTCAACAGTCTCATCTGCTAGTCACAGCAATCATCTCTAGTCAACACATATCCCTTCGAAAACGGACTTATCTCCCATTTTGGAATTTTGTTGTCGAAAGAGATGGTTACGAAGTATGTACTAGAGCCAACTAGACCAGAGCTAGTCATCAAGATAAGAGGTGTTAAAAGGCAAAGTGTTTTTTGGAGTAAAATAATAATAAAAAAACTGTAGGAAGGAAAGCCATATCTAGACTTTATCTTGCACAGTTGCTTTGAGCTCGGATTTACAGTCGCAGCTCTGCATGAGTTACTGAGAAGGGGCAGTGCTTTCTTTGCAGTGCGACTTAAGATTATAAATGAAACTATTATAGTAATTATATCTTTACCTTTCATTTTGTGCAAAACGTGATATAAATTCAGTTCTATTTGTAGACCAGTAGCAAAAGTAAATGCGTGGTGTTTGCCTGCTTGGCAAGTGAACCGCTATGAATTCGCTCCGTTCTCCAAGAAAAAGAATGTTTGCACTTGCCATTACTTTGATGTTCGTTCTCTCGCTGCATTCCTACTATAGACATTGGGAACATGTCGGGAAACAGAGGAGGAAGTAAAAGGAAAAGAAATCGACGAAAGAAGTATTTTATCCACGACCGGAACTAGTGGGAAATCTGCCGGAAACTAATATGAAAAACATTTTCCCGATGTATATCAGAGCTCCTGTCTAAAACTGTGTTGCCATTCTCTTGTCGTGTCGGGAAACACTTCTTAATAATAATCAAACAAATACATCCCTATAACGCATTTAGATGTACGCAGGGCAACACTTTCAATGCCTTATATTATATTCCTTATATGGTTTACTTTAATAAATCCTTCATTTAAAGACTGAGTGAAACAGTGCTTGCAAGCTCGAACATGCTTTTTAACAGGAACATAGCTCAGCTTATTGCTTTTTTCAGCTTAAACTTACAGTGTAGACAACTCGCAGTAAATGAATCTTGAGCATATAATATTAATATGTTAATCTTTAAAGTCCTAAAGGTATACTCTTAGCGCTTTGTACTATAAATCATATAATAAGATAACCTGTTAATTGGTGCACTAAACTGAAAACTTAGGTGTAATTTATTAATGTAACTCATTGACATCGTCAAAATCAATGCAGTTACACTTTATTAAGTCTTCTTTTTTATTTATCTAGAGAATTATTTAGACTTTGGTCAAAATATGAGATGGTTTTTTAAATACCTTAATTCGGAAAAGTTGTTGGGCCCCAATTTAGATTATTCCTGTAAACAGTACATATGCACTTTCTTCTCATCAGTTTTTTTTTTTTTTTGAGTAGTGTTTAACGCCCGTTTTTACTACTGAGGCACCACAGGCGGTGGACACCAATGATACATGAAATGAAATGATAAATTGGGAAAGGATATTTTTTTTAGGAAGGAAGCGTTCCAGGCCTAAGTTTAGGTACCTCCCCGGCATTTGCCAGTTATGAAGACTGAGGAAAACCTGGAAAAAACCCCAGTCAGGGAGGACGGTCCTGGCGGGATTCGAACCGCAGACCTCCCGCTCACGAGTCCGTGCCTTAACGACCTCGGCCACCCGTGGCGGTGTTTCTCATCAGTTTGAAACACGTATAATATTTAAGAGAAACAAACCCCTACTGTAAAATTACAGATATAAGACTTTTATCTCGACTATCACCAGTAAAGTATAAGTGATGTTTTATGTCTATTACTCAGATTTCTCCATTATTATGACTGTAACCTGCATAAAAGCGTTAAAATAAATATTTCAATACTTTATACGTTTCTGTGTACAGCTACACCATGCTATTATATATATTTACCATGCTCTATAATTGAGTCTACGATCCCTGGAGTCTATTGTACTATGTAATGATTTGAAATGAAAAAAGCCAACACTATGACACTAACCTGGCATGCCCATCCATGAACTCCTTTCCTTCTATTGCCCCAGCTCTGAATTAGGCAACATTCAAGTGTCATTCGTATTGCTTCAGCGACCTGATGAGTCCAAGGCAATGAACCACCTTTGGGTTTCACGTGAGCAACCAGTGTGTCCAAGGTAATGAACTCAGCATCACTGGGTCCAAGGTTCTGATTCGGTGTGTACTAAATCTCCAGGCTTGATATTTTAATCCAGACAAATTTTAACAATTCTATGTGTTAGAACAAAACATTTCAAACATCCTTGTAATTTTTATAAAATTATAATAAGAATAAATACATAAGGATTTTAAAGTTTTCAAAAGCGGGAAACGCAGAAACATTTTTTACGGCAATCTGCAGAAAACGTGTACAATGAAGAAGCTCAAAATGGCGTACTACAAAGGAATATATTTAGATTTTGTTTAATTTAATTTAAATTTTATGATTTCTTTTTGACAATGGCAGTTTGTAATAACAACATTGATGACGTAAAGAAAAAAGACTAATTGTTATAGTTTATGAAATGGTTTAACTTTTTTTAACCCGGCGGTGTGTAGTTGGCATAAATATTCTAAGTCACCTTTATTCTTAAAACATTTCCACGCACTAAACAGTGTGCGGAATGCATGTGCAGAAAACAGTGGATTGTCTGCTCATTTTGCTATCGTTGAGGTATATCACTTGTAATGCTGAAAGCCTCTCGTTGTGGCTATGTGACGTTTAAAGCTTAAAAAAAAATATATAAATAGAGGAAGGAAAATGCAAAAGAAAAGGAACTCATATACCTAAAAAACAAAAAGCATAAGAAAGGGAAGAGCGGATAAGGGGGAAAAAGAAATAAACGGCGAATATCTTGCACGAGTGGGGAAAAAAAAAAAAAAAAAAAAAAAAAAACCCTCCGCAAGTACCTTGATGTCAGTGACACTACGAGGCACAGAATTTACTAAGCGTGTCCTCCTTTTAACGTTTCATTTCTCGGATTCCTCTTGTCTGAAATGGAACTGCATCCATAGTTTCTTTCATAAGAGCTCCATGGTAAAACATATATTGTAATGTTATACCACATCTCTTAAGCTCCTCACTAGCTACCCGCTGGTATTTCAGGTCATTTATATATACAGGGTGTTCATTTATTGGCAAAATATTTTAAAGTCTTTTTCTACTTATGTGACACCATTAATAGTAATTTTCATTACCTGTTCTCCCTTCTAAGACGTGTCTTTAAATATTGCTTACTGTACTTTACAGTACATAAACGATTTACGCTATACTGGAAGCTGGAAAGATGACTATTCAGAGGAAATTATTAATAAAGTTCAGATGTCCACTATTAACACTCTTATGTTGTTAACGCAAAGAGATGGACCGACTCTTGAAGTATTTGAATAGATGATGATACACATGCATATGTAATGTTTCACTTGGCAGATTAACTCCTGTCCTCGCATACACTGCTAGCCGTCTCTCCAGCTTCCAGCTGTGTATGGATTGGAAAAATTTAACGTTAACGTTTAATTTCCTGAATTTAATAAGACAGTATCCAGCCTAGATTGGAGCCTCATTTTGTTTACACTTAATAATTAGAAAGTAATATTAAATTGTGATTTATAATCTCTGCGTACACTACCATCACTTATAAACGTTTAACGTAATCTATACCAAATAGCTGTAGCCTTTATACTTGTTACATTTTCATATACATGCCTTGTAATACATTTTATTTAAAAGGCTGCTAAGATATATTTCAGTGAAAGAAGTATTACATTTGAGACATAGTTTTAAAATGTTCTCATCTTTATGGATGTTTATTTGCTTTCAAAATTTTAATTAGCTATCCGGAAACTTGTTAGTGAATCGTACCTTACATTTTTTTTTACTTTGTTTTTATGCATCTTGATGCTTTTAATGGGATTTTATCTTGCGTTAATTTATTTTATATTTTATCCAAAAGTATTCAAGTATTTTATATTGTACTGTAATCAATACTGTGTCATTGTACCAATGAGAATGTGGCATACTTAAATTGTAGTAGTAATTGTATAACAGGCAAGACATATTCTAAATTTCCGGTACTGCCTATAAAGAATCAAACTTTGGTTATTTTAACAAATAAATTCAATAACGTTTAAATAGGACTCAACGTAGACTCGGATAAAACATTTAAAATAAAAACACACATAAATCACTTTTAAATAACTAAGATTCTGTTTCATTAAAAAGCATTCTGCTGAAGTATCCAAAGCCTTTTATGCGCAAATATGTAATTGACTAATATTATTTATTGCCATGTCCTTTAAATGTGCACATTTTAAGAGCAGTGACTTAAGCAGGAGATTTCTCACTAAGACGTGTGTTTCCTTCATATGGTACCAAAGAACGAACACCATTACATGACAAACAGCCCCTTAATATGTAATCAGACTTGAGGAACGTGATATCTTTATCAGATTTCAATACTTTCTCAATTCTGGCCTCTGAACATTAAAACTGGGATTTACCAGAAAACATAATCTGCCTTTAGTTCTCAGCAGTTTCAATTTCTGCATTTTCTTGCCCATCCGTTTGTTTCATAACTGATAGCATTTTAGGTGTCATCATCTTGCAACACAGCAACGAAATTCGGTCTTAATATTGCAAATAATAAGATTGCTGTCAATATTCTTAAAATAATTCAAGCAGTACAATAATAAGAAACAATGTATTCTTAGTTTTATTATTGAATAGTTCAACATTATCTTCATGGTTCCGGTTCTTGATTCCTCCGCCATCTTGGTCTTCTTTAAGTTTTTTTCCTGGTAGGTGCATATCTCCAAATTGTTTTTGATACATACCTTTCTTCCATTCTTTATAAATACTCAATCCATTTGATTCTGTAACATAAGTTTGATCGAAGAGAGGTGTAATTTTTAATTGTTTACGTATATTCTTATTTCTAAAGTGATCTCTCTTTGCTGCTCGTAGAAGATTAATTTCGGATGTATTTGTTTTACTTTCTTCCTATATGGTTAAAATCCGATGTTCTCTTCCACATAAAGATGACGGTACTGCCATTACTTTATAAATGTTCTATCGCGTGCCCTTCCTAGTTTTATTTATCTATATTTTCTGCTTGTACCACACGTTCTGGAAACGAGAAAGCATTATTCGATAAGCTTGCCATAATCATAATATAATTGTTTTCCCAGATATTTAAAATGTTTCCGTTCTATACCATATATCCATCTAATAGTGTGTTTACCTAATAAGACCATAACCATAAATCTTTTAAATATTTCATTAGCTCGAATTCTGTTTTGACAATGATAATTTGGTCGTCAGCATACAAATTTTTGTTCAATAAATACTTTCTTGTAATTTTTACACCTCTAAAGGCAAGTTTATTCCATTCAGAAAACATGTTATCCAAGTGGACATTAAACAATGTTGTTTGCAAACTACATACCTATCTGACACTTTTATTTGTAATTATATACTGTTTTCCAATACTCTATCTAGTATAAATACCAAAAGGCTTTTTATAACATGAATTAAGAGATACGGAAACCATTTTTGTTCAGATATACCACAATTAACTTTATCAAATGTTTTTCCATAGTCTGAAAAGGCTATGTGAGTCTATAAGTTAAATTCTATACGTTTCTCAATTATAATCTTTATAATATAATGACCACATCTACACATGAAAGTTCCTCCTAAAGTCAATTTGATTTTCATTAATTGGTTCTCAGCATTTGGTTTTATTCTTTCTGAGATTATCCTTGCGCAAAAATTGTAACCCAATGCTAACTAGCTAATTACTCTATAATTTTTCAAATTGATTTATCTCCTTTTTTGAATATCTTTTTTTTATTTCGATCTGCCATTCTTCTGATACCTTACATTTATTTCAACACACACTCATTAAATTTAACAATCTTAGTTTCATTTTATCTCATCCATGCTCAAAAAGTTTAAATAATGCATTCCAGCTGCTTCCCTATTTCTGCTTGTTTTAATGCAATTTACACTTCTCCCAATGTTATGGAGTCTATGCCGTATTGCAAATATTTTGTTTCGATTTGAATTTCTGCTTCAGTTTCATTGTCATGCTACAGGTCCTTACAGTGTTGGAGCCATACTTCCTCCTTGACTATGTTTAAACGAGCAGCGTCATTCTCTGCTATGTTCAAAAGCTTTCACAGCTTATAAGAAAATTGCTGATGTCCCTGAATATCAGTTTCTACATTACTGACATACCGTTCCTAATTATGTCAATGATCCTCTATAACCTTTATTTTTCTATTGCGCATTTTTGTTTGTGATTAAGTATTCTCTACCAAAGAATGCTGTAGCATTTTGTTGTTAACCATCTTTTTTGCCAATATCACTTTTTCGACTTCTTCCGTCTGAACTTTCAATCTTTTCGTTTGTATCGATAGCCTAGAGCTACATTAGCTGTTAATTCAATGTTATTCTAATTTACTCTTTATCCGTAATAATAGTGACGGCTCTTGGCCCCTGTAGAAGGGTGGGCTAGAGGCATAACTACATGACACCCAAATGGAATGGGTGAAGGCCTATTTTATCAAAACTTATACTCTTCCCCGACATTTTATCTTAACTGCAACACCATCCTACGTTTGTTCTATAAACGTAGTTTATATAGGACCCTTCTAATTCAGCTGTTAAAGTACGTCTTTAGTATTCTGCGGTGAATTCATAAACAACAATGAATTTTGTGAGTCTTTCAACCAGTTTACACCCAATAATGTAGCATGTAACATCTGTAGTTTCGTCGACCTGTACAGAAATATAATTTGCCCTTTTTATTTCTTTTCTAAAATCATTCTTATTGATCCTTCTCACTTTATACGCTGTCAGCCAAGATAGTTTTTCAGACCATAAAAGAACGTTCTTAATATTGTGCCGTCATGCTGAGTAAACTGCTATAGCTTTCGGTTGATAAGGTCCAAATAGTTTCACTTCCAACTTAACAGTTAAACTTAGACGCGGAAATGAACTCTTCAATAAATTGTCAATTTTATTCATTGTCACAAAACAGAGATATTTTTTGTAAGTTAATAGTTTACACCTTGAAAGTAAACTTTCCACGGACATACTGTGAGGAAGCACCCAATTTCAAGCAAAGTGCGAAAATATTCCCTAGTCGGTTATGCGTGGTTCAGTAGCCCCTCAATATCTCGTTCCCAAGAAAAGAAAATACGAAACGTTGGTCCAATAGATCGCAGAAATAAGCAGCAGAAAGGCTAATCCATCTTGTAGGAAGACAAATATAAGTCCTTGTAAATTTTTAATGGTCCATGAAGACATAAATTTAAAGCGTAAAATTTTCCAGGTTAGCCCAAGAACACCCCTCACTAACGGAGGACCCACATGCTACCGCTACTACAATAGAGAGGAAATGTGCTTATTGCGTAAGATATAATTAAAAACTGTTATATGATTATATATAATTTTTGACATGCATTTTTGTTTTAAAAGCTGACCAATAGTAGAGAAAATGGTAAATAATTATGTATTTCCTTTTAAGTGGCCGGGCCCATCTGGCCCTTAATGACCGGCCGCCTCTGCGTGTCGGTCCTGGTGGTGTAGTGGTACCATACTTGGCCTCCTATACCCAAGATCGCGGGTTCGAACCCCGCCAGGCTCGATGGATTTTTTCGGGCGTAAAAATCCTAAGTATGTCTTCCTTTGGAAGGGAAGTAAAGCCATGGGTCCCGTGTCCTACATTTACGGCACGATAAAGAACCTCAAGTCTGAAAGAGAAGCCTCTGAGCAAAATTTTCACGCCCTGGGTTGAATGGGACGCTGATGACCTGAGATGTTAAAGAGCGTCCATAAATAAATAAATAAATAAATAAATAAAAAACACCTGCGTAATAACATTTTTCGTATTTAGCTTCTTAGACGCTACGCAGTGTTCCTATACTTAATTCTTTTAATAAGCTTATATGTTAATCTTTTTCAATCAAATTATTTATTGTGCATTTTTACTTAATAGAACTATTTGAATGAATTTTGTACTCTTATATAAGCATATACATCTTTAATTAATGTTGCTGTTTTTATTGGAAATACTGTGATTTATAAGTGATATTGTTAAGTATCTATAGAGGATAAATAATCCATTTAGCATTTGATAGCAAAAGTACAATCTTGAAATAGAGAAATTTAACTATTTGTTTACGTTACTATACACGAGGGTGTAAATTTCATTTTGTTAAGGGGCTCCGGAAGGAATAAAAAATTGATAAAAATTGCTTTTTATATATTAAAAGCTATGGAATATCCTGTTTACTATAAGTATAATTGATATAGCCACTTATAGTCTATATAGTTTTTTAACTTATAAGTATTTTAAAAATAGAAGAAAAATATGTTGAGAATGGGCGTGCCTCCATTAGGAACTGCCAAATACTGACAAATGTACTTTTTTCTAAACTTGATGCTCAAGAGATACAGTTTCATGGTCTTATGAAAATGAATTATGTGGCAAACTTCTAAATACTTGCAGAACGTTATAAACACTCAATGTCTCTATATATTCTAGTTAGGAGTTTGTAGAATAAGAATATGTTTCAATGTGTGGAAATGAAATGGAATAAAGGGTGTTCTAAACTTTATCTCTCTAACTTTATGTTTAGCAAACATTTATGTTTTATTTAAAACAGGATTTGTTATAAAGAACATTTTATAGAATTTACGTATAGAAAATTATATAAAGGCAGTAAAATCATTACATACTCATAAAAATATTTATCCAATGAAAGCATAGATAAATATCCCAGTAGTAAGTTATTATAAAAACTTTCGTAAATAACCTACGAAAATTTTCATCTTGAACTCCACATAGATTCTGAGAAAGTTTTCATGTTATAAGCACTGATACAACATTGGAGATACAGGGCATTCCGTAGACCCTTAAGAAGGTTCATACAAATTACATTTAAAATGCTATTGTAAATTAAATTGTTCAGCTGTAAAATAAAATTTTGATACCCCTAAGAGCCTAAGTAGCTGTCACAGTCATTAAAGCTCTTTTAGAAAAAAAGGCATTCTTTTACACTTGTTTCAGAAAAGTACGTGTTTAAGTTTACAGCTGTAATGAAAAGAACTATATTCTATAAGTTACTCTCCACAGACTTATAAATCACACGAGCTTGAATTTCAAGTTTTTGATTGAAATGTATATCCAATTACTGAAAAAAATCTGCATTAGTGTCTTCTCTCGCGAAAACTATTAAAATATAATTTTGAAAGCAAGAAATGCATATACATAAAGAAAATGCAATACAAATGCTATAAATTTACTGTGTATGAAGAACACTGTATATACCTATAATATGCCATTAATTTAAACGATCGTTCTAAACTAGTTAACGACAAAATGTTGCTATCAAAGAATAGGGTTTTTGAGGCTGATTAATAGGTTATCGCTCACTTTCAATAACATGAAAGCAACGTCAGGGCATTACCAATTTGTAGTGGTTGATGTTTGTGTGCCAGGGCCAGGTCATACCCGCCCCTGGGAGAGAACTGTGTGGAGTTCAGAATGTAATTACTTTAATAGGCTTAGTGAGCCAACAACAAGCGAGCGCAGGTTTGAAAATGTTTCTAATGACCCATATTTAATTCGGAATTACCTCTTCCCATCCTGCAGACCCCAAATGTTCCGCGCTCACCTCCCGGTTCGCTGGGAAATAACTTCACAAAATGGATTTGCATATATGCACGGACGTGCGTTGTGATGTGGCTACAAATATGTGCTGATTTCGTTTTGAATTAGGTTTGTGATTTAATGACGATTACCTATATTTATTGGATGCTGGTTACAGTTATTCACGTGTACAGGCGAAAACGCTTGCAGCGTCATGCAGGATATTTATTTACCTTCTGTATTTTCGGAATGAGCGCATTGTTTATTATAAAACCATCTTGTACTTCGTAACGAGTGATGAAGCGTTATTTGCTGTACACTGCAAAGAAACGTTGATTTGATTTATTTGCGAACGCTCTTTAAAAGTTCACGTCATCAGCGTGAAATGGTCGATAAATTTTGCTCAGAGACCTCTTCTTTCAGGATTGAAGTTCTTTTACGTGCCGTAAATCTACGACACGCACCCACGGCTTTACTTCCCTTCTGAAGGAAGTCTGTACTTAGGATTTTTACGTTCGAAAAAATTCATTAAGAGAAACCTTGAGAGACGTATTTATATAGGAATGGTGAATAGTTCTGACTTAAGTTTTGATTAATAGATAAATAAAACGGGCAAATGAACATCCGAAATACTTTGCACAACATGTACAATTTTAGCGTTGATCAAAGACTTAAGAAACTGTCAGAATTTAGAAATTGAGCCATGACAGTAGGGCAAAGGGGTATCTATAACATAAAATTGTTCCGTTAGTTCAGACGGGGTTCTGCAAATTCTTTTCTATGTTACATAACTGTAAATATGACTAAACTTGCAGACTTGGTGTTAATATATCAGGTATTATCTGAAATTTTATGGTGTGAAATGAAAGATTATGAATTAAAAACAATAACAGCTATAAGTAGGATAAGGACAATATCTAATCAAAGTTTTAAAAGATAATAACAATTAAAAAATAGCAGTGAAAGTGGTAGTCGGGAATTTCATACCTATACTATCTTCTTTTACTCACACTAATTTTTAAATGTGACATTAATAATAGAGTAAAATTTCTGCGTTTAATATTAAAATAAATTGAACTCAAAGATATTCTTTAAGGAATTTATATTAACATCAAATAAGGGCTTGGTTTCTTCTTTATATTCCTTTATGTAATATTTCATTTGCACTGTTTAATCCTGTTTGTCTAGCAATTAATGAAAACAAGAGTAACAAATAAAGAAAATGTCACTAAAATGATAAATTTTGATATACAATGTTGTATATAGTTAATTTATCGTATTCGGACACAAAATATAGACTTTGCGGTGCAACTTGGTAGAATCTCAAAATTTATAGATTTTATTAAGATGGCATGGATTTTTTTCCGCCTCCTTATGGCATATTTTAGGTTCCACTAAGATATAAGTGGATATGACATATGAATTGGTTATAAGTATTTCTCCATTCCCTTAGTTTACATTTATTTAATGTTATTTAGTTTGTATTCTTTATTTTATCTGGCAAATAATTCAATCTTCTGAACTTAACTTCACTGGTCAGATATGCCTGGTTTCATTTTTCAAATTTGGTGAAGAATTTGTAATTTAACTAGTTTATATTCTTAATTTAGCCAGTTCATTAAAAAAAAGCTCCTTTGACATAGATATTTTAGAGTGGGAAAAATGGTCTAGAAGTTTCCATATTGAGCTACAGGCATCGATATAAATCGACGTCAAAGCTACGTTGCTATGTAACGTGTGTTCATAGCCAACTAAATGTAAACCATTGTCATTGGCAGAGGTGCAGTCATTAGCAGGCTGAAATCACGTACGTCATTCAGTGTACAGGTGTTCGTGGAAGTGACAAGGGGTTTTAGGAATTACAGTAGATAAGATTTATGAACAATGAACTTGAATTTTAATT
Source organism: Metallyticus violacea (assembly GCA_030762175.1). Classification (NCBI taxonomy): domain Eukaryota; kingdom Metazoa; phylum Arthropoda; class Insecta; order Mantodea; family Metallyticidae; genus Metallyticus; species Metallyticus violacea. Next base: position 291,479,329 of record CM060846.1, read on the forward strand.
AAATAATATTACGGCATGTGTTTGACAGAATAAAATACATGTTTAAGGTACGTTATTGTATTTTCAGTTCTCTTGGCTACCCTTTAATATGTTTGTTGTTTTGAAGTTAACTCGTGCAGCACCACATCGAAGTGTCCGAGACTCTGGAGATGCCCATTTTCCGATCCTTCTTTATTTCTAAATACTTCGTTCACATTTATTTCGCATTTTGTGTAATTAGATCTTTGAATGGCCTCGTTAAGGTTGCATAACCTTATACTAGAAAAGTGTCAAAGCACTACATGTGTAATTTTCCTTCACTGCCTGACATTGTCCTGATTTTTCCAAAACATAAAAAATGACTTTCAGAACAAAGAAAGAATTGATTTGAATATAATGTATGCTTATAAATGAATGTGGTCCAGCATAAAGAACGGTCAAAGTTAATACGGTTTTGTATTTCAAAGGGCGTTGCTTGTCAAGAGCTCACAGGAAAATAATTAAAAATCACTGTGTTTCCGCCCGATAAGTTCCCATCCGGAGCATTTGTATTTTATAGCAGCAGAACGGTGTTGCAGATAATGCTAAAGGCAACGTTTTACAACGGGTAGAAAAAGTTACTTTCAAAGTAGCGATTAATTAATACACATATAGCTTGCGTAAAGAGACGGAATATTCTGCAACTTTAAAATAGTTATTTTTAGATGACCATCTGTATCTGTTGTTAAAACGTTGAACTAAAATACACCCACATGAAAATAATTTTAAATGAGCATATAGTGAACAACATGTTCATTGTAGCCCTTGCTTACGGTTGGAAAAAATGCTATTTAAAGTATTAAGGAGTAATAACATAACTACTCCAAACTTTTTCTATTTGGTATATCTTACCTGGAACAAAATTCGTTTAAGCACTTCACGAGGAAGAAGCATTTTATATTTCCATCTTTAAAAAAGTGCGAATAACTTTTGGTGCTTAAGGCCTTGGTTTGTCATATCTACGGCAGTTCTCTTGAAGGCAAATGGATCATAATTTAATAATTCCCATGGTGGGTTAAAATGTAAGGACTAATGAAGAAAAGAAAAGCCATATTCACACGAGAAAATTAAAGTCTGTATGCAATAAAATACTGATTTAATTTGAAGGTATTTAGGATATTATTTGATCATAAATATTTTGATAAATTAAGATTACATAATAGCAGATGTACATTGGTCATGCCATAGATAAAATTTATATACAGTATGCTGCATGATACTGCTTTGAGAGTCCCCTATAAAACTGCTGCGCGCTTTTAATTTATAACAGTACTCAGAATATTTCTCATCCACAATGTAGCCGTAATGAACTTTTATTGTAGCAATTTTAAAATATACACAAGTAAATATAACTATCGCTTAATTCTTACGGCCTAATTCATGTTAATACTGTCCTTGTAACAATCAAAACATACATACATGCAAACAAACATATTGATGTGTATATATATATATATATATATATATATATATACACATATATACACACACACACGAGTCGAAACTAGTGCTGCCATCTAGTAGTTGCAGTACAGTTTTGTACCGAAACGTGGCAACACTAGCACATCTGATGAGTGAGTGTTTAGTTTCATACAGTTGGGTAGATGTGTTGAGATTCTATAGTACTTTTCGTGATACTGTGAGTGTAGTGTGTAGCAATATTATGACGGATCCAAGATTAGAACATAGAATGTGCATCAAATTCTGTGCAAATCTCGGGGGAAATGCTACGGAGACCCTCGTAATGATTCAACAAGTATTTCGGGGACAAAGCATGAACCGTACACGTGTGTTTGAGTAGCACGCTCGGTTCAGGGCCAGTTGTACAGTTGTTGAAGACTATGCTTACACCGGTGAGCCCATCAGCTGACAACGCCTGACATTGCTGCCAAAGTTCAACACCTCGTTCGTGAGGATCCACGTTGAACCATTGAAGACTTTGCTCATGAAGTGGGAGTTGACTATGGGGCATGCTAACGAATTTTAACTGTTGAATTGTGCATGCATCGTGTAGCCGCAAAATTTGTGCCAAGGATCCTGACTGCTGATCAGAAGGCACAGCGTGTTGAAGTTTTTACGGATCTTCGTTAGGCCGTATCCGATGACCCAACCTTCTTGTGCAGGGTCATCACCGACGACGAGAACTGGGTGTACGCTTATGACCATAAGACAAAACAACAATCCTCCCAGTATAAGAGCCCGAACTCACAAAAAAAAAAAAAAAAAAAAGCGAGACAAGTGAACAGCATGCTCCTCGTATTCTTTGATATCAAGGGGATTTTGTACAAAGAATTCGTCCCACCAAATGAAACAGTGAATTCCACGTACTACTTTTCAATGGTGCTTAACGCCAGTTTTTACTACTGTGGCACCACAGGCGGTGAATACTGATGGTACATGAAATGAAATGATAAACTGGGAAAGGATTTTATAAGGAAGGAAATGTTCGAGGCCAAAGTTTAGGGTCCCTCCCCGGCATTTTCCAGTTATGAGGGCAGAGGAAAAACTGGAAAAAATCTTAGTCAGGGAGGAGGTCCTGGTGGAATTCGAACCCCAGACCACCCGCTGACGATTCCGCGCCTTAACGACCTCGGTCACCAGTGGCAGCTCACACCAGATACTTCTGTGATGTTTTTCGACGGCTCCGTGAAAACGTGGGGAGACGACGGCCTGAAATTTGGCGACAAGGGAGCTGGCTGTTGCATTACGATTATGCGCCCTGTCACAATTCCTTCTTCACCAGCAGCTTTTTGACGAAAAACTATATGACGGTTGTCCCCACCCACCGTATTCGTCTAATTTGGCACCCTGCGACTTCGCTCTATTCTTCAAACTGAAATTGAAGTTGAACGAACGTCGGTTCGACACAATTGAGAGGATTCAAGAATAAACGCTGTGTGTGCTAAACACCCTTAAAGAACACGACTTCCAAGATTCACTTGGAAAATGGCAGAATGGCTGGGACCGGTGTATACGTGTAGAAGATAGCCACTTCGAGGGTGATGGCGGTAATTAGTCTCAAAGTAAGTTTTTGGCCAAATGGCAGCAGCAGTCCCGAATATTCTGGATATCACCTTGTATATATATATATCACGTTTTCTATGAGAAGTTTTAAACAGAAGCCTTAAATTTGAGCTCCCTCTTCCCTTTAATCATCTCCTCCCAAACTCCCCTCTCCATTAGCCATTAGCCTTCTTTGCCGGGTCTTCTCAGGATATATTCCCCATTTGTGTGTGTATCTCTCATTCACCAACACTTCCAGGCAAACGTTCAAAGTTCTGTTGGAATTAAAAAATTGCGGTTATAAATGCTCATTTCTTAAAATATCTTGTTTCCCTGCATTCTAATAAATATGTCTCCAGGTATGGCTTTCTCCGCACAACGGGCAAATTCTTTCCCTAAAAGCATTAATTATTTTATCTCCTTTACAAGCCCCTAATCTGAGCCATACGAGACCACTTCTTCCTTCTCTCCCACAGACATCCACATAATCCCCCCCCCCCACCTAATCTATTTGAACCTGTCTCAGTATTTTGCCTATCTATATTTCGCAAACGTCTGTTGACATTTTTCCATCTTGGCGCTTACAGTCCTCTCCCCTTAACCAAATATACCATATATACCCTTGTCCTGTTTTGCGTGAGCCTTTTCTTATTCTTAATGCCCAACCCGTATTCCCTTATTTGCTCGCTCAGGCAAACTGCTCCAAGAAGTACTTGAGCTCCCCGTATTATTCTTAACCAGTTCTTAATTGTTCTAATTTTTAAATTTACTCTTTCGTTAAAGGTACCAATGAGAACTCCGCAATTTGCTGTACTCCTCCCTACTTGTAGCATCCGTTTAAGATACAGCGTTTGTACCTGATTTAGTTCATCAGTGTTTTCCACCCTCAAATTTCGGCTTCGTACATCATAGGAGACTAACAACTGCCCTGTACGCCATATTCATTGTTCGCAACAATATTTCCGGTATTTTTACCGAAATCTTAATGACACTATACTTTTAATTATGCACTTGCGTTTTGTTATGTCAATTTGTTTTGCCCAGCTTCCGTTCATAGTTAAAGTGACAAGTATATGAATTTCTTCACATTTCCTAACGCCTGACCTGCATACTCCCACCTCTCTTTCCTGCTGTACACCGCACCGTTCTTCAATAAAACAAATAGCTGAGGAAAGTGCTGAATATTTTGTCTTATAGTCTCTCCACATCAGTCTTATCTTTCAATGATCTTCCTGCGGAGATATTGAATAATGTCTTCCTGATGTAGCTACACGTCATGATTGAATGTATGAAAGGTTAATAGGAACTGCTACAAAGTACCTCACTTGGGAAAGCAGAGCTTACAGCGACAGGAGTGTTTGCCTATAGCTCTACATTAGAACCCCTGCATTATTTCCGCCTGTGCTGCTGTACGCCATGTTGAATGACTCATCTGAGAATGCTGTTAATACCATTTACTATTTTTTTTTTGTTAGAACTCACTGTAAATAAATATCTGCATTCATTCCTTGTTAATACGTACCTCTCGAAAGTAATGGGACTATTATTTTGGGACTGAGGTATTATCTATTTCTTTTTTCGTAGTTTATTAACAATAGAAACACCAAATTGATATTATTTTTTTCATAATAGTAGTTTCCTGATTAGTGCATTATGGACATAATGTAATCATATGTAATTATTTTGGAAAATTTATATCATTTCCCCAAGCTTAAAAAAAATCGGCATATGGTTTTAATGGTACCAGGCCCTAGGCATATGCAGCTGGAAAATCATAGAGTTCTTAATAAATAAACATGCGAGATAATATTATTGTTGAAGAGAATATGAGAAATTTAGTCTCGTGATAAACAGAGTGATGGCTGAGTGATCTTTCCAGTTTAAGAGCTTCTACAAGCATGGAGCTATTTCTAAATGTAAGGTAGGTCTCGCGGTGAGTTACTTACGTTTCCAGTAAAGAGTGCACATGAACTACTTCCTGTGGATGCAGTGGCATATTTTTGCTGCAGTATACCCTGCCCAATGCTACTAATTTAGGTAATGATGTTGGTGTTCATGGCTGATTTTGAAAAGAAAAAAACTTATTCTTTAAGAAGAAATCTCTTGGCGTTAGAACGAGAAATCTATGTGGTCATAAATCTTAGAAATTTTCAGAGAAACATATGATTAAGAGGAGAGACTTCTTGACAAGTTGCACATCTCGTTGTAAGCTACATTGAGTGAGTTCATTAGCATTCAGCTGCTCAATAAATTGGTCAAAATACACTTGTAACGGTTTGTTTTGAATATGTATCTTGGGCTTGCCAACTGAAGTCCAAATGCTATTCTTCTGCGGATGCAAGTGAAATCCATGACTAACGTTTTGGTTTTGTGACATCAAGTTTGTATATTTATAGAGTTCACATACCCAGTACGGTGATATCAATCCACCATTATGACAGCGTGATATTTCTTCTTATTTGGCTGGTGTAGGTCTTAAATCATTAATTTTCTAAGGCCTTAGTTTCGCCACCTTTATCCACCTATTATGTATGGAGTAAACTTCTATTCTAATAGAAATTATATAATGATTTGGGGAATATTTCTGCACATGGTACATGATTCCTTCGGTCAGATGTGCGTAACAAGAATAAACGTGATACTTTCCAGCCCTGTCCAACACAGATTCTGTTTCTTCCAACTTCCTGACTAAAGTAGGTAGTTTGCATCTTTCCTGCACTCTCTCATTAATGTTAATATGCCTAGCAACAATGAAAATTGATATCCAGTAATAATTCATTAAAATATACGCAGAGGTAGTGCCTATGGCATTGAGCAATAGCCAAAGGTAGGAGAAATTTTACATTTTTGATAGTACCTACCTCACTTGGACACCTTATATACGCTATAAAAGAAATCTTCCACATTTCTCGTGTCGGTTAAACAAAAATCACCTGAAATGATTCAAAGTTGATAAAAGTATGGTATATTAAATACCACTCTCTTTTATGAGTCATCCGGTAGTGAAGACCAGTGATCCCAGTCTTCACTAAGCGCAAAACAGCTAATTTGTGTTCAGAATGTTTTATATGTGTATTTTCCGCCAAACAGTCAAGTGAACGTCAGGTAGCTTTGCAAGTTGTGGTTTGCCGATCGTTTGCACTGTAATTCATTCACCTCATTAGTCATATTGAAGATACTGGGCGGTCGATCTGAGAGGTTGAAGAGTTAATATGTAAGTAAAGGTATTTCTGTTATTGTTTGAAGAATATCCTTCAGTAAGAAATACTGTTATTTCCCTTTTAAACCATTGTATTGCCGTTTTATGTTGTACCCCTCTTCTGAGATCCCATACTGACAATCACGAAACGCAGTTTGTATATTCACACAAGCTAGAAAGGGTTGTATTCATACCTTCCCCTTGCTGTAGTCAAATGACAAAGTTGGGGTGCTTCCTGTAATTAATGCTGTTCTGTTGTGGGGTTCCACTAATTAGTTGGTAAAAGGGTTCTCTAGCTAAAATTGTCCGACCATCTAATGAAAGGATATGATGTTCCCAGAAGTGATTGAAATATTTTAATTATGATTAAAAAAGGGTTATAAATCGTAAGGGAAGTGACCCAAGTTTCTTTACGGGTAGTTGATTATCTTTCTGATGGTGACAGGCAACCTTTACATCATTTATTACTAATGATGAGGTTGTATGAATTGTTGCTCACCCATTAGCAACATATCAAATTTTAGCTTTATTAATATTTAATTAAATGTTTGTACTTTTTGTCCACCTTTCTGAGTATATAATTTAGATCTTCATCCTTTGCTATTATGAACTGATCATAGGCCTAACATTCAATGTAAAATTTCATATTGCAAAATTTATAAATTGAACTCTTCAGTGTAGATGTGAGATAGCTTTAATGACTATGGTGCAATTACGTAACCTTTATGTATATTCATTCGAAAGCCATCCATATTTTTATTTCCCATTTAATGTTAGTGCAAATAGCTTTGCGGATTGAATAGGAGATTTGGAGAAAGTTTACTAATAAAAATATTGATTAGCGCGCCAGTGACACGTTCTGATACATTTTTTTTTTTTTTTTTTTTTTTTTTAACAGAAAGGGACCTCACATGATTTCCTATAGCAACTCTTGTACAGGATGATCCGCTTAAAGGTATCGAAAGTGAAGTGATAAATTGAAGTGTAAATAATATTATACTAAGACACAGATGTTTCGCTTAGAGGTATCGAAAAATAAGGGATAAATTGAAGAGCAAATAATGGTTTATTAAGATACCTTTTTACATAACCTGATGTAGAGACTCTTAAGTTTAGAGAAATGCAAATCGAGTGTACCTTCAATTGTCCTGCACACATCTAGACTCCACTCATTCCACTATCGTTGTACACGCATAATAAACTTTCTGTTCTGTTAACTACAGCACCAGCTTAATCTTTTTCTTTTGGTGTCCACATGCTTAACTTAGCTTGTTTGTTGTTCTACTGAATATGTAACACTAGGCTTGTCCTCTCATTAAACACTGGCGCACATGCGTATGAGAGGGCATACACGTCCTTGTATAAACTTGTTGAAATTGTGTATCTTGTTAAATGCCAATCACAAAATCTTCTCATGTTTTATATATGTATGTATTATGTATATATATATATATTTATATATATATATATGTATGTATGTATGTATGTATTCTGTAGAATTCTCCGAAACATTATTTCAAAGAGCAATTTTGAGTGGAAATGGAGTATATTGTCAAGAATTCCGAACATAATGCTTCCAGAGACATGAGCACAAAATACACCCAGCATATTTGCGCTTCTTTCATTTTTATCCAGTTTAATTTATTATTGATATGTAAAATAAGGAAGTTGTTCTTTTCTTTTTCTATATGTGTAACATTGAAAACTGCAACCAAAGTTAGTGTGTGAAAATTAACATATTTAATTTAATTATGAACTTTAAGACGATAAACATTTTATCCACTATAAAATACAGAAAAATGACTCGATCTATTTTCACCATACTTCCTGTACCACATGCTAAATATTATTCTTATGTCCATTGCTTAAAATGTGTAGCTGTTGCAATATAGTTATTTTTCTACATGGGATAATATAATTTGTGCTTATTTATTGGTCTCTGATGAAGCTCCCTCATACATTGGTCCAATGCCTCTTAATCAGTGACTTATTATACTGAAGATCTAAACATGCGGTATAGCAAGTGATTATATTTTTCCTCCTGTTTTATAGACAGTCAAACATCTTTTAATACACCAAAGAAACTACTAATTTTATTTTACGAATCTTTCTTGTGTAAAATTATTGCATACCTTTTTATTTCTAATAAAATAGCCGTTTGCGTAATTGAAATGAAGATTTTACCTTAGGAAAAAAAAAATGTTACATTTAAACTAGTACTGGAAAATAAATCTTTTTTCTCGCTCCTCAAATCGTAAAAGTGAACAAGTGCAAAGCCTCGTTTTTGAGTTCTGCAGCGAAATAAGACTCTATGAAAAGTAAATGGTTTCTTTTTCCCCAGGAATATGAAAAAGAATGAATATGTGTGTTTGTAATTCCTTTTACCATTTCGTGTCTTATTTTTTATTATTCTTGTGTAAGAAAATACTGTTACGTTAAATAACCACAGAGAGCAACTAAAGCTGTTCGTTTTTTATTCTTTTTTCTGGAATACAAAAGCTTCAGACGCAGGCAGCTGCTTTTAATAAAAGGAGCTCCTTACAATAAAGGAATTTGCTTCAAGTTTAACTACTTCTGAATATTTTCAATACCGTGCTTTCAAACTCCTTCTGAATATTATTTTTCTATGGATTGTAACTAAAAAGTATGGCCAAATTTAAAAATATGTTTCGTACACATAGAATATGTGAATATGATTAAACACAAGTTTGTAATCTGAGGAGAGCTTTCGAAATTATTGGTCACTTGTCAACAGTCACAAACTATTTGCCAAACTTTATTTATGCTCACACTTGTTACCGATTTCATTTGTTAAATATATAGATATTGACCCTAAAACGTAAGACAAAAGAGTACAGTTAAAATGTTAAGGCCTCGTGAGATATGAGTTTAAGTATATAATCGAATATGGTTCACCGAGTAATTTCAAGGTCAGCTTACACAACAAATAGAAATCCAATCAAAGTACGTTTTCTATAGGTTTAGATGACATCATCATCTAATTTTCTGACTTGTTCAAACAATTTCAGTCAAAATATCGGGTGAGCAATGCTTGACGCAACTACGGGACCGGCCGGCAGCGCTTTGTCAGCGTATATTTCCCTTCCGCGAGGTATCAGTGTGAGTTGAATTCCTGCTCAAGTAGCACGTGTTTATTGGGCAACGCAATACAGTGTATTAAGTGAAATAGTATCATATGAACCTCGCCGGCCGGCCACAGGCAGCAAAACCGGTTGCATTAAGAATTGTTCACCCTATATATGTGAAATTTAGCTACCGTTACAATGCAGCGCTACAAAATGTTGAGTGTTGCTTGAAAACTTTTACCTCCCGATTGCATATGTAATGTTTTTGGGCGTTTGAGGGTTAGCAATTTTCCAAAAGCATTGTTCTGAATGCTGATAGTAACTTTGAGAACCATACTTTTTCATTACTGATATGAGCTCTAGCATAATAATTCTAGTTTATTTAGAGTTATAGGCGAGCTGGATTGCATAAAAATGCAATTGATTTATTAATTTTATCCCATGCTGCTTAAAATGTTAAACGTTCTAGTCTCATGCTGACTAAAGTGTTAAATATCTTATTAAAGAGAGTCGTAAGTTTCACGAAATGAAGCCTGTCAGTCTAGTATAGCAAAAGGACGGAGTTAGCATATTTTAGAAGATTAAAATAATTGGATGGAGATTAAAGTGACTAGTGGAATCGTTATCTTAAAAACATTCACAGGCGTTCGTAATTTGACATTGACGCTTATCATTTCGACCAATGTTTTTTGAGGGAATGTAAATCCACAGATGAGCTCACTTTCAGTTTGCCATTATTCCATAATTCTCAGTAACTTATCTTGCAATGTAATTGTCATGAAATCGTCTACAAAGCAAACATATACCCCCTTGTTTAACATTGTTATACCTATTTCCCATCGCTCTCATATTATTTGCCTAAAAACGGGTGCTGAAAACAACCTTAATAAGTCTGTAACAGAATTGCAACCTAGTTTCCAAATTGTAAATTCATCGTTAAGAAACAAAAATCATGACAGTTATGTACCATAATCCTTTTAAATAGAACATCAATGCACATTTGCAAATCCATGAATGGTGAAACGTTTCAAAACTATTTTTCACTAAACTAAAATATTTCATTTACCAAAAATGTATCAACTATTGCGACACTTTCAAGCTGCTATCACACGAAAATAAAATTATATTTTCATTAATCAAAATGAAATGTGACACCATATGGCTATGTCAAAATAAGTAAAAACCCGTACGCCTGTTCTATACTGTTAGATTCTGTTGGTAGTTAATGGATATATAACTTAAAGCACGGGATGTATTGGTGGTTATTATCTATATTTCCTTCTGTCACATCTAGTTCATTAGGTGTTTTACGTAATATATGTAATTTTTAGGGCAGTTCCAAAGTTTCACGCCATCCTCGTGGGAAAACGTAACATCTTTTATTGTTGTACATAACCTTCGTGGTTTGTAGGACATACACACTAATGCCCGGGCCAGGAATCTCTCGGGAAGCTATTTACTCTGGACGCACATAGAGTACACATGCACAATGAGGAATTCCACGAAAGAATGGCGCCCTATATAAGGGCCGTTCAATGACACCACAAAAACAAAATACGTAGATACACGCAGACATGTAATAAAGATGAATGATGAAATGGAGGGTGCATCCGTAACAGAAAAATATTAACTCTAGATGAACTGGAGAAAAATCATGGAAAACCTCATGAAAGTTAATCTGCCACATTATTTGAACCAAGGACCTACCGAATACAAATCCCAAGTGTTACCGTCTCAGCCAACCCGCTGGGTGAAAACGTGATTTAAGCTGGTCAAATACAATCACATTCTCTCCTTTCTCACTTAACATTATTTTAATGCAGAGAGAGAGAGAGAGAGAGAGAGAGAGAGACAACCACAACGCACTCTATGCTGTGTCCCGAGAGTTTCGAGGGATATTAACATCTGTAAGCAAATGGACATGTCCTGCCAACTGGCCATAATTTAGGGTAAGAACATAATTAGAGGAATAATTATAATTGTATTGTATAGTACCTTTAATATAGCTGCTAGCAGCGGTGCAGACATTAAGGAAATCTTAGCCAAAGAAAAACAGATACTAAGACAGTTGAAAACTGGGATACGACAAACGAATAGCATAAGTTCAAAATGTGAATGAACCAAAACACTTTTTTCTTCTGCTTTCTACCGGTAGGTTCAGTGTCCGCTTATTGGCTGGCAATTCTGAATTATTTGTATAAGCGGGAAGAAGTGGAGGGTGTTAATGGTTCTTAGTTCAAACTGTCTTGGAAAGCTGACAATATTCCTTTAGTTTTTCACCAGAAACTGAAATAGTAGTCTCGAACTCCGAACTGCACAATAAATTGCATTTAGTACTACTAATTGAATCAAAAATTTCAGTACGTATGTATAATGATATACGCATTGTTCAACTGTATGATTTCATAATGCACTATATGTACTTATTGCTCGTAACACAAATAGTGAATGCTTATGATTCAACAACTACAGCGCGTACTACTGCTGAGAACAACAAACACACGGGCTAAAGAGTACAGCCACTAGTCGTGATCTTTTGTATTTTTTTTTTTTTTTTTTAATATTTCAAAACACATGCATATAAATTTTCACTGATTTATGCCGTTGAATTTGTATGTTATAAAAGAAATCGGGGGCTGAGAACAAGCAAAACATTCCGTATTCTTTTGTTTATACAAGGGTAAGTCCATAAGTTCCCGGCCTAACCATTTTCTAGGTATGACAAAGACAAAAAATATATTTCACTATTCAATAGAGTTACACTTTATTGCAATGAAATATTTCACATCTTTGAATTGACATTTCAATCCCCCCATAATAGTCAAAAGTCTTTTCTACAAAATGGGCAAAAGCATGAAGCAGGCTATAATTGGTTCTAATGGCAATAATAATAATAATAATAATAATAATAATAATAATAATATCTTGTTTCAGGTATTATTTAATGTCAAGAATAGCATAACAATCAAGGTTATTAAATAATACAATTAAAAGGAGGACCCCAATATTACAGGTATTATTGTATGTATATAGATATGTCTTTTTGACTAGTAAGTAATATTCAAGTTATCTTTCAATAATACCATAATTGACATGCATATATGTCTTTGTGATGTTTTTGTAAAGAAATGGAAATGCTGGACTTTGTCGGAAAGGTAGCAGGAAGACATTAGCTTTACCTGAGAAAAGAGTCCTTTGTTAAAACCTTAGCCTTTCAAACCCTCTCGGACACACTAGCCGGTCCCAAAGCGTCATATATCATTACACTCTTAACAGCTAGGAATATGGGTTCAATTGGTAACTGTACTTGTCGTCAAAAGGAAATACCGCATACAGAAACACCTGTTTTTACAGAAACCAAGATCTTAGCTATTTTAAAGGGAGCCCGCATATATGGTCGATGCGTGCTTTATCGCAGGAATCTGGTAAAGGGCAGATGTCTATTTTTTCATAGCGTAGAAATAGCAGATGCTTCCTGGTAAAACCTAGAAACTTCAACAAATTAACATTATAAAAAGAAACCCGACGAATAAAGGCAAATATGTAATAACTCATAAGTTGTGTGATCCAATAAAATTCTAGAAGGAACCAGGTTTAATAATATTTAAAGTAATTAAATTTTCGCGAGGGCGGAGCGAATTCATATAATAGATTTAACATTAACAATGAGAAGATAAGTTTTAGACATTCGCGAGAGGTGTAACTGACTAACAGGTATTAACAGAGTAACAGTGGTAAAAGTGGCAACAGGAATAACAAGAGTAACAGTATTAGCAGTTAGTCAGTGATAAGGTCACTGTTAGATTTCGAAATTGTGTCGAAGTGAATAAATACTCGAGTGAAGACAGTAAATTATATTCCGAATGTATATTATAAAGTATATTAGGACCAGAACTCACGACAGAAGTACAGCATGTTCCAGAACCTTCCAAATTGCCGAATAAAAGTAAATGTTCAACCAGAGCCAAACCTTATATTATTACAGTGAATAATCCCCTTCCTCCATAATGACTTCCAGTCATTAAAAACAATCCAATTTCACCTTAGATCCCTATCCCCTGCATTGGAACCAGAGAATTAGGAAGCATTGAACTCCTGACTCCAAGATTCGAGGCAAGACAAGAAGAACATCTAATTGTCCGATTAGATAAATAAAAAATAAATGTCCATCCATATCCAAATAACCCCCACAATAATTACGGTTTCAAACAGCATCCACCATTTCTTCGTTATGCTTAAATTTTATTCCACGTAGGTCCTTCTTGAGTTTTGAGAAGAGGAAATAGTCGCTGGAAGCTAGATCTTGGATGTTGAGTGGATACAGAGTGAAGTCACATTTCTTCTCAGCTTCCTTTGCAACAAGAGCTGTGTGCACAGGCGTGTTGCAGTGAAGAAGGCGCACACCACCACTCGGTTTTTCTCGCCTTTCCTCTTTCATGGAAGCACGTAGTCTGTGCAGTAGGCCAGTATAGTACTCCCCACTTACTGTGATGTTCCTCTTCTTGAAGTCAATGAAGAGTATACCTTCAAAGTCCCAAAAGATTGTGGCCATGATCTTCTTGGTTGACTGAGTGACCTTGGACTTTAGAGGCGGTGCTTCGCCAGGTTCACGCCACTCCATTAATTCCATCACTTTAGGACAAGGGATCATAGTAGAGGACATATTTTCATCTCCTGTAACAATGGTTTGCAGAGCTCCTCTCTCGTTGCCACGACAGAGCTCCAAAATGCCTGACGACAAATGACTCGTTGCTGCTGTTAGACTTAGGAAGGAAGTATTGGCACCCATTTTGCACTAACCTTATTCATGTTTAAATGTTCGTGAATAATTCGAAGGACTGTTTTAGAAAGGCCCAACTTTACTGCAATTTCTATAACTTGAGTCGCCGGTCTTCAGTAATTTCTCCTTCCACAAGAGCGATGTTTTTAGGAATGACCACCTCCAAGGCCCGACCTGCACGTTCTTCGTCTTCGTCTTAATTTCATTTGGAGTAAGTCCTTTTGTGAAGAACTTAATAACATCTCGAAACTCCATTTTGAACATGTCACAATCTTCTACACATAGCTTTCTTTATGCAACTATAGCTGAACTACTGAACACAGCGGAGCAGAAGTTACACCTGCAATTATTTACTTAACAGATAAGGTATGACACCAGATAAGGGTTTTGTGAAGACGATAAGCCTTATCGGCGAGGCCGGAAACTTATGTGCCTACCCTCTTATAGTGGGGGTAATTTAAATGTTCCGATATTTAGTTCAGTCGGTCAGCGGTTAGGTCCCGTCATGTCGCCAGTATGCTCTTGCATAGACTCACGGCATTCAAACGCTTCACCATTTTAAAACTAGTACAACATATTAAATTACTGAATTTAGTATTCACCCTCCTTATAGTAAATGATGGAAATTTTGTCTAATTTCCCGGACATACAATCCACAATTTCTAAGCAAATTATAGGTCGGTCCTGGCGTTCTAGTGGGAACCATACTTGCCTCGTAAATCCAAGATCTCGTGTTCAATCCCGGCCAGGGTCGAAGAATATTTCTTAAGTATAGCTTCCTTTGGAAGGGAAGTAAAGCCGTGGGTCTCGTGTCGTACATTTACGGCATGATAAATAACCTCAAGCCTGAAAGAGAGGCCTCTAAGCAAAATTTTCCGGCCGTTTCACGCCCTGAATTAAGTGGGATAATGATGACTCGAAATATTAAAGAGCGTCCATAAATAAAAATAACAATCAATCAATTATCACCGACACGCCTCAGTTCTCCACTATATTAATGAACTTCGTTTCAAATGCTGAAGTTACTGCAGTGTGTGAGGGTTAGTTGAATACACTCCTTTTTCATTGTCCCCCAAAGCACAAACCTTAAGATCTGGAAAACAAGAAGGATTTAATGAAACCTCTTATTTCATCAAGTTTTTCTTTTAGAACACACAACATTTTCGATTTATTTTCTGGTCAGTCACAGAACCTGTTTAATTAAACTTGTTTACTACACTGAATATCGGTTATCGTGTTGGAACCAGGATGCCAGTAAATTAACGCTTAAATGCCTGTCTCGTTTTGCTACACAACTTCGTGTACCTTATATATGTCTTGAAGATTACTATGCAGCGACACAGTTAATATCTCACCATTACACAACACTACTGCACTATTTAATGGAGTCTTCACTCTCGGCTGTACAACAAATCTGCCCGAAGTTTTCGAAATCTCCCTTGCAACTGAATAGATAATGCGCCACGCTGCTCCTTAGGGAACCTTGGTGAACGGACAGGAATACATCCGCTGGTCTGCGGAACTAAGTTACGGGACTTTTTAAATGCTGTCACTCAATTTTATATCTCGTGTTAATGTCTCTGTATTATATTCTTTTAAAATACTGTCCCAACATAATTAAAGGATTTTTTGTACTGTTGAAAAATATTTCCTACAGCTTTTCATACTTTTTCTGAGAGATTTACGCTGAAGTGCCAATTTCCCTATAAGTACTATTTTTCACTTTGAAACTCTCAGTCACTTATCATTGTGTTCAAGTGAACAAAGTAGTCACTCAACAAGACGAAGCGGCCACTGAACACTGAAATGTTATATATAATAATTGTGATAGATTGTAAAGTATAATTGTAACAGTGTGTTGGATTTTGATAGTAACAGTACACACAATTGACAAGGAAAGGTAGAAATAATTACGTGGCAAATAAAGTGAGAAATCAAATACTATGCTTGACAGGCGCTAGCACATTTGGATGCCAATTGCGTCTCGCTTTATATCCGCTTAATTTATTTTAACGTATTTCAACAAATGTTAAAAAAAAAAAAAAAATACCTCAGCGTGGGATCACTGGTTTAGAAAGCAAATCCCTCGACACAGAAAGGGAGAAGGGGAGAGAGAATTCGCTAATAGCAATGCAGAGACCCGAACGCGTGGCAGTGTCTTTGTGTTTACCCTGCCATTAGCCGCATGCCGTCTGCAGCCAGTGTTTACTCGGAGCTCATTTGACGACCGGCTGGTTGGTCGGCAGCCTAGCTGGCAGAGCGCACACGATGGGTGCCCGTAATGATAAGGCACAGCGAGGCACCCTTCACCAACGACTCGTGTTGCCGATACACAAAGCAACAAAAAAAAAAAAAAAAATGAATACGGCGTTTCCCAGTTTTCCATCATACATTTCGGCGAGCCCGTTTCAGTAATTGGAATTTAGGGCAGACAGAGATGGACGTACATTACTGGAGTAGTCAAGAACCAATACCCCTCATCAGAGTTTCATTATATTTATTAGTATTTCTCATAACTGTATTTGTTGTTTATTTATTATAATTATTTTATAATACTTGTTGGATAGGTTTATTTCTACTAAGCCTAATAATAATCGTATGTGCGCTACTCAAGCTGGGTTTGTTCATTTTCTACAGGAAATTGCTTAGCTAGCAATTTTAAAATCTTTTTGTTATTTTTATATGCTAACGAGAATTTACCCATATGCCAACTTCTGAGCCTTTCTAGTTGATACCGACACGGGTGACTGAGGTCGTTAAGGCAAGGATTTGCGAATGAGAGGTCTAGGGTTCGAATTCAAAACCACTCTCTTTGACTAAATTTTTTTTCCTAGATTTTCTCCAGTCGTCATAAATAGCTTGCAAAAGAGGTAACATAAGCTGAAACGTAGAACGTTTTCTTTTTTAAAAATCCTTTGCCAATTTATCTTTTCATCTCGTAGATCACAACAGTAAAAATAAAAAACAGCTTCCAAGAAGGATTAACCTCTACAACTCTGCTAACAACTGGCTTACAGCTGCCATGACTTCATAATCGGATAGTTTTCTTTCAGTTTTGGGAACATCCTTAAGTTGCTGGGAGAAAACACAGGATGTTACAGTAGCTCAAACCCTGTTTAGAAATTTCAGTAGCTGCAACACAAGAGTTGCGGAATGAAGCATTGTCCTGAAAAAAAAGCACACCGTACCTAAACTCAAGATGCAACGGTATTAACGAAGATGTGTATTAATTTAGTATGTAAAATATTTGGAGCGAAAGATTTTGGAAAAGAAAATTTGATTTAATAGGTTATATGGAATTTCAGGGGTAAATGATAATTTCTTCCTCTCCGGCGATGGTTTTGCCACGGCTCTTGAGACTGCTGCTGGATACTTTTGTGGTCCTATGACCATAGGGGAAGAGGAGTATATGGAGATTGACAATATTTCTCGTTATGGGAGATTAAACACAATTTATTGTTCATAAACTATTTCATATAAAGTGTACTGGCGTTATTTTCTGGAAAATATGTGCCACTTTCGCACTGACTATGATGATCACTCTGACGCTTCTTAATTCAATAAAGACTGATTCTGAAATCAACTAATCCTGAGACGCAACTGAACTCAATTAATAAAACTCTTAATACTCTCCCAGAGAACGGAACTGAACAGACCGTGCCTATCTTCCACGCTGATAATGCCCCACATTGAATCCTCTTCCAAAACTAACTATAGCTTTCCACTAACCGATTATCGGCCTGCCCTTTCATCCCTGTAGTTGCCACGTGTTTTATTATCCCTACCCTGCTTTACAATTCTCTAACAGAACACAAATAAACATGTTACTCAAGGTTCTCCTTTATAAATTTCTCCAGAAAACATCAGTTTGGTTGGTTCATCTTTACAAATATTGTTACAATAGGCTACAGAAATTTCTAGATGAGGTTTTATGACTGGGGTACCTTTTTGCACCCTGGCAAGAAAATAACATTTTGCACAAAATAATTCAATTCTTGAACAAGAAATAAAATGATATTACACTCATGACTGTAATAAGGAAGTTATATAAAATTACTTGCATAATTACTGTAATTAAATATGGGGTGGATGATCATAGACGTTTCTTCTTGATTGCTTCTGGTAGCGTGCATAGTTCTGGCAGGCCATTTTGGCTCCTCTCTGCAAATAATCTGCTATAATAACACCTTGTCCACCCGCATGATTTTGCATACTGATGACTGCATCCTGATTTTCTCTTTCCAATCCCTAATTTACATATTTGTTATAAGAAGACAGTGATGGAATTTAGTCACAAGTATATCAAGAAACCTATTATATTTGTAAAGTATTATATGTTAATTATCATGCGTTTTTTTTTGGATATCAGTATTTTGTTTGCTTTTAATTTTTTAGTTAAAATATTATATGCATAATTCAAAAAAGTGTTCATTTCCTCTACCACATCCCTGATAGTCATTTGACTTATCTTAAAACACTAAGCGTTATCTTTAGGCAAAAAGCAATACATTTCCCGATAGTTAGAAGAAGAAAAACAGTACATACCTATTCGCACTTTGTCCACAATTATTATCAACTCTATGTTGTAGTTTATCCTGGATGGATATAAAATTGCGAGCTCAGGTTACGTATTAAAATAGTGGCTGTATTCCCTATATAATTGACTAGAAATGTTCCGTACATAAATTCGGCGAATACTTGAAGAAGAAGAAGAAGAAGAAGAAGAAGAAGAAGAAGAAGAAGAAGAACGGGGATGGTCGCTGTAAGAATGAACATACTCAATATCATAGTAAATATAAGTGTCTGCCCTCCGCTATGAGACTTGTCTGAATATTTTTGAAAAAAAAATTGAGACACTCGTTGCAATTCATCCTTCCAAATGTTGTGTACCACCACCCGAATATTTTTGTTTCTGTGGCTTCACGGGTTTTATAATAAGTATAACAGCGATTTTAAATGGGTAAAAAATTCAAGGACTGAGTGGCTTTATACGCACTATCGGCAGAATCACCAACTTACTTGATTATTCGTGCTAAATACTATCGAGAAGTTTATGACAAATGGCTTATTTCATCAAGCTTCTCCTCCCTTAAAATCCAGATTTTAGTCTCTGCTTCATGTCAATGAAAACGCCTTGCGTGCAAACTTTGTTCACTAACATGAAAATAGCTCTTCCCGATGAAAATTTTACTCCTTAAATTTAGTATGAAATTCTTTTCTATAGAGCTTCTACGATGCTTTATGCATATAACTATCATAAATAACCATTCTTTGCAGTAAAAACGAGCGTTAAACCCCATTAAAACAAACTATTCTTAATTCCAGCGTACATCTCTTGGTATAGTCCACAACACACAAATGAACAGTGAAAATTGTTAACATGCATTTCCTACAGAAATGCAACTGATAGATATGACTGAGAGCGCCCAATTTCCTGCTTCAAGGAGCTGTAACTCCAGTCTTACGGGAAATCGCGCCTCCAATGAAAGCCAACCAGTCTCCACTAGAGTATACACACTCCGATTCCGTTGCTTAATGAGGGTTTTGTAATAACATATATGGATATTATTTAATTATATATAACCTATAGCTTCAAGATACAGGCATGCCCCTTTAACAAAGTATGGCTTTGAAGCTACAAACACTGACAGTTAATTGAAGTCGCTCGGAAAACATCGCCATTCATCTTCGATGTATTCCATCACTTTCAGACCTTTAATTTTACTCCTTCCATTGACGTCTTTCTAAAATGACAGCTCGCAATCGAGAATCCTGTTACCATAAGCAAAATATAACAATTTATTATAGAAAATAAAATCGGCTACAAACTAAATAACTGGCACGAAGGAAATGTGTAACTCTATTGGATACAGTAGCAAAAGAAAATACAAGAGAGCAGACGCTTAATGCCTGCATTTGGCATTCTAAGCTTACGAGAGTTAGTAAATGTAGATTCAAATGACAGAAATAATAAAGATCATATTTACCGACGATCCGTAGTACTTTTCCAGTCTCAGAAATGCTGAAAAATAGCTAAAGCATGACACCAGGAATTAGCTTTTAGATATGTTTGAATATTATTTTGTCACAAATGATTATTTTAATATTTTCTTTAAATTTACGATAACTCAAAATGGAAGTAGAATGAATGCTCTCAACGGCTATTGACTGACCTAGTTATGATACGTGCTAGCACGGAAATCTCATCCTAAACAAGCCCATAACGACTGTCAGTGGCAGTAGTTTGAATAAGCGATGACGACCGAAGGTAAAGCACAGCCTGCTAACCACGTGATGGTTCATCGTCTACTTTAATGTTTGCAGTCGTGGTGTTCCGGCTGTAAACGGGGTAAGTTCGTGTTCTCCCAGGTTGTTATTAAAGTCACGGAAGCCTGCAATTACCCCAGAAAGACATAAAAATTATTCCAGCTACAACAATCCAAGAATATTAGAAAAATCATATAGAATGTCTGTAATGCACTTCTAGGTTTGAAAATTAAAGTTTTTACTTTTGTGTCTCTCCAAAAGATAACAATATTATGAGTCGCATTTTAAACAGAGGAATGATTTCTTTGAATACGAAAAGGATTAATGCTGAGGAACTCCTCATCTACCCATAGTTTTAAGGTGAAAATACTCACGCATGTATACATTTACATATGTCAAAACTACAACTATAAAATTGCATTATTTTCTTGAAACATAATATAAAAAAAATTATATCACCCCTCATATTTTGATGCTATTTTTTTCTCTCTCCCGCTCTGCTTTCTTTCTTTCTTTCTTTCTTTCTTTCTATCTATCTTTCTCTCCCTTCCATTTTTTCTTTTTTAACCTGCAATTTCTATAGACCTTCTAGGCTCGGTTGCATAAAACCCTAGATATACATTTAATATCATTCTGTTTTTTAAAAACTATAGAATTTTGAAATGTGTTTCTGGTGCAAACAATTGCCTTTCGACAACTATCTGTTTGATAGCGGTATTTAGATATCTCCAACAGATGACGACGTGCCTTTTCATCAGGCAGTATAGTGCCCGCAAGTAGTGCTATACCAAGAAATATGAACAGAGAATGTGCAAATTAGATATGCAATAATTTTTCCCTGCTCAAGCTGACCACGCAAGTAAGAATTATTAAAGATGATACTATCGTGGTTAACAGGTTATAAGGTCGCATTAATTTTAGTTTTTCTTTTAAAAGCACTTTAACGTTCAATGAAAAATAGACTTTTATGTTTCTATAAACTCTTCATTTTCTCCACCAGAGGAAAGTATGTGACTATGGATGTCATCTACACAAAAAAAACCTGCTTCGTTTAAAAAAAAAAAAAAAAACACAGTCTTTCTTGTTTGCCATCTCTCTGTTTTATGGAATTTTATCTAATTCTGCCTTAAAAGTGTAATTAAATGAATAATGTTTCTAATGGTTTTGCATAGTAGCTTTAAATTATTCCTTAAATACAGTAACAGCTGATATAAACGTGATATAGCCATATTTCTATTTGGTTCTAAATGTTCTCCTATATCCTCCATAAGCTCATCATTATTCTTTGGATAATGTAAATCTTTTCTTAAACTTGTCATTTTTGTTAAGCGGTTATTCCTTGCAAGAAATTTATTCCGTGACTGCTGTATAGGTCCAGTTATTTATTGGTCATCACATGGCGGTGAAGACGGCAAAGATGTGGTATCTGTTCTATAATGAACAAGATGTTTTGGACTATCTCCGAAGAGGCAGGCAATATGCACACTTGTTCTAAAGTCTGCACCTCAAGAACCGTCTCAGTTACAACATTCAGATGTTCTCACAAGTAAATATCAGGGATTTTGAGCTTGATAGTCGGAGGGGCATGTACCAGAGCCTCTTCAACCGACCTATCTACCAGGAAAGTATGGTCTAGATATTTACCGATAACGCAGGAGTGCGCTGGAGCCCGTCATGCGCCAACCACAAGTCCTTTCGTATTGCCTCTCAAGCACAATAGGTGATGTATTCCGCAGGAATCGCAAGTATCGTCCGCTATGGAGATGATTAGCAAGAACAAAGTATCGAAATAAATGGTCACCGAAAAGTCCAGCCCAGATAAGGTGTTGCTGATGATGAAATAACTTCTTGGTAATTCTCCTCATCTCACAGCTGACCTGTGCAAGATAATTATTCCATCACATCAAAGATTTATTTAATTTTGAATAAGACTAACGCAATAGTTCCTGTACCCGTTGCAAGCGATACGGATAATTACGTTTTCTCACATAGAACAATCTTCTTACTGTCTACTTCAAACTGACGGGCCACATGCCTGGTTCACACGCTACGTCGTGTAGAGCATGTTGTTTCAAGTCAAATGTACAAATCTCTGTATGCCAGCATTAGGTCGAATGGCTCTTTATACAGACGACGATATAACACTGAAAATGTTTTATGATGTAGTTGTTGTCTCTAAAAGTATGTTTCATGGTAAGTCTTTGCGTTCTACTTACAATTCTTATTCGATTTTCTGCAAGAGAAATTAATATATACTTATCCCTTAAGTAAATAAAGGCCGTTTTAACCGAACTTCACATCATGCGTGCATTAATGAATTGTTTTGAAAATAAAACTTGCATAAAGTTGGACTGACGCCATAAAGAACAGTATTGCCATCTAGCGTGGAACTCATGCATATTCACACGATGTTCACATAACTATCTTTGACCCTAATCACCTCCTAAATTTCTCTCTATATGTTAGGTCCACCTTGTATAAACAATGAACTCTCCCAAATGCTTGTTATTTCCATTAAATTTGTTACATTATTATTTCTAATAGTGTGTGAACTATTGTTGCTTTTAAGAAAGGTTGTACAACAGGGAGGTATTATACGTTACTTATCTAATTATGAATAAAAGAGTAAAAAATGTATCTCTCTCTGCAACCTTTTTACAGCCCCATATGGGCCTGAGCTTTACCTCGACGACCGCTGCGTCTTCTACCTCCATCAGATGCTTTTATTGTTAGAGTGCAGTATTGAAGAGGGACATGTGATCAGCATGTCGCATCCCGCTGATCGCTATATCGCGGCTTATTAGATCCGAGATCGCCACCTCTCCATCAGGCATCTTCTCAATTGTCCTCATAAGGCTGGGTGGACCCCGTTTCAGACCTTCCTATTTTAGAAAAATTCCTAAGTATATGCCGGGAATCGAAACCCGGCCTCCCGGGCAGCAGTGAGCAACGCTAACCTCTAGACCAAGGAGGGGATAAAAAATGTACTATATTGACCAAAATATTTCTATTTTTGTTCAAAATTATGTTTCTATTAATCGAGTGATATTATTGTATTTTTATTGTGCCTTCCGAAAAGTTGAACATGTTTTGATACCTCGTTTCTACTGTTACATTATTTTCGTGAAAGTGAACAAATCAACTAATTATGCCAAATTTGCAGACAGCTGAGTATCATTTGAAACTTGCTGGAACTTAATATTTCAAATAAAATAATGAAACCTTAAGGGCACGACACATTTCATGGAATACATTCTAAATGTGACACATGATTCACAACGGTGGAAGAAAGCATTTCTCTCAAGGATTGTGTTGTACCTTCATGTGGTTAAGTAAGATAGCAACTTTCTCATTTTTGGGACAGTGTCATTTAAATGTTTCATATAATTTATGCAAACACCGCAAGCAAGTGCAGCAGTGTGTAAAGTCCTTTACGAGAAAGATAAAAGAGATTCAAGGCAATGTAAATCTGCTAGACACTTAAATGGAACAACCCTCAGTACTTTTAATCGTTAAATGAATCCTTGCTTCCTTCGAAATGAAAAGTCCAAAACCAAGCAGAGCACAAATAAATTAGTTCCACCTTTCGCGATCCTGGGATAAATATACACAAAATTCAAAACTATGTTACCAGTTGGATAAAATTTCAAATAGCAATTTTGTAGGTATTTTGTGCAAAAATTTATGTTTACATCGTGTTTATTTGGAAAAAAGAATCACATTTTCCACTACAATGTGAAAAACCGCAGCCAGTTAAAGTGTCCCATATCATTTCTTCCTTTTAACCTCAACTTGGGTCGTACAACCTTTTTATCATGGAATCTGGTCTCGGGGGAAGTCAGTTTCATCAGGAACTGTCTCGCTGAGGATTACGGTCATTCTTGAGGGTTAAGAATATACCTCTAACAACTAGCACAAACTTCAGAAGAGGTACTTACGGTATGACAGAGATAAGAGCAGCTCACAATGCAACAAAATAAACATAAACTGATATAAAGGGAGACTTAAATTTTCTCTTATAAGTCTATATACAGGGGTTTCTCATACCACCATTTGTTTAGTGCTCTTAAAGGAAGATTAAAAGGGTTGTTATGAGTATGTTAACAGTGCTAACTTCATAAATAATCTTATTAGACACTATTGAATGTTATGAATGAATATTTATAGAACAAGAAACATATGTGTGCCGGTTCATCAATCTAATCTGAATAAATATAAATACATTTTGCTCAGTAAACCACTTTAAATTCAATGTACTACCTCCTTAGCACAGGGCAGATCCGTTTAACTGAAGTGTAATTGTAATATGCCAAAATTTTAAGTATATGTACCTTATATTTTCTGAGAAAATGAGTGGTTTATATATAATTTTAAAAAAGAATTATATATACAATTTGGCATGTTATAAACTAGCTTTGTTAATCTTAATTTTTTCCAATTATTGCAATATGTGTTTGGTATCTCTGCTTATTTTTATTGCTATTTTAATACATAAGTTTTTCTAATAAGTTGGTATATGAAAGCTCGGAACAGCATTTATTTACTGCATGCTACAATAAAATTGTCTTCCTCGATCAGGTCATATTGCTGAGTCATTCATTTGTACTTTTCTGTTTTATAAAAACCTGAACATTTAACAGGATATAAAAATATTTAATGGTTTTATCACTTAATCCTTGTGATGCCAATGCAGCATGCCAGCGGTCTAGGATGTTAGATAATTGTAGAACTCTTAAGAGGACACTCAACCCCTTATATTCCATTATTGATGTCACATTGAAATTTTTTGTGAAAATGTAGCTTTAGAGTATCTACTTTTAGATTCCAAAGTAATTTTGCGAAGTTCATACAGAAAAGGGGTTAAAAAACATTTATTTATGTGTGCAAAAGGGCGTGGTACCAGGGAAAATGCCATTCTGATCTGAGATAAGTTTTGTATATGAAATCAAGCGCACCAACTATAGCTTACATCTTCAGGAACTGAACATTAATGCTAAAGAAACACCAGTTGTAAAAGAAAGAATGTGCAAGTCATATATCCAAAAACTGGGCACTGGTCTCAGAAATGTATTAAAAGAATGGAAAGAGAGAAAAGTAACAATAATAGGAAAAGCTACTGGAAGTTTGAGGGAGGCAACTATAATCAAACTTAGTAGTTATTATAGGGTGGCCATAGTTGAAAATGTACCTGATGTGAAAAACATGAAGGGTGCTGTATTTGCAACAGTATATCACTGCAGGAGCATTGATGAAGCACCAAAACATTTCAAATGTCCTACTGGGAAGGTCTTTGGGGTTTCTATAATGCAGCTAAAGTTAAGCGTGAGATCCAAAATCCCATATGAGAGAAGTCCAGACACCTTTGTGTGTGTCTGATATAACCAAAATAATTCCAGTATACCAGAAACTGGTGTCAGTTTCAATTTTGTCAAAATGTACTGTTGGCCAAAACGCAAAATGACAATGAAAGTCTCCAATGTGTCATATGAAGTAAGTGTCCAAAGGAGATATTTGTCCCCAAAATAAGAGAGTATTTTTACTTTAACAGAAGCTGTTTATAGTGAACCAAAGGCAATATCACAAAGACTAGGGAGAATCCCTGAAAATTCTCCAATGTGTGGAGTTACAGATAATATAAGGAGGCGTCGAATGAACATCGCATCAGACTACACTGACTGAAGGAGAAACAAAGAAGAAGAGCAATCAGAGTGGCCAAAACACACACAGAGGAAGCAAAGAAGCACAGGAAAGGGGAAAAATGTGGGCCTGGTGCATTTTATTACGGTAAGTAGGTTGTAGAATGTTTGTAAATACTTTACACCTGTTTGAATTTCACAAATTCAAAAACATATTTATAACAATAAATATGAACCAATTTCAGAAAAAAAATTAGAATATATGCAGATTAACAGGATCAACATATTTATGCATAGAAATTCCCATCATCGCGAAAAATAATTTTATGTAAATTATTCATTTAATGTTAAAACGCATTATATTAACGTTAAATTAATGGAAACTAATAGAGGAAGTCAAAATAAATGCACACTATTTTGTGCTGATGTATTTTCTTTCAAACGCTGTAAATAACTGGAAATAAATTGAGCAAAAAATTTAGATTTTAAAAATCGGACGATAAAAAATTATATTTTTATTTCTTTAAAACTACTGAAACAAATTTGATAAGATTTTAAATACACATTTATATATATATATATACAAGTGGATTGCACATTGAAAATTTCATAAATATCAAAAAAAGTTCTTCAAAGGATTTGTGTATCTCCTTAAACACGCGTTGTGTATCGTCTTTGACTTAGTTTATACAGCTTTGTATGCTCTTCTCCAGCTGCCTGTGTAATCTTTGTCATAGTAACATCAATGATCCAACCGCTATCAGGCGAAAGACTTCGTCTACCATTCATATCCTTCAGATTACTTAGAATTTTAAAAACCAACAAATGGTTGTCAACGAACGGTCTGGTACTGTGACTCATGAGGTAGCCCTTCAAGTTCGCATTTGGAAGGTTCCGGGTTCCAATATTTTGAGAAACTGGGTTTATCGAGGTTCCCCTGTTCACTTAGGTAAGTTCCGGGACGGATGTTTCCCTTCCATCTCATTTCATTCCGTTGGTTTCGTTGAAGAGACGAAAGTGCTGGTTTAAGTGAGTGGAGCTGCGGTGGCTTGCACTTTGTAAAGGTTACTGCCCTTGCATCTGGTGTGGAAGTGGCTTGAACTCCTTGGAAGGAGGCTTTGCCGGCCACGGGGTGGTAAGTGCCTCACCGCACCTGGCGTTGAGGTTTCTCCCTAATCTCGTTTCTTTCTTCTGGAGGTGCTATTAATGAGGGATTAGGCGCAAACTACCAGCTCTTTAGTACAACTGAAATAGAGAACATTTTGAGCTTTGAAAGAACGATAACGTTAATGCAGTTCACTGGTGTGTATCGCAAGCAGTTAGAGCACTTGTTCTTCGAACAGATGTTATAATGGAACAATCTGCAAATGCATATGTTTATGTCATCCTATAAATTGACAAATTTTTATGGTGGAAAATTAGCTAATGTCTTAATGAAATAAATTGAAGCTCTGCAAAGATGAATGAAAAGAACAATGAAATTAATAACATCCAACTTGCTGGTTCCAGACAAGAGTCCAGGCAGCGAAACTACCTGTAAACTGGTACATTTAAAATGGATGCCGACCCAGACAACATTAAGTCTTGAGGAATAAAATAGGAAAACTGTGGGAGCGGTACATTCAAAGCAGATAGAGGTTACAGCCACGATAAAACTAGTTCTGCCGTCGCAAACCTGCAAGGCTAATCCTTCGAAACACATGCTATACCTGGCGAAACATTAAAGAGCTTGTAAAACGTTCCCATTACTAAATTTCAGCAATAAACAGAAGTTGATCACTGCAACGAACCCACTCTTTCAAAGTGGTTTTGAACGATTAAAGGACGCTGATAAAATGCTGAAGCCATTCCAAAACTTGCAAACGACTTGAGTAAGAGTAGGAAAATGCTAAGTCATATAAAGATAATCAAGTTAACAGTGCCTGTGACAGTAGTAAATAAGATTATGGGCTGCAATTCTAACTTTTCACTGCTATCTTGCTTCTCATCATGGACTAAATAATGTTTCCTGGAAAGGTAATACTTAAATACTAAGCACATCATTTATACTAAAATAAAGAACAGCGACCACTTTTAGCTTTAGTCAGCGCTTTGTAATCTTTGCTTGCTAACCACTGATTCCCAGAAGGAATACTTTTCTTGGCTGAGACTTACACTACCACTCATTAATTTTAATACACAATCTGAAGGAGGGACGCAAATGAATGAGCACAAAAATATGTCTTTTAGATTAAAAATTCGTTTATAAGTTCTTATTGATATTCTGATCATGTACACTTCCGCATTTGTTAAACAACTTCTCAGAGATGATCTCTTTAAATGAGTTTCTTCGATACTTCTCCACTTTGCCTCAACAATACTGTGGAGTTTCAGTTTGGACTTTGTGACAATTAAGTGGCATCTTTCAGCAACCTGTGTTTTCTTTAAATGCAGTGTACCTTATGGAATATCCAGATAATCTTTTGGAATTAATCTAAATGGTATTCCATGGCACTAAAAATTTTATGATATTATTTATGATCTATTTTTGTAAGTTTTCACAACATCCCCAAATTTAATCTCAGAAACTTATCCCCAAAAATAAATAGACTCAATTTCATTTAAAAGTAATAGTGGGATACCTTTTGTCCTTTATATTGACAGACACACGAGAATATTTCCTGATACCGAAATGCTCATATTTGGATTCATTTGTAAAAAATACTGAAACGAACCATCTAGCATTCAGTAGCGATAATGTCTTTCGCATTGGAATATCTTCTTTATGCTGGTAGGTTCTAGCAATGATTCCCTTCAGATCAGCTTTTGCAAGTCTGCTTTCTACTGTTGTAAGAGATAACATTCCTAATATACTTATCGCTTGTTTGTAGTTTTGCAAGGATATCCTGGTCATGGAACACATTCGTTGCTACCCATATAGTGGAATGTTGCTGTTTTCCAATAGAAAACTACTTTCGTTGACAAATCTACGTTATTAAATGCGACAACTGCAACGCGATTATAGTTAATATTTCCACCCTTGAAGCTATAGCAACCATATAATCACTCCAGGTACCAGCAACAAACTAGAGTACCTATAGCACTTTGATGCACTCTCTGGACCGATGGCTAAGTTGCATGAGATGAAATGCATAGTTGATTCAGCCGATAAAAAATACACAGATCTAGATTTCTATAGTGTACTTTTATAAAAACTGCAATGCGTATGATGGCGTTTTAAAATAATATTCCGTTTATTTAGTCATAATCATCTGCATAATCATAGTTTTAATTATTTAAATTTCAATTTAATGTAAATGAGCAGGTATTTTAAATTAATGAGTGATACTTTATACACTAATCTAAGGAAAGGATCGTGATACACTTTTGTTTGGGCCTCGCTCAATACAATAGATTGGAACCCGTAATCGAGAACGGAACTCGCGCGACAGCAAGGTCGATAAGTTACGGTACTATTGGCAATTTGCAAAACAAATCAGGAACATGCAATATAAACCGTAGCATTAGAGAGAAATATGCAGGTCACGTCCTATGATTTTTGTTTGAGGGGCAACATCGAGAAAAAATAGACAGTAATTTAATGCAGTTGCTATGTGTGAATGAAAGGTTTTGTTTCGATGCTATAACTGGAAATAAAGCGATATCGATACTTTTATTGAATAGATAAGTATTTTTGTCACAGCTCTTAAATTGTAGATTGAATCTAATAGTTTTGCTTTGTTCGTTTATTCCTTAACGCTATGTTTTATGGGACTTTTAAGCATGTCCGTGTATCTCTTCTGTTTTGCTGATCGATGGCCCAAGCCTATGGATGGCACAATTGCTTAAAATGCTGGTGAACTCGCTCGCTGCATACGTAATTCACATAGTTAAAACCCGGAAGATCTAATGCAGTGTGCACCTGAGGTTTGAATTCACAAAAATAACTGCGTTCAGTAGACACACCTATGGATGTTGCTCATATCATTCGCCCTTGACCAATAATGCAGTAACAGGACAGTTAGATACAGGTATTACAGTTTAAAAGTACTGTTGTAGTCATATTACTCGTTCTAAATATTGAAAGCTTATAATTACTCACATAATTTTGTCTCAAGTTGTAATTGTTCCTTATGTGACGTTTGAATCGTGCTATTTTATTGTTATAGTTTGTTTTACATTGTAGCACCCTGATCACTTACAAAGAATCAGTTTCATGTTATTGTTATAACAATGAGTTAGTTCCCTATTATCGCAGTATGAACTGCTGCTTGGGCCAAAATTTCCTTTATTCTGTTTTGAATGTTAGTATTGTTGCTTAGCTTGAGTACAAACACCATTGTAAAAGACCACTGAGTGACACTGAGGTAGAAGTGCTAATCAGTCAATTTATCCGACACCGCCACGGGTGGCCGAGGTCGTTAAGGGGCGGACTCGTGAGCGGGAGGTCTGGGGTTCCAATCCCGCCAGGGCCGTCCTCCCGGACTGAGTTATGAGTCCTCATAACTGGCAAATGCCGGGAAGGTACCCTAAACTTAGGCCTGGAACGTTTCCTTCCTTAAAAAAATACCCTTTCCCAATTTATAATTTCATTTCATGTATCGCCAGCGTTTACCGCCTGTGGTGCCACAGTAGTAAAAACGGGCGTTAAACACCATTAAAAAATCTATCCGACAGTGAAGAATATGTTTTTGAATATGAAGATCATTAGAAAGTGATAATATTTGTTACAATTTTTATAGTGAACAATCTGTCAATAATGAATAGAACTTTTAAAAATCAAGTAATTAGTTAATATTCACCAAAATATCGGACAAAAAAGTGCATTTGAACAAATATTTATTGTAATATGTTTAAATTAAAAAAAAAATAGAAATGACGGTCTTTAAAGGCGAGCGAATTTATAGCTAACAGTAGAGAAAGCTTGGTATATTGAATTACAAATATATTTAGAACTTTTCTTCTTGGTAACATGTATCCATTTCATGGAACGAAATAATGGCTAAAACATGTTTCCACTTGAAACCTTTAATAAGAGACCACGCTTCCCGCGATTTGATAAGAAGTCTAATAGAGCAGAGATATCGCACTGATGAACTCATTGCTGTCCGTATAGTTTGGTAGAAATGAGTGGTTGTCCTTCCTAACTCGCACAATCCTCGAGAAAACGTGACTCGATGAACAATTAGTAGAAATTCGAGGTCACTGTGCAGTTTATCCCAAGTCAACCACCAAATACACGATGAAGATGTAGGCCCTTCGTGACAGTGCTAAAAGCACAAGTTTATATAGAAAAAAATTGGAATAGCTCCAGAAAGAAGCCAGAGGGTGAGTGTTTCCTCTCACCGGAATTGTACTTACAATTTGGGACAGTGACTTCTAAAAGGAAAATTAACGTTGTTGAGAACCATATGTAAAATAAACCTGAGCTTCCAATGCAGATGACCAATAGGGAGTTACATATTCTTCTTTTTACTTCATAAATGACACTACTGTAAGCAGTTATGTACCAAAGAGGAGTACATGTCAATACACTGAATCATCACATTAAAATTAGCTACAGGTAAAATAAGAAACCACAAATTAGTACATACACTAAATAAAGTAACAAGTAAACTATATAAAAATATTAGATGACTAATATTTATTTTCTACAAGATACTGAATACTTCTGCATGATGAATGTTTTGTGAACTTAAATTAATTCAACTTGGAACCCAAAATAGGACCAGAAAGAGCATATTCTTAAACTTAAAAAAAAAAATGTCTCAACATTGCAGCTGGAACAAACTTCCAATGAACTGAAGGATCACCGAGAAATGACAAAAACATTCATCAAGATGATTCCACAGCTATAGTTTAAGACCACAACTTCAGAAAAACTTGTAAATCATGCACGCTGAAATTATGTCCATGAAGCAACGAAGGGAAAAAATATGTGGAAACTGTAATTAACGGATTTGTAAAACACATGCCATATAATTGTGTTCAAAGTGCAAACAATGAGAAACACAATATTGTAGGGCTTGTTATTATTTTTATTAATTTTAAGTTGTATTAGAAATGTAATCCGTATGGCAAAACGTTAATATTTTAAATATATGAATAAATTGAATATACGTTCCTTATAATAAATTTAATAATATAAGTGCTAAATGGTAATAATTTAATAATAAAATAAAACATTTCATTTTAAATGCAAATAAGTACGAAAATGAACAATTCTGTCAATTTCAATTATTTTAAATATTTTGGATTTTATTTTGTATGCCCTGTACCAACTACAAATGGTCGGTTCATATTGATCCCAACCCTATACCTGGACAGTAAAATCGAACAGAACAGTAGGGTTTACCTCGGTAAATAGTTTACAGCAGAGAAAAGTTTGACCTGTCCAAACACACAGAACACTAAATTACCGCAGTGGAGTGATATTTTGTGTACACGTCAAGAGCGTCTGTTCTTCACTCTTTGGGTGGGATATCTGCTGTTAGAAACAGAACAGCTTTTAGGAGAAAGATCGAAAACTTGCCCTTTACAGGACCATCCGAAACATAGAGATGAATGTTTTAAAAGTGCAACCCACGTAGAATTATATCAACATATTATCCTTGTTGTCTTAAACTTACATCAAGAAATATTTTAGTAGTACCAGGATATGTTGTATACACGTATGAAAGTGTGTGTATATGTACAGAAATGACTTTGTATTTACATAATAAAACAATGAAGTTGTTTATGTGCGGTTCCCAGTGATTCGCACATATGTTAAGAGTTCTTTGTCTAACTCGTCCTTATTCGTTCATAGGTATAGCGTTCTACTCTGGACTCAAATGTTCGCATATTCAAACCCGGCCAAAGTAGCAAGTTCTTTTTTAAAGCAAAAATCGTGAGCGCAAGTCCTTCGGGACATACTTAAAGTCGTAGGCTTCATGCGGTAGATTTACGGCTTATTAAAGAATTTCATCCTTAAAATAGAGGTCCCTGGACAATATAACGTACCATATAACGTCCAAGTAATGCGTTAACACCACACTTGGTAGCACTTGAAGCTATATGCTGATCACCTTTAATTTTGATATCCCTAGGCGCTATGTGTAAGTTAATTCAAATGGCGCATTAGGTTTATCAGGATCGGGACAGCACAACTGATCTACGTTTACAATTGTTTTTGCGCGCGTATTTATATACTGATATGATTGTAGACGAAGATACATTACAAAGCTCAACCTATACACACCGCCACGGGTAGCCGAGTTCGTTAAGGCGCGGACTCGTGAGCGGGAGGTCTGGGGTTCGAATCCCGCCAGGACCGTCCTCCCTGACTGAGAATTTTTCCAGGTTTTTCTGAGTCCTCATAAATGGTAAATGCTGGGGAGGTACCCTAAACTTAGGTCTGGAACGTTTCCTTCTTTAAAAAGTTCCTTCCTTAAAAAGAGCTTTTCCCAATATATCATTTCATTTCATGTATCATCAGTGTCCACTGCTTGTGGTGCCTCAGTTGTATAAACGGGCGTTAAACAGCATTAAAAAAATGAACCTATCCACATGACAATAAGACAAATATTTTGATAATTTGACACGTTTACATATAAAAATCAATAAATGTCGAATCGAAGAAAGCGTTGTTCTGCAATAAACTGTAAGGAATAGAGTCTCAGAGTTCATTTCACCAAAGATCCGTAGAAATAATTAAAATGTTTTACAAAGTATTATAAATGAGGGTGCATATATAGTTAAAATACTTCAGTGGTACAGTATTATAGTACAGTATTAAGATGTACTCTTTCTGTCAGATTTTTGAACGCATGAAATGGGTTATCAGTTGTCGACAAGATAATTTATTGTAGATTTGAGTTATATAAACGGATATTGTTAAAGGTATACATACTATTTTAAATATTATGAATATAAATAGATACTCTTTAATCAGAACTATCGTATCAACATTGCTGTAAATGTCTTCACCAATTTTAGGTTTACACCTGACTGGCTATGAACACACTCATATCGCAACGTAGCTATGACGTTGATTGCTTCTAGCTCTATATTCAGCCATCTAGAAACATACGTTCCCATTCTCAAAATAACTAGTGGCAATCGCCTTTCTACCCGCAATTCTTTGTAGTTTTTTTTTTTGTCCATCCTGTATAGGACAGCTTTTGCCGGTATAGATGC
The DNA here is from genome assembly GCA_030762175.1 of Metallyticus violacea. NCBI lineage: Eukaryota > Metazoa > Arthropoda > Insecta > Mantodea > Metallyticidae > Metallyticus > Metallyticus violacea. The sequence goes on from CM060846.1 coordinate 291,513,475, forward strand.
TATAATATGAAAACAGAAAACAGTTGCGTTGTGTTGTGCAAACTACCTGATTTTAGGAGTGATGAAAATATTGTGCTTTCTTCTATTCTCTTCTAAAACAGTTCAAAAAGAGTTATTCCAACGACATTGTTGTCTAACAATAAAACTATATATTCAAGCAATAAGCGACACGTGCTGCTAAAGCTTTTAACTCTTTTCGAAACAAAAATGTATATGTGTGTGTGTGTGTGTGTGTGTGTGTGATTTTAACAGATAACAGTCATTACACTACTTAAATGATAAGAAAAACAATCGATAGAATAAAAAGATATTAAAACTACAGCATAAATAACCTATGAAAGAAATGGCACTGTAATCTGAAGAGGAAAAACTGTAACTGAAAGTCCAAGCACACATAACTATAAAGTAGATGCATGACCGTGATGAACACTTAATTCAGTGTTTAACACTCGACTATCAGAAGAGTTTCAAATAGTTCAGCAAACTGTTAACAAAATAAGTATACATTGTAACTGGCAGAACACCTAATGAAAATACAAATTTGTTCGGGGTTAAACTCCCATTTACAATAAAGCCATGGTATCTCTAGTTTTACGCAGCATAGGACTATTTGCTTTAAGTAGTGAATTGCTTACAACAATAAGACTCTCATTTTAATGGAAATAATAGCCCATTGGCATCTGTGACAGTGCAGAGATAAGAGCCACACATTGCTTAACAGAACATATATCTATGATTTGAGAAAGGGCATATTGTAAATCAACAGAGTGCGAATTTATAGCTCATTTTCTTTACTTTGAGGTTGTTTATTTAAATGTGAGTGAATTAAAGAAGTGAGGCAAAAGGAGTGTATCGGTGCAAGGTGCTGAAAAAATGTCCATTTTCATTTCTGTAATACATATCTAAAATCATTTAAAAGGTATAGTGCATTGTTTAATATTTTATTATACTATATAAAGCCTTGTAAATGTTATACTTAATAAGTAACAGTACAATGAATGAAAAGTTAACTATAGTTCAAATGAGTTGGGAATAAAATAACAAACTTATATTATACACTGTGGAAAGGAACTGAGTGTCAAATAAAGCTGTTAATAGAGCTTAATATAGGGGGGAAAAGTCGAAATACAGTTTTCTGCATTTCTCTAAGTTTATGAAAAAATAAAAATTTTATCTTGAATAATACGCCAACTCTTATTAATCCTCTGCATGGTTAACTTACATACTAATTGTAGATACTAAGTGTGTGTTTGCATAATCTTACGGTGAAAACAAATTCATAGCTAGCGTTGCTTACGTTTTTAATATTTGTTAACATTAACACTGTGGCAACAATATTAACCTCATTAATGGCAAATGGAACACTGCGAATTCACACGATTCACATAAAACTGTTCAAGTGAATTTAATTTCAAATATTTAGACCCATTGTCCTATGAATAGGATTTAATACACTACTTAATTTGAGGTGTGCTGTACTGAGGTTTATCATATAATACTTGAAAGACAATAGGTTTACAAACTTCTCAAGGCAAATAAAAGCACAGCTAGAATGTGTTCGCAAGTTATTGGTAAAATTGCATATGTTGTTTACAATTATTTTATCATTTTACCCTTGCCCTTATTCTTATTGCTCTTTATTGCATAAGAAATATTTTCGTGGCATTTACTGAATTTTCCCAGAACATTACTCCATAAGTCATTAAGGAAAGGAAGTAAGAATTGTACACTGTTTTAATTCCCTTGGGTAAATTTCTTGACGGATGTTCGTCTTCAGTTTCTCTAAGGTGTATGACTTTGTCCTATACAATTTATCTTTTACTGAGCGCCAGAGATAATCATCGAAGTAGGTTAGATGGGGGAGCGGACGGCCAAATACTCTTACTAGTAATTCTATCGTCTAAAACCATCTCATCATTGAAATAATAGTATGAGCCGCCCGAAGTGTATAACTTATGAATAGAAGCACGCCTTGGAACTCGATATTCCTGGATTTTTTCAAATAATCTCCTGACAACACGAGCCGATTTTGTACGCACATACGAATGGTCAATAAACACTCATCGCGGAATAAAAACTTTACATGGCTTTCTTAGCACACTACTGTACACATGCGGTTTCAACAACCGTTCAGCTTAGATTGATGGCGCGTTCCCACGAAGTTCGCGATTCCCAGCCGTTGCCTTGGCCGACATCGCAACTGGACTGATGAATTCGTGCGAGCGCGAGAAAAACATAAACTGCTCATGCAGTACGAGGGTGCTGATGATTGATATAGATCTTCCGGAAATAGGCATGATGCAAATATCTATACCCATTTGTCTCAGAGCGAAGAAAAACTCTATTAAACAGCATTGTCAACTGATAAATGAGTCCTGGTCCCACAGTTGGTAACACTCTTAGCCATGAACGAGAAAATAACAAAAGTTGGTTCCATTAGGTCGGGATCCTTTACTGAAAAATACTCGGCTAATGTTTGCAAACTAAAGCTGACAAAAACGAATCGTTAATAGCAGGAAACGTACGAGCTATTGAATTCGATTGTACGTTATCTAGTTAAGAACAAAATTCACTTATCCTGCAGCAGCATACTTGAAAGCCAGCTTACTGGAGTAACGCGCACGTGAACTGAAATGGAAGGAAAGAGCACCGCTCACGCATGCACATGTGTGCGTTTGTGTGTGGAATGATAAAACACGCGCTAACGCTGTGAGTCTTTGAAGTATGGTCCTAATCACACAAACCTTGTAAATTAATTTCAGCACACGTTATGCTAATGTGAAGCTCACTAATTCATAACACCTTTTAAGGTTACCATGTAAACATATCATGCCTCCCGTAGCAACTCCGTATCAGCAAGCTTAATGCTCCAGGCATCTTTTGTTCTAGGTTCCTGTGTTTGGTTTCGTTTTCTTTTGCTTTGTTACATATCGCTCAGCATCACGATGGTTATAACACTTAATATAAAAGGATCTTATTTTTCCCATCTTTATCCTTCAAGATTCTGATATATAAAACGTGAATTGAACGCTCAAGTTTGTCGTAAATCCAATTCTCCTCTAATGCCTTATGACTTGAAGTTCAAAGATTCGGGTATGTCTTAGATTCAGCAAAGATGTATTAATTCATTCAAATTAACGATATTTATCTGCATGCATGAATATTACAAAATAAAATCTGCCGTAGAGAGAAAAATAATGATGACCATGGCCATCAGAGTTCAAAATGATGAATTAAATAACTAATGAAAGCAGAAATTATCCCAAAGTTCAATAGCCCTATAGATTGCTGGAAATCATAAACCATATTCCTGCAATAATAGAACGTTCTAAAAGAACTTCACCCAGGAAGCTTGTCTCAAGAGTAAACTGAGTCCAGTTCAGACATTTAACACATTATAAGTGAAGGCTTTTGCCTCAAAAGAGGATTTCCGGTACTGAGACTTACCTCAAAATGTTGATAAGACAACAAAAGCATTCATTTGTATAACACTTTAGCTGATATAGATCAATACCCTCCTTAAAAAATGTACGTGAGTGTTCTGTATGAAATACATGAAATAGCAATAGACACAACACGCAAAAGTAACATCTGAAAATTCTTCTGAATTACATTCCATGGATTAGAAATCAAATGTCACTTGATTTATATTTTGAAATCTGTAACTTGTACATAATTAACATAATCGGTTGACCACCAGCAATACTGAAACCTATAACGGTATATTTAAGCAAACAACTACAGTGAGGTTATTTGAGTTACGGGCCAACAGAGCATGGCTCTGCACTTGGAAAAGCTAATCGTGAAGATCGTATAATGGCCTGTGAAGGTATCAGCTTATAGCTAGTTTGAGGGACACTTTGTCAGCGAATGGTTGTGGGTTCATATGTTACTCCGTGCTTTCATTATGTGTAAACTGTGTGCTGGTTGAATTTTGTTAGTCATGTCACTACATAAATCGTCTTGAAGAATGAGCTTTTATGTACGATGTATGTGCGAAAACGGAATACTTGCAGAGAAGTGGTAAAGCGGTTCACAAAATCACATGCTGTCTCTCGTGTTCCAAGTAGAGAAACCGTTCGTCAACTTGTTAAAATGTTACGAGACACAAATTCTATCAACGACAGGCACCGCCGTGTTATTATGGAAGAAAAGCTACATAAAAAACATTAATTTCCTGCGTAGATATAGTCAACAATTTGCCTCTGAGGGGCATCATATTCCATTTTTCTTACAACATAATAGTATCAGTTTTAAATACAATGTACTTTTATGCTTTCAGTAAAAATATCTTCTTCAGCCAAACATGGATGGGTCCGTTCCATTTCAAGGGAACTGATCTTTCCATCTTCAGACAGGTCATTCTGGGTCTTTTCGTCCTCTTGATCTATAGTCATTGATATGTTTTGGTAATTTTGTATCCCCATTCTTTCTACATGTTCTTTCCATTCTTTTCATTATTTTATTCTATCATTTAATATATAGATGTAAATTATTCTCTAATATCTAAAATTCCTTTTCCTTAACCAGCAACTGTTTTGGAAAGTTCATTTCTATTCTGTATACTTTAATGTGTTTGTTTAGCGACCGTCCCAAGTTTCAGATCTACTTGACAGTGTTAGTGCTGCTGTTACCTTATATCGCTTTATTAAGGATTTGCTATAAAAATTAATAGTAAAATAAAAATACGCACATTTTGCTCTTCCATTTTCCAATTGCGGCAGCTGCCGATAAGCAGCCGCGTTCAAGCGAAGTTTAACTCAAAATAATCTCAACATACTTATAAACAACAGAGTGCGTAATCATTACAAACACTTCTTTTTCAAATTACACAGGTTAATCTAGCAGTGCACTAACACAAAATTTATCCTTCTCTATAGTATTTGGTGTTGTATAAAGAAAGAAACTTCCATAGGATGCACATATTAATATTTATACAGAATACGCATGTACATTTTTGAAGAAGAATTTTGTATTCGTGTCTTAACGCCATGGCTGCCCATGTCGATAGCATTAACATATTTAGGTAGAATAAGCACATATGTATTATACTAAATAATTGTTTGCAAAAATCCGTACTTTGCAGTGGTTTATTAGTGAATGGAAATTGTATTTTTCGCCACCGTCCGCAGCTGAACGTCGTCGAAGAAGTAGTGGTATTGATGGTGGTAATAGTAATATTTATTTACAAAATATATTTGTTACAAATATAACTCATTCATGTCGCACAGGTCCTGGGACTGTAAGTGTTTTTACAATACACTAACAAATACATAAAATTGCACAAACGAACATTTAACTATTAAAAACAAATGTACAAATAACTGTAGAACTTGGGGTTTCGTGGGGGGTGTCAATTATAAGAAATGAGTCTTCCGGATTGTAAGTTCGTGGTTCAATGGGATTTTCTCCATCTTCCCAGACGTTTCCTCCACAATTGCGGTGGACATGTACGGTGGTGTGGTCGCCGCAATCTTCTTGGAGACGAATCAGTGATACGAATTTACAGCCCGGAAGACTCACTTCACATAAACGTTAAAATACAAAAATCAAATAAAACAGTACAAAAGTAAATAACTTACACTCCACACGTATGTGCAAATATCTCCAAACTAATGTGACTCATTGTCCCCTACCCCTTCCCGGTTTTCTGAATTCTCCGATCTGAACTATCTCACTTTGTTTGAATATTTACCTACTGCCTTCTCCTTCCTGTCTGCCAACCAAGTCCAGTACTACCGCTGCCCTCTAGCAGGATGCAAATGAGCCGGATATAAATATTTTTTCCACTTTTCCTTCCTCTTTCAGTATGCCATAATATGTCCCCAGGATTCTTTCTCCTCACAAACAGGGCAGACATACATTCTCTGTCTTACTTGGGTCATCCGCCGCGCGCCTATTTTAAACAAAGTGAGCCCCTGATTACAGAGTTCGGCCCCTGTTTGGATGGAACGCTCCACCCACCACCCGATTTTCAGCTCTGATTGTATCTCTAGCGAGACTTTTTGTGCACACCCCGAAAGAGTCAGCTGCCTATAATGTCCCTCAAGCGTTTCTTAATTTCCTTCCACCCCCATCTAGTCCCCCTCTGCAATCCAAATGTTATCCATTCCACGCGAGTCGTCTCTTCTGTCGGTGGACAAGTTTCCCTTGCATTATACTGGCACAGATTTGATCGATAATAAAATACACACAATGTTAATTTTATATCATAAGAGTGCTAACCTGCGTTATGGGAGTTGTTCAAAATGGAGTTCGTCTGTCTTCGCACATTTCAGACACCTTTTAATCTAATTTGCATTCACTCGCAACAGCTTTGCTAGTTGTTCCCTAATACTTCTTTGAAATGTCTCTATAACATAGGGTTATGCCCGTAGATGTTATATCTTCACTATTATAATGGTAATTACAGTAACGTTTAATTTATTAACACACTAATTAATAACAATTTTGCAGCAGTAGCTTATAATAACATGCAATAAGGAAAATGATTCACTTATACCAATCTCTTAACATAAATTTGAGTTTGTAATAACACAAGAGAGAAATCGAACAGGAACTTACACTCAGCTAGGAAGGCAAGTCAAAAATAACTATACGTGCACACTCATTTAAGCATCGAGAGAACTTTGCATATGGTACAACTTTCCAATCAAATCACTGCCATAATTAAATGCAAATAAACTTTTAGTAACATCTGTTATGAACGCTACATACATTAATTATTTACGTGAAACAGTCCAGCGATTTTACAGTCCAGATATTTCCCCGGTGACGTATGGAGAATCGATGCCATCTTCAAGTTTTTAATCATTTATTATTATTATTATTATTATTATTATTATTATTATTATTATTATTGTGTGAAAAACAACATATTATTTGCCTGTAAATAACTAGGCAAACCTGCCTTTTACAATCGATGGGAAATTCAGGTGATCTAAAGTGACCCATAGCATTTACTAGACCGTTCTAGGAGGGAGTTTACATTTATCTACTTTGTACATATTGCTACAAAACTAACTTTATTATTTGTCTTTCTTTTGCATGTAAGAATATGTACAAAGAGTCAAATATCATTCAGTGCCTTATGTTTGTCATTTCACATTAATGATAAGTTATTCGCATTTACTTATTATGTTCAATAAATCAAATTCATATAGTAATTTGTAATTTAATTGGAATTTACAAAATTAGGATATTTGTGTTAATAAATATCTCAAAATAAGTATGATTTCTCGCTCCCATGCCAGAGATAAAATTATATACCTTTTAGGCCAGCATTTGAATCCCGAACCTTCACCAGTAAAACCCAGCGCGCGCACAATGCAACGCGAGTCATAACACGTCAATATTTACATAGCAGTCAATTCGGCCGAAATCGATACAACGCAGAGAACAGTGTGTACGGAATTTCTCTAAAACGCCTGGATTGTATAACACACCCAATCCGCAGGTTCAAAAGACTCACTCGGTATATTTATTTTAGTTTTATGAAAGTGCTTCAAGTGAAAATCTTCATCAACTTCTTTTCTAGAGGTAAATAGTTTTCTGTCTGATATTTCAGTGCCTCTATAGTAAAAAGCGGAGCTGGTGATAACTGTGAAATTTTAGTTTCCAAAAGGTGTATTAAAAGTAAAATATTATAAATGATCTTGCGTATATATCAGGCATGCAAATACTAATTCAATTTCTGTGACGTAAAATAAAGTTTTTGGCAGATAAGGGCCATAAATGTGCAAATCAAAGGTCTTTAAATGCTTGGTATATATCTTCCAGCAAGTCACGGTGTTCTAACCTTTGCCCTCAACTTCGGTGAGCTACTGCCAGGAGATAAGTGAGGACTCGTTTAAAACAAACTGGGAGAGTGGCGGTAGTTGCGGAAGTTGGGGGAAGGTGAAGGGGTAGAAAAAATATATTTGATCTCTCTTATTCCTGTGGGACACATTACACTGTCCTGGAAAGGCAGGCTGGCTCGACATCGGCAAGTCCTTGCCAGTGGCTCCAGCAGAACCTGCTTTGCTATGTGATATGCTCTTGAGGCTCTGAAGATGACTCTGAGTGGTACTTAAGGTGGAGAACAGTTACTACTCGTTAGAATGGAACATGGAGGAAGGAGGCAGGCCGACTCTAGGATAAATAATAGAAAGAGAGAACACTGTTTGCGTTATCTCCGCGTTGACAAATTGGCGACATGGGACTCTGAAGCGAGCTACCTTCTATCCTCGGACAGGAGACAGTCTTAAGTCTTTTGATCAACCTGCCAGGTCTTTTATTCCAGACTCCGTGAAGGGCTCATAACTTAGTAAGTTGACAGTCCCCCTGTTTCTGTCTCTGTCTTCTTCGCTCAAGAAAAATGAAACGGAGAGGCAAGAGGGGAAAATAAGTAAAGTAAATTTCCTCTGCATCTCTTCTCTTCGCTTTTTTCTTGATTGTGTGCGTGATTCGCCAGGCGTAACATACGAGCAGGGGAATAAAAAAGAAAAACAAAAAATCGTACTCATGTCATATCTTTAGGTTGGATGTTTACTGGAAATGACAAATAAGGGCTACTAGTGTGAGTGAAATCTAGCTAAAAACATGTCATTTTTACACGTGAATTATTAAACCACGACAGATGCAATGATTCGGCCCCTTAGCTTTTTGTCCTACTACCAAGCTTTCCACAAACTTTATTTACTATTTTTTTTAAAAAAAAGTATTGCAGCTGTTAATTAAGGCTGAACTATCACAAAGGTCTCGTTTAATGTTGTAAGTTGCATTACGAAGGTATATAATTTACTTCTGACATCATATAAATGCTCTAGATATGTTCTCACTGTAATAATAATACTAAAAATAGTCAAATAAAATATATAAAATATTATAACAGTTCATTTCCTTTCCGGCCCAAGTACTTTTAAAATATAAGTCATTATAACTCTATTTTAGAAGCTCAAGAATTCGAACTTTATTGGCTATATGACATTTATGTTAGACGTTTTCCCTCTTCCAAACCAGCTTTAGGCGTCGGAACACTAGACTTACATGCCCCAGTGTATTATCGCATCCATTTTAACAGTCAGTGAATGAAACTGAATCTTAAAAGCGTGCACAGGTGTTCTATACTATGGATGTCATCCATTTGTTTGGGCCTTACTTTATGCGTCGCTTTGATAGCAGCAGTGGGCAGCCTACAGCACGCTACATATACCCGCTGAAGGACGCTAAGTTACGGCACTATCGACGATTGGCAGAATAGGTATACATGGTGTCCCAAAATTGCTGTGTAATTTTCCGGAATAGGCAACCCAAATTATGCCGTAAGGGTCGGGTAAAAGGAGTAGCTTATTTAACAACCGTCAGTATCTGACAACTGAGAACGTGCTACACATACTTCATAGCATATTCTCTTCGTTTCACTTACTATTAATGTATGAATACTAACTCACGAGAACTGACATTAAATACAGCCGTTCTGAATCACCAACAGAAAAAAGAAATTATGTTTAATATAGATATACAAGTACAGGGTAGAGTAAACATTCATTAATCGCTGTTGTATCAATTGAATACTAGTTCCGTAGTTTATTTGGCAATGAAAATATTAGAGAAAATGAAAAGAATTAAATGAACATGACGGCTAATTTTGTTCATACGTAGCCCCTGCAAAATGCAACCAATATAGTATGCGTGTTATGAAAGTACATGAGAGTACGTATAACTCCAACAAATATTTGTTGATTCAAACTCACCGAGTACTAGATGGCCCACGCAAGCCATTCTTCGTTGAAGTTAGTTTATCCCGGATAACGCGGATGCAGAAAGGTTGGCCTAAGCAGAACTGTAAAGGGGACTCCATACCGACAGAGGAGACCTTGCTAAACTTAAGACCAGAACTTGAAAACAAGCACTTAACTACTATGATTAGTCCCGTAGCCCTGGTTCGATTCCCGGGGGAGGGCTGGAGAAAGGTTTCTGTATACGAGAACGCAGCACGGTATGCCCAGGGTGTTTGTGTTTTTATTGCAATTCACCCATTTAACAATAATTCAGGATTGCCTATGAGCAATGCCATGAGCACACATGCCCAGTCATGTAAATTATCTGACAGCTAATTTACAATCAATACAAATGGCACCAATTGGTGATTCGCAGTTAGTAATATTAAATAAATACTATTATTTTATTATAACCAATAATCAATATAATTATAAAATATCGCTACCTTTTCAATATAAAACCAATAAGTAAGCGCATGCAGAGATCAGCACTAATCAGTTACCTTTAGCTTTACCGCCGCGTGTGGCCGAGGTCGTTAAGGCGCGGACTCGCGAGGTTCGGGGTTCGAATCCCGCCAGGACCGCCCTCCCTGACTGAGGTTTTTTCAGGTTTTCCTCAGTCCTCATAAATTGCAAATGCCGGAAAGTACCCTAAACTTAGGTCTGGAAAGTTTTCTCCTTTAGAAAAATCCTTTCCCAATATATCATTTCATCTCGTGGATTATCAGTGTCCATCGTCTGTGATGCCTCTGTAGTAAAAACGGGCGTAAAACAGTATATTCATTCACCATTTAAAAAAACATTTAACTTGTACCTGCACGTCCCCTTTGAACATAAGTGAGGCGGGAATCCTTTTTGCACTAACGTAAGCGTGAATCGTACACTGCAGAAAATAGCTTACTTGGGCCACTTGGTATATATTCTTTACAAATAAAATCAGACCACGAAGATAAGAGCTAAATCAATAGAATAGTTTTACAATTTAAAAAAATGCTTATCTGCCTAAATGCTTACATTATTAAACACATGTTGAAAAACTGCCAGCTTTGTAACATTGTTACGTCAAAACAAAACTTGTTTATTGCATGGTAGCTCTGCTTTTGAATAAATGCATATTGTTTTTATCTTAAAAATCAAGCTTTGGAAATATTTTTACTAGTAAAACATTTTAAAATTGTTAATAGGACACTATTACTAACATTTTAAGTAATACAACACTTTGTAAAATCTACTGTCTCAAATTGAGTACGGCACTTAGCAGCTGGTTAGTGTTTTATAAAGTTACAGAGCATAAATATTCGTTGTCCTGTAATAAATCTCGCAAATATGTATTAAAAAGCACGCGCATTAAAGAAATAGAATACTAAACGTATTAGTGTCTTCTATAACGACCTTTAGCGAGCGGCCGTGTCACGTGCCCAGCCCTCGACTGCCGGGACCACCCTGCCTCGGAAAGTGAGGTCCAAACAAATGGATGGCACATTACTTTATTTAAAGAACTATTTCACTAAGCAGAAGTAAAAGCTTTAGGTCGTCTTCTTTATTATAAGAGAGAAAACATCTAATATATTGTCTTATATAGTTTACAGATAATAGAATTTATACTTAGGATAAACAGTATTGATTTTAATCTTCAAATTATTATTGCTATTAGGGAACTCTTATGCTTTATCTCATGAAAGTCGTAAATAATATTCAGTCCTGTTGTCATTAGTAGAGCCATATATTGTGTGATATTTTCAACGGAGCTTCCAAATAGAATGAAAAGAAAAAAACTTTGAATGAAATGTGTAAGAATATGTAAATGCAAGCAAATTCTCGATTCAATATTAGCATATACTTTTTTAAGTTTTTCTACACATTATAAGAGGTAAATGCATGAATATAATTTGATATTACTCAGAGTATCCATCAAGTTACTTACAGATCTATATTATCTACAATTTTTGCGTATTCTATAAGGTAAAGTTGTATACACGCTTTAAAAAGCGGAATTAAGGTACGATGCAGAACACTGTGGGAGTGGACATAGTTTATAGCTAAAGCGCAGCATTTAAGTTACGAATTGTGAGGCGTTGCTCTCTGCTGTAATGTCAAAGAGGTAGATGCCGCCACCCCTAGAAAGAAATCTATTACTGCATTACTCTTTTGATAACAACAACGGTGAGACTGACAGCAGGAAAAGTAAACTGAGAAAGTAATACAAACTATAATAATGAATTAAAACATAAGCACGTTCAATCTTTGTTTATTTTAATCCTTAGAGCTTTCACAATCATAAACAGAGAATTACGTTAGATGACCGTTGGTCTTTGAATTAATCTAAAGGTGCTTATAACATGTTGAACCAACCTTAAATGGAGGCTATTTCGGGGACTAGAGGTAGATTTAATCGTCCATAACGTAAAAGCGTTCCATGCAAATGTGTGCTTATTGCTCTAGTACAGCGGAATTGCCTAGCACCAAGCTATTGCTCGAGGGAAGACGATTCGCTAACTAATAACACTGACAGGTGCTATTCAGTTTCTCAGTGAAACAGTGAAATTCATCTCCTGATATTAATATCCTGTTATATCAGAAGCGCTTGGGGTATTAGCCACTTTGCGAGTGACACTATAGACGAGTCGGAAAGTCGAACATAAAACAAGCAATTTCACTTTCGCACCAGTTTTTATGTCTCTCTAGAAACAGACTTCCATTATTTTGTGGAGAAGAAAAGTAAACTATTACAAATAGTGAGTATTTTGTTAAACAAGCAATTTTTCTTCTTATTTCCTTTTTAAGAATTAAAAATACTGAAAGGAAGTAGTAATAACTAAAAGTAATAAAATATATATACTAGCTTTTCGTATCTCTTAATACTACAAGTAAAGAACAAAAGAGAGAGAGAGAAAATTATACAAATGGAAGGCGCATTCAAAGTACCAAATGTTGAGCCAAATTTTTCTTTTGCTTGGAGAAAATTTTAAGCAAGTAAATTATTTAAAATTTTATGTTTCGCCACTTGGCACGCAGTTTTAATATGACAAAGTTGAGTGAGGAGAAAGTCAAAACTGCTTAAAACTATACAATTTTTGTGGGTTTCGGGGAAAACTCCCAGATCAAAAATGATGCAGATGTTTTTCTTAACTTATAGCTGAATACGTGATACAAAATGCGAATAACTTAAGTAAATAATAAAAAATTTTGTTTTTACAAATAAAACTAAGTATAATGTGAAAGCCCCTGCAAAATTTCATCGTTTCGAATCTGTCTTATTTGTTTTATCATTAATGTCGTATATAGCTTTCTTTTAATTCAGACCGTATCTTATTAGTTGCCTGCCTTATTTGGTAATAATCGTGAAGTTCTGAGGTGAAAAAGTTAATAAATTGTGAGTATAAATCTTGCCGTCTAAACCCAAGGTCGCGGGTTCGAACCCGGCCAGGATTGATGGATTTTTTTTTCGGGCGTAAAAATCGTAAGTATGGTGGCTTCCTTCGGAAGGGAAGTAAAGCCGTGGGTCCCATGTCGTACATTTACGGTACGATAAAGAATCTCAAGCCTGAAAGAAGAGGCCTCTGAGCAAAATTTGTCGGCCGTTTCACGCCCTGAATAGAATGGGACGCTGATGACCTGAGATGTTAAAAAGCGTCCTTAAATAAACAAATAAAATGAGTATGAATTTAAACAGTCATATTATCTTCTACTGACAAAAACCCGCTCTACGAACCTGGCGGTTGACTTCAAAAGTATATACTTCTTTGTTCCACGGACCCTCGGACACCCGAGGAGACCCATCCATGGAGCCCACAAAGCATTATAGCATATATAAAACAACATTTATTTTTACTATATAGATACAAACGATACATTACAGGGAAACAAAGCTGATACAAATTTGCAACATGTGTGTATTTAGGTAAAGTAAATAAAAATCAAATTGAACGCGACTATTTGTAACCGGAGGGAGCTTTCTAATAGCTGTAAACGTGGACAGCGTGGAGCATTTATGTGTATCCGCATAGTTTCTCTGACACCATCATGCATCTATTGGCAACAAACGGTATGGGCTGGGGCTAGCCTGCTTGACCATAAAAAGGGTCATGGTTGTGTCTTTTGTAACAACTTACTTGTGTGACAAATCGTTCCTTGCACTCATTTTTTCTAAAAAAAAAAAAAAAAAAAAAAAAGTATATAACCATTTGAAAATCGTGTATCACGGCTTGTAAGTGAAAAGCAGTGTCCAATCAAAATCAACAAGTAATGTTGTGTCATCAAATATAAGTATATATTAATACTAACGTTTTATGAATTTTATATTTTTTAATGTAATATTATTGTTATATTATTAGTATTGTATAAGGATACGATAAAAGGAAAATATTGAAGAATGCGCATATATTTGTTGCTTATATATTTGACAACTTTCAAACATTATGCAAATGTAGGATTTTAAACTCTGAATTAAATCTTAAGCGTTTGTAACTGCGAGATATATTTAAAGGGGGTCCATGGCCAAGGAAATTTTTAAAACAGTTCTGTTACATCACCCACTGTAAACGTAAATATGGAGCATGTATTATTACCAGGCTGTTTACAAGTTAATATAATATTCTACTAACAATGGTAGCAACACTACTGCTACTGGTAATCTAAATTACCATATCATGATAAATATAGCAATATACATGATGAAGCTTTCGCCATTAAGTCGATTTAAATGTTCATAATTATTCTCGCAAAAACGCATATACAACTGTCATTACTTCCAAAAATATGTTACGTGTGTAAGCGGTAAGATTGGCAACCATTACTTTTTTGTGTGATGCGATGTTCTATCAAGGAAAATTTAGAAAAGAGTTCTACAGTTAATTTGCAACAATTTGAACACATGGTTTCAGCAATCAGAATCTGTCACGTAACTACCAAGAAGTGAGTAGGCAGGTACAGTTAGAACGGAAGAAAATGCGCAACTCATTTCTTAAACCAGCCGCTGGCCCACATAAATCCTCCAGAAAAGGAACTGTCTAACTAGGAATTCGTTATTACTTCAGCTCTGCGTTTGGACACCTAGAAGCTCCAAGCAATATGCCACGGTGTAAGTGTGCATGAAGTATTACTTGGCGGTTTCAATGTAGCTTGAATTGTTTCTATTCACCGTGTTCTCCCAAGGTCGCGGGTTCAAATCCGGCCAGGATCGATGGTGTTTTTCGGGGCGTAAAAATCCTAAATATGGCTTCCTTCGGAAGGGAAGTAAAGCCGTGGGTCCCGTGTTGTACATTTACGGCACGAAAAGAACCTCAAGCCTGAAAGAAGAGGCCTCTGAGCAAAATTTGTTGGCCGTTTCACGCCCTGAATAGAATGGGACGCTGATGACCTGAGATGTTAAAGAGCATCCGTAAATAAAACAAATCAACAAATAAACCATGCTCTCCGTTTATAGCGAAGATTCAATGATTGACGAACATTTATCGTGTATCAAAAGCGACCAAAGTCAGGGCTTTCATCGTTACATTTTAAGGAGCTTATACCAAGATCTGAACCTGAGAACATGTCCACCAAAATGTTTGTAAATAATACGTTTAAAATGATGAAGATGATCGAATTGTCATTTGGATTCTGCGAATGGTTTCTCGACATTAATCCTCCTATGGATATATAGAACTTTATTTAAAATGAACTGTCAGCTTAACCGGCTCAGTTAAGTTCACTCGATTAGTGAAATTAACACGGAACACACAACTTTCCTGATGTTACTGTTTTCCGGTGGCATTTTGAAAGAACGGCCGACAACGAACTGTGTTTTTTTTTAAAAGTGTAAAAATCCCTTGTTTGGTCCAGATATATTTATTTATTTATTTGTTACGGCATCAGGATGGAACATCGCCTTATGATGCTTTACAGTTGAGAAAATTCTTGAACAAGAACTCCACTATTAAATTGGCCGTCATCGTAGAATACGATGGCCTACTACGCCAAGATTTGTGATATCGTGAAAGATGAAGTTTTTGCTCAGAAATCAATTGCAATAGTTGATAGAACAGTCGTACCATATTTTGAAATTTTCAGTTCATTTCTGCCATTTGTGAGTCGGGGATCTAACTATGTGAATTCTGTATTAAAATCATGTTCTGTGTTTCCAGGGGGGTGAAACTTTATAAAGACAGTTACTATAAAATATAAGAAATCTGTTGGTATTCATTAATTTGTTTACATTTCATTTAAATGGATATGTAAATGACTTCAGTTAGGGGGCATTACAAATGACTAAATTTTGGAAAAATGAAGGTATGGTGAGGTGTTAATACTTTTAATGTTAGAGAATGTGCAGAAATCTGCGTGACGTGCAAAGGAACTCACTTGAGTGTAGTTTACCATTAAGTAGATGGTGATAATTTACAGTGCGTTTAATGTCCTCTTTTTCAAGTCGCTAATCGTCCAATTGTTTCTTCTCCATCCGTAGTGTACCAGTATGATTGTGAATAATATTATTTTTACTTCAGGTAAATTCGAAGTCTGCTATAGAGCTATCATTTTCTTCCTGCGAGGACCCAAGATGAAAGAAGATACCAGCAGCTATTACGCAAATTTTATAAGGTGTTTCAGCCAATTTAAATATTTTCCTACGCTTTGAAGTGACCCTTTAAAGAACTATAATATGCCCTTCTTACTCTACCCTTTACTTTATTTTGACACGTTTAAATAATACCCCAGGGATTTTGTTAAAGTTTATCTGCCACCATGCACGTACGAAAATGGCTACTGTTCTTTTTCAAATGGAATTTTCAGGAGAAAAGAGTTCTACGGTCGTTTCCGGCTGACCGAGTTGCCGCTACGGGTCTAGTAAAGGGATGGAGCTTTATGCAACTTTCACCCTCTCTCTCTCTTTAACGATGCTGCTCCAACAAACTGCTCTCATCTCTCGTGCTCTGTTCCCCACATCCCACGTAAGCATTTACATTCGCGTGTGGGTGTGTGGCGGACAACCATAAATATTCCGTGTTATCCGCAACCTGTGTTTGCCTAGACGTTATCTCACCTGAAGTTAACCGAGCAGGAGCAGGCCTCGCTGTATAAAGAACTGCCATGCTTCTGTTGGGAGCCTTATCTTACTGGGTGACTGACAATCTGGCTAAATGACTGCCTGACCGCACTGAATAGGTAAAGCTACATAATCCCCTCTCTTCATAAGAATGTGTCATAATGAACTACAAGTTGTAAGCAATAAAAATGCTCCTGATTCCCGAATGGTAATGATAAATGACAATCATTTCCGTTCTGGTGCTTAAGGTAGCCAGGAGGTGTTAAATTTTGAATTTTAAACTCAAAGAAACATTTCGTTATAGAAGTTTACGTTGGGTTTATTGCAAAACAGTTATATTTTAAGCACTGAAGTCATTTTTTTTTTTTTTGAGAAGCATCTATTTGGTTGTTTTCACCTTTAACAGTCACATTACCAATGGTCATTGTAGCACCAATTAATGCCAATCAGGGGTCAGTCAGTGACCTCACGGAGTTCATACATATTTTGCAGTAAGGGTACATAAATTATATATATATATATATATAATAGTCGTTTTGGCTTAGGAATCTATATACATTAAGTTGTTTAATATATATAAATTGAATATCATATTTAATACTTTATGGGTTACTATATTTATTTATTTGGAAAATGTTGGAAAACTTCTATCATATATACAGTGGCAGTATAAATGCCACAATAATTTCCAGGCTTACTGAAATAAGTACTATAATATCGGACATTCTACTCAACCATCTGCTAGCCATGCACACAACCGACCGAATAAACCCTGGAGTTATCGATCCACTACGTCAGGATTAAATGAAATGTACGATATAAATATGACACTTTAATGGATGAGATGTATTTTGGAGAGGAAAATCGCAGCAAAATGTCCAGAAATATGTCATTAGCAGAAATATTGTCAATGCCTGGATTCAGACTTATTGAAATAATCAGTTATTTTGAACATAATTTTATTTAATATTGTAAAAAGTCATAAAATGTATTTTCAGATGCATTAAAATTTAAAAATTGCCTTTTTAAATTTTTACACAGCATAAAAATGATCTAGTACCCACATCTCACTAAAGTACACGGAATACGAAAGTTTATTTTTTATTTTCCATTTAATTTTAAGAAAAAATGAGTATTTTGTGTACATGGAGCACTGTGAGCATTAATTTACTGAAAAGGATAATGCCTCTGACATTGGTTGCTGCACAAGCCTTAAAAATTTAATTGAAGATGTTGCATGAGGTAGACAGCTCAAAGCGAGCAACTTTATAATTTTGAGGCTGCCTTAAGCGGAACAAATACAAAGAATTTTAATATATTCTTATTAATTTCTGGCCATACATTTTAAATAAAAGAATAACAATTTTAATAAATTAATAGGAGCGTAAGCATGGCTTTCTGAAAGCAGACTCAGGATAAAATTTATTACATAAATACCAATGAACTACTGCTTTGTGTGTATGTACATCTAAACAATGTATTTCTTCAGATCCACAGTTACAAATTGTTACAATTCGTTTCTGGGTATAATATTTTTTCAAAAAAATGAGCACAATATTTCCAATATTTATTAAACTAACCTCATTGTAACAAAATTTCGTAACCGTTCAGCCAGCGGAAATAAATTCAGGTTTGAAACAAGGTTACGTCTATCATATTGATCATTTAAATAACTGATATGGCGAAGGAGAGAAATATTACTTTTTGGAAACATTAAACTTAAAGTAAGAAACTTGTTATTTTCATATACATGCAGTATAAAGCGCATTAACAATAGATGGTTCATATTTCTATAAATTAAAAAAGGCATTTTAACTGAAAGGGCGTGCCCTGAAAAACTAATAACGACATGTACTTTGATATTTAAAAATGAATGGACAATTTCAAAACGGAAAATAACTTACTTTTCGAAAAAGGTTTCAATAAATGTTGTAATTGAATAAATATATGCAAGAGAATAACGATGAAAATTTCGACATATTATATCATAATTTATCAGAGCATTATTATCGATAGTATAATATTATACCTTGCCAGTATGAAGAAGTATAACATAAATAAGGTGTAACACATTGCAAAGCTAAATGCTTAGTGTATTTTTATTTATCCCAAATGCTTGAATTATAACAGATGATTATCTCTTTCTGCAGTAGACGTAACTGTAGTTTACCCTGATATCCAAACAAAGCACATTGATCCCGAGTAGATGAATCCTGGATTAGAAAAGTATAACCATTAGCCCATAAATATAAATCTTCTTTACGAAACCTGTCACAGGACTACGTGACCGGGAGATCAGCTATGATCAAAAGGATTGTATTTGGCAAACTGCCACATCTCCCCTTCTTTTTCCTCCGAAAGGGAAAGAACAGTAGATCCTTTAATTTTTTCTCGGGTTGTCTTACGACCAATGAACTTTGGCCGGTTAGCGGTTTACATGAATAGATATCTAATATGATTATAGAACAGATTCGATGTCGTATCCATTAGATGTGGGCTTTGTTACACTGTTTCGATAAATTGCACGCAGACCTTTCCTTTATTAATTTTCCAAAGAGTAGTAGTAAGCATTGTATATTGTGGCTTATGGAACGTAATTGTTAACATTATTCCTAAGATTAACAGTGAGGTATACATTGGATTGTGACAATATTAAAGCAAGCCTTGAAGTTTATCTAGTTCCTGGAAAAAAATGGAGTAAACAAAATAACATCTTGCCTTCAGATCAGTATGCTAGACCGAAGTAGCAAGGGCTGTTCCTCAGCCCCTTGGATGAAAGTCAGCAAAGTTCCAGGTTTGCTGGCTTCTAGGGTCATATAGGTTGGTTCAGAAATACAAATCATAACTATAGGAATGAGTTATCGTATGCACACAATAATAAATAGTTATTATGGTGTGTAAGGAAATTCTTGGTTTCTGAGTTCTTATGGTCCAATCTAGCTCTCAGTTTCTTTTCACTATCTTACAAATAAAATGTGCACATTATATTAAAATTATCGCTGTATTCATCTCTAGTGTATAATGGGAAACTTCCTAGCACTAGAACTGGCAAGTTCCTAGACAATATGCAAAAAGCCAGGATTTGGGATCATCTTCACAGATATGCACAGAGAATAACCGAAGCTCTTGAACTGTTCTATCAACTACGCAAGTGATTCACTTCACTTGCATTCTATGCAAAACTTCATCTTTCATAATGCAAGAGTTGTTTCATAAAGAAATGTTGTAATTTTTATTGACAACATAACTTTACTTAATCTTATAGGTTTGATGATGTTTCTCAAAATTATTTCCCTTCCATGCAATATACCTTTCCCAGTGTTTCTGCCAGTCTTTAAAAACAGCTGAAACTTAACAGCAATTGGTCTACCTCAATTAAAAACATAATACAATATCCTACACATAAAAACATAGCGAGCCTATCACAAAAGAGCGGCAGCACAGGAGAGACTAGGCTCCTCCCACCAGCCAATCGGCCGCCGCTCGTCCCACACTAATCAGCGGAGAGCTCTGGTACAAAAAAATATAGCTACACTAACGGTCAACGCCTCAGGCGCAGTGAATCAACGGAGGAAACTATGTCCACGCCACTGAAGATGTCCGCCGTAGTTGCGGACGAAACGTCTGGAAAGTTTATCTCCAGCAGACCGCGGCATAACATCCCGGAAGAAAATTGCACTGGCATCTATGACTTTGACTGTGAAAGCCTACGTTCTCTAATGAACTGAACTTGCACATTTCTCACTGGCGGGAACTGCGTGTGACGACAAAGAAACTAGTGGCGCGTGTACATTAAGCATTATGTTAACAATATGTTGTAAAGTTCAATTATAAAGTCCGTGGTCAGTTGTAGTAGGTCCAAGATGGATCCTGGTTACTGAAACCTTTTGTTTCAATTTCGCATCGTTTGATGTGTCTGCGGTTGAACACTGGAAATATTGTTGTTTATAGTCTGTTCTCACACCAGTGTACTTTATTTTTGCTTCTACCAAAGTTACAACACAAAATAACATTGCTTTGTAGTCAATTTGCAATTCATTTGATAAAGTAATCGCAAGAAACGGGTGCAGTTATTGATAATCAGAATAATAGCAATATAAAATAAGATACCTACAAAGAAGTAGAACTGACTGTCAACCGCAACACTCACGCTGGCAGTGTGTATTGGTATTAGTAGTTCATAGCAAGTGGCGAAGCGTTTCACCATAAATTAGTAACATTCAAGATATTCTACACTGCTAAATTGCACCACCTAGCAAATCTATGTCGTTTGTTTCGCATTAAAACATAAACATGAAATTAGTTATTAAACATGCATAACACAACAACAGTAGTAGATATCTATTAAACACATACAGCGTGTTTGATTCTTGGAATGTTGCCAAGTACCGTCGAATATGACACAATTGTCACCAAAGCTCGTAATCAGAAGACTTCAAGTTTATGGCTGCATAGTAAGCGTTAACATGTATAGAAGGTGGTTCTTTTGCATTCTACATTAGAAACACTTCCAAATGTCAATAAATTACATTAACAGTGTGTTTTAAAAGTATCAAATTACCAACATTAAAAATTAATTTAAACTTTTATTCTATTCATTACAAAGAATCATTCTATGCAGTTTCACTTTCAATATATATAGTCAAGGGATCAAAGTTTTTTTTTATTTTGTATATATTGCCGTTTACTTTGTTACGCTATCAAATTATCATTTCCGTCTTGTGCAAAGTGTAGAAACTATTTACTACCTTGTAACCAAATAATGCTTCAAGATAAGAAAAGATATACTCCGAAAAATGTAGCAGTCCGTAAAGAAAATATAGGTAAATTACTTCGCTTTATTTACGGACCCACTTAAACATCTCATTTCATCAGAGTCCCATTCAAATTAGAGTATGAAACAGTCGATAAATTTTTCTCAAAGGTCAATTCTTTCACGCTTTAGGCTCTGGGTCTAACGAGGCAATTATTGTTACCACTAGACCACCAGGACGGAATATCATAGCTAAGAACTACATAATTGGAAATTAATGGAATACCGCATCAGTATGAGCACATAAGCATACTAATTGTTAATAAACTACACCGCAATGATTTCAGAGACTGTGGACAGTCTTAGACAAGCCACCTCATATAGTAAATCTATGGTCTGCCAATTAAAATTTTAAAATGATGGCATTAAGTTTCTAAAGGATCAATACGCCACTAATTAATGAAATTACCATTGGAAATAATACCGTACAATAACGAATGCAAGTTATGGAGTAGGCTTCAATAGGGCATTCGGCGTGAATGGCGTCAAGTAAAAGCATATCACTATTATCAAGTTCGAATCTCGTTCATTATTTTTACTTTTACACCATCTCTATGAGCATACTTCGCCGTAACATTTAAAATTAAGTAATTTACTTTGCAGAGCCCGAACCTACAATGTTCGAGACCACAGTCTGTCTTATCCATTTAGACCACACAGGAATAATTAAGCATTGTTCAGTATCATAATACCATATGATTAGTCACAAATTTTTGTGATTTTATAGCGCTAAATCTTAAAAAACGCCAATGATATGCTATTAAAATTCGGAATTTCCTCGCTTGCAAATCACTTTAGACATTCTCAGGTAACATTTAACTCCGTTTCGGTATAACACCGACATATCGGGTAATAATTTCAACTTCTTTATCACTAAATAACTGCGTTATTTTTCTCCGTGGACCATAGTTTTCTATCTCAATACATCCTCTAAAAACATTGCGGTGTAATTCACTACGTGATCTTTGATTTGATGGTGTCCATTTTATTAAGGAACTAGAATCAACTTTATTTTTATAATATTTGTGTTTTTCAAATTTCTTACATGGACTTCGTCATAATTTGGAGGCAGCAAAAACAGATTGTCCATTTGCATTTAACTAAAACTCGTACAAGTAATCATTATAATTATTTTATTGCTTATAACAAACCATTTATTTATTTATTCTACACGCAACGGAGGTCGGGAATTCTATATCTGCAGTCGCACAGATATTGACATTCCCAAATACCTGAACTCGCGTTGAAACGACTGTTTTCTCCCTGGAGCAAAGGGGTACAGCTCATCTGCCCTTACACGTCACGCAAACTGCAAACAGCGGCTGGAGGGACATGATTACGTTTAGTTCAGCCAAGATACACAACGTGTAACCGAATTACCCCACCGAAATTAAGGGAAGCTTCCGTGGTGACACATTTAGGTGCTGCAGCCTCATAAACCACGTGGGTGTCCCTGCAACGCTAGACTTGTGATTCAATAGAAGCAGTATACCATTTTTAGTGCCCTATTTACAACCTGTGCGACCTTTTATGTGCGTTATTATTTCCATTTATAAACTATATGTTCACCTGCGTTGTTCTAAACAGGTATTTTTATGCTTAGAGCTAGTACGGTTACAGAATTTCGATTTCTATTTCGGTCAGCGTGGACGTAGAAGTTTACTGCCAGAATGTGTGTTTAACAAATTATCCTTAATCTCGGAAAGTTTTGGTAGTTTGGAATTCAGTTCACTGTCTGGTTTTAATATATGCGCGAAGATATAGCCGAGGAAGCCCTTAGGCACAGGGAGAGAAAGGTGACAGTGGAGCTGCAGTTCCCTCCTGCATGCCTTTTAAAGTGCTTTCAGGCCTTCTCTTTATACGCCTTTGGAATTTTTTTATTATATCGATAAAAGATTCAAATGTAACATTCCAAAATTTACCAAAAACTAAACGTGGTAATGTTTTAAGCAGAATATTTTAGATAATAATGAGCCTTATATAAGGTTATCCATTCTGCACATTTTTCAGAGCATCCATAGACCATGTTATCTCAATTACATAATATCTATCGATACAATAATATAGTAAATTAAATGTAATAATTGATCTATTTGCCTCATATGAAAACTATTATCCTAGGTGTTTTACAAGAAGTTTTTAATCTATTGATGAAATTTTAGTATCCCCCTCTGCATTAAAGATTTAAAGATTTCTAGGCGCTGATTGTCCATGCACTGTGATCTCCTTCAGCGTGAGTAAGATGGCCGAAGGCTTGTTGTTGAACAAGGAGATTACTCTGACGGTATCGTGTGAAGTTATTATTTACGGCCTTCTGCAGTTAATCGCATGGGAAGGTAATTGTAAAGGATAAACCAGCTAAAGTATTCCAAGTACTCGTGATGACATTTCCAATTAAATAAGATTTCGATTATAAAACTCTGCTAATTCACCCATTGCTTCTTTTAATGCAATCGCCATACAGTCTGTGTAATTTTGTGTTTTCAACACTGGAGTAGAGCGTGGGGATAAAAGGAGGCGTTGACTGAAAGAAAGCTTGACAATAAGAGATGATGAAATAATAACAAAGAGATCCGCCATACACATGAAATACTGGTATGAATTGCAAGCTACAGAAAGAAAATTTGTCCATAAAAATTTAAAATTTGGCTACTTAACATCTCGTAGCCTCTAGAGGTAACTCTAGTTTACCATGTGCACCCATTGTTGGACATCACATTAAAATATTTGTTTACCACAGGCAGGAAACAGGTATAGAAGCTGCTTCATTTTTGTAGTTTAGTCACTGGCTATATAAGAGAAGAATGACTTTGAATTAAAATTCTGTATAAAAAGAAAACCTTCTGTTTGTTACTAGATTTTCATTTGTTAACATGAAATATTAAATATTTCATAATATTAAGACTACTTTTCTTTAAACGAATAAATCATTGCTTACCTCCATAAAGAACAATGTTTTAATATTGATATTGATGTTAATATTTTTAACATGTTAACACTCGTGCCTATAGTGTTTTACTGAATTGTGGTGGAAAAGGTAGGAATAAGTATATTGAAATGCAAGAAATATTTATTAGCTTTAAACACAAAAGTTCACTAAAGTTGTTTAAATAGATATAAAACAGAATAAGGCACGGAAAAGTACTTTAATTGCGGTAATAAATACAATCGGGATGGATATGCATAAATTAGAACAGGTATTATAAATTATAAAGGATTAAAGAAGAAGAATTTGTAGTGGTATGTCTATTCTGTGCAGAAATATGAAATGAACTACAATATATATTAGCACATAAAGATACAAAAATGGAGGTAAAATATATGGTGTAAATATTGGGTTAATTTATCAAAAGTATCTGTATTAAGAACTATATTTAATAAAAGAGGAGATGTGAAGATATTAGGAAAAACTTTTCTGCAAGTCAGAGGAAATAAAATAAATAAAGTTGAATAATTTAAAACTATTTACTACGAGTAAATAATAATAATAATAATAATAATAATAATAATAATAATAATAGCGCTCTTATTAGGCTACTATACATATAAAACCTTAATGTTAGGTATAACAGGATAGTAGAAACAATTCTCATAGTGTTGCTGAATGGAGTGAAATGTTCACCATCTCCCATGATATGCAAACAAAAACTGAACAGAACACTTATCTGCATTCACTAATGCAGTCAGGTCCTGTGGAAAGACAACAGTAAAAAATCTGCAAAAGAAAAAAATAATCCATACCATTCTTTCACCTTCAATGGAATTTGCAGTTTGGTGGGTAAAATTTTGTAATAACGCTGGCCTCAGGAATGATTCTTTATGAACAACCATGTCAGAAACTAAAGTTTCTTTTTCACTTTCAAAATACTACAAGTTGTGTTTCTCCTCTGAGGCTCAATTTGAAATTAAACGAGAGATAACTACAGAGTCTCATTCCGCTACGCAATCGAAAATTGACTGACGAAGAATAGCCACTGGGTAACGGCCTCGCAAACTCCAGAGGGAAATAATGTCGCTCGGTCGTAATCATAGTAGTCATTTTAGTTCATTTCATTATTTATCATAGTAAATAGTAATAGATATTGTACTCACCATCATAGTAGATGCTCGAAGTGTCTGCCCTCCCCAGTAAGGCGTGCCTGAATCTTTTCAAAAGACCCTCGTGGCAATTCATTCTTAAACTGACTCCCGGATATTTTGTGTCAGCGGCTCCTCAGGTTTTACTTCGGATACAGCAGTAATTGTATATGGATGTAGAAGTAGCAGCTTAGTGACTCCATACACACTGCTGACAGATACACTAACTTGCTGGGCTAATCGTGTTAAAGCTTTCGAAGATACTTTTTCTAATATTTTTTTTTATTTTATCAAGTTTCTCCTTTGTTAACTCTCGGTTTTTTTGGTCTTTGCTTCTTTAGCACACTACAATTATAAATGATTAACATTATTTGTTCTGGCGTATGTCTAACCCTCGGTACACTCCAAAATACACAGTAGAAAATTTAACACACACTTAAAGAATGTATCTGAAACTGTTGGCCTGATTAACACGACTGTGCAAAATCAATTGCTTCTGTCAGCGTAAGTTTAACCAATCATACCGGAAAACAAGCTTCCACTGAAGATCAACCGGTTTTCACTAGTACTTGGTGGAATGAGGCCACGGTATAATAAAATTAGTGGTGAATACATATAAACGCAATACTAGACCTTCATCTTGCTTATACAGAAAGAAAACTCGTTAATACCTCACAACTTTCATGTATCAACAAAGGAGGAAACGTTTTTAATTCTCGTTACATCATAACCTAGTCTATTTCAACTACCAGTCCAAATGAAGATTGAATCAGACAAACTCAACTACGGTTTGGTATATTATAATTCACTTAAGTTGAAAAATAATATTTCTAATTATTATAATATTTAACACATCCCTTTTACCGCAATAAGTGACTAAGTGTATAATAGATATTTGGTGGTAATATGACTGTTACTTAAGTTATACCCGTTACAACTGACAACACTGCATTTGTCTGTTTACTAGTGAATTGAAAGATAGTTTCGTTCCCCATAAAATGCCTTTAGAAGCGTTTCCTTTCACCAATTTATATGGTCATCAGTACAGCTAAAAATGGTTGAAAGAAAGGTGCATGCTTTTAGCAACAGATATTTGAAAGACTGTTTATCATAAATGCACATAAATCTGTCTTTTTATTTTTATCCTCGATTAAGCGAGACTCCGACGCGACGACTAATAAGAATAACAAAAATGATATTTAAGTTTGTTTATGTTTCGAATGTTTCCATAAGATTTAATGCATGTGTATCAGAAATAGGAGGTGTATAAATGACATTTTATCATACGAATGTCTGCGAAAGAAACTATAAAAATTATGCTTTTAGCGATTAGTAGAACCCTGCGTTTGAACACCGAGAATCTCCAAGCAATTCACAACAGTAACTGTGCATAGAGTAATGCTTGGCGGCAAACCACCCCACTTTACACAGCTCTGTTGAAGGTAGAAGGAAGGGGGCGTCTTCACTATAGCTTGAGCTACTTTGACTCACCATACTCTCCGTTCAAATCGAAGGCTCTATGTTTGACGAATACATAACGTGTATCCAAAATGATCAAAATCAGAGCTGTATTGAGCAGCCATCTTGAGGGATCAGTCATGTCACTTTGACTAGATGTGAGCTTTCGGTCAAATGCATTTCTGCGATATGAAGTATAGTGGGAAAGTCCGTATGATTACCCGAGAAGCTTTAATCAGTATCATCGTGAAAGTTTCAAGGTTTTTGTTACTATTTGTCAAGATATATTAAGGAATAAAACTAAGTTGTTTGTACATTCGCAGAATGCAACAACACTGTTTGCAAGAACACATTCCAACCTTTAGGATGTTATTGGTACACAGGGATACTAATACAGTTGTAGTAACCTTTCACAGAACTTCAGCAGTCCCCATTTTTCGAACGATTTAAAAAGCTGTTTCAGTAACAACGAGCTATAAAGAATGTTCTATAGGGTAGTAATACTAGATGAATGTACATATAGAGGAAGGGATTACAACCTTGAAAATGCGTACAAAGCTGCAATAAAATAGGCTTTGCGTTTTACGAAGCTTCATATCACTTACATTAAGCAGTTCTTGCACCCTTGTTTCGAGGTTGCTGACAGACGCGATTCAATTAGGCTTTGACTGCAGGCAGTTCCTTTGCTTTGTCTTCGTGCTTACCGTCGTAGAAAATGCAGTCTCTCACAGATGCGTGGAAGAGGAGTAATTATTTCTGTCCTGCTTCAGGGTATACCTTCTTAGCTTGATTACGAAATTCTGACAACGATTTTTCTTTGAACATAGTGGCAGTAGAGTGATATCGCAAGTCATGTATCTCGCTGAAGCTCTACCGGTGGTGACTGCATCAAAAGACGTTGCAATAGGGCAGTGAGGTTATTTGAGTTTACGGGCCGCCTGATCACGTCTGCTTACTGGGGAAGTGCAGTCGCCAAGAGCGGGAAAAGAAATAAACAGTCGCCGTGCGGAAAGTTAGTAATTCTATTTTAATATTTATACTTTTACTGAAAGTATGGTCGACTTATGTTTAAAACTTATAATGTAAACATTAACATTCCTGTATTTTATGTAACCTTCCTGTATTTCGTAGCTTTCTAACAAGTTGTCGATCAGTTTCCCTCTCTGGAATATTGCCAACGGCCTTACCACTTCTCTGTAAGAATCCATTTTCACAGATGTAGCCTATTATCTCTCATGAAAGTAAATGTACACATTTTTAGGGACATTGTCGTACAGGCCTGCGTGTTTTCGAGTTATGAAAATTAAATCAGTCAAGTTTACGGAGTCAGTGTACATGAAGATATTCAAGTCCTTATTTAGTTGCTTTGTCCAAATATATGCTAAAGGCCATGAAACTATTGAAAATCTACATGTAGCGTAACTTATGACTCTACTGAATATAAAATTAAACAGGGAAAAATCTATACACTTGTGATTTCCATGCAGTGATCGTATCTTAACTATACACACTTGTTATAGAATATGTACTTCCTCATCCCCTCCACAAAATGGGTACATTCTCCTATCTGAATTATGTTATTTTTGAGTCTTTAAACTCCCATATTTAATGCCTCTTTCCTAAATTTTTGTGGTGTGATTACATATGAGCTGTTGTTGATTTGGTTTAATTATGGACGCTATTCAACATCTCAGGTCATCAGCGTCCCATTCAATTTAGGGCGTGAAACGGCCCATAATTTTTTGCTCAGAGACCTCTTCTCTCAGGCCTGAGGTTCTTTTACATGCCTTAAATCTATGACATGGGACCCACGGCTTTACTACCCTTCCGAAGGTTGTCATACTTTGGATTTTTACGCCCGAAAAAATCCATCGACCCTGGCCGGGATTGAACCCGCGATCTTGGGTTTAGGAGACAAATATGGTTACCACTACACCACCAGGACCGACGTTTTCGTATGAGCAACCGCATTTCACCGCTTCACCTAGAAAGACAGACGTTTGTCTCACAGGGTGGTTCCTTAAACCTTCCACCTAAGAAACTTAGTGTGAGAAACTAAGAAAGTGTCTTGGGCAGCTGTTGTTGTCCGAGTCTGCCTAATGGCAATACGTGGTTTGACCCCTTCAATTCCCTCCTCCTTGAGTCGGTCTAACCATATATTCGGTTGTAACCAAGTTCCCTGACAATCAACGAGGCGATTTCGTCTCGGTAACCAGGTCCCACAATTTCACCCTGCTGAGCGGCTGTCAGTTATTTACAAACGTGAGGATTGCGGTGTAGATTTCCAATGAAGCATTGGTTTACAACAGCAAATTTCTGTATCTTACGACTACAAGGGAACTTATTCCCTTGTTTTTCACCACATAGCTAACGTACTCGGCGATGAGTTACCTCTTATAAAGTAACGAAGCTTGTTCCATTGAATTTAGAAAGGCACTTGATGTGTTTCATTCAACATTCACCTAAATTACATTGTCATAAGTTCAGTTATGAGTGAATTTTGATTTAGTGTCATTTTTATAGCATATTTTGGCATAAAAGGAGAAATAAAATGTTTTGCAGGTCTGTATCGTTTCTTTTTGTTTTAGTAATTAGTGTTTGAAGCTTAACCTCTTTGCACAGTGATAATAATAATAATAATAATAATAATAATAATAATAATAATAATAATAATAAACCTATATTATTTCTTATTTTAAATGACATTTACCTATTTTCGCGTAAAGCAGAAATAATTGGAATAATTTAATGCTTCAGTCCGTAATATGTTATTCATAAGATCTCTGGTAAATTTTTTATTTAGCACTCAAAAATGTAGGGTACAAAATCGATTAGTTAAATCCTTTTTCTACGTGGTGCTTTATGCAACTGTGCGTTGGTAGTAAGAAGGGCTTGGCATTTTCTTTTCAAGCATGTGCAATTCATTTACGGTGTTCTACCTAAGGTAGGTCCTCCACTGCACACTAACATTAGTGTAGCCGAAACCTGTTATAGAGATAGAACTTTTTAAATGTATATTAAATACAATTATTACTAATTCTATACTAAATGAAACGATGTATAACTTTAAAACATATTTAATATTGGATACACAGGAAAGTAACTTTAATATGCATATGGAAACCTTTATTGACATATTGTTCAAAGAGTATTTGTAATGTTCGAGATAGTTGGCCATCGCATTTAAATAAGACTAACAAACAGCACAAAATAATATAATACAATATAATATAATGCAGTAATATAATAATATAATACATAATATAACTATATAAATGTCCTATTTACATTGCATATAAATTACTTTTTTATTATATCTTTTGCTCAGGCTCCGCAAACGTGCTCTCTGAACTTACAGAAATTGGAATTTCTCTTGTTCCTATATTTATTTGTTTAGCGCTGCTTTCACTATTTTAACTATTTTTGGGTTCTCCAAATATTCTTCATCTTCCCCTATCCTCCTTGTTGGATATCCAGTTTACACATATTCCTAGGTAGTTCTATGATTTTCAAGGATACTTTTTCAAAATATCAGTCCACCTCTTATTAATTTGAAAATACGATGGGTTAAGGGCTGCTAAGTAAAGCGTTCATTAACGTGTTTCAGAATATTTTTCTTAATGACGTAATCTGCAAACTTTGTTTTGTTCTAGAAGCTAATTATGTCCGAAACTCCTTTTTCCATGATTCTGTATTGGTACATCTAAATTGCATTACACATTGCACTTAATTGGATAATGAATACTACTACTACTACTACTACTACTACTACTACTACTACTACTACTACTACTACTGCTGCTGCTGCTACTACTACTACTACTGCTACTGCTACTACTACTACTGCTACTACTACTACTGCTACTACTACTACTACTACTGCTACTGCTACTGCTACTACTGCTACTACTGCTACTGCTACTGCTACTACTGCTACTACTACTGCTACTACTACTACTGCTACTACTACTACTGCTACTGCTACTACTACTGCTACTACTACTACTACTGCTACTGCTACTGCTACTACTACTACTGCTACTGCTACTACTGTTGCTACTGCTACTACTACTACTGCTACTACTACTACTACTGCTACTGCTACTACTACTACTACTGCTACTACTACTACTACTACTACTACTACTACTACTACTACTACTACTACTACTAATATTTAGCGATAATGTTGTGACTATAAAAGAACAAAGAGTACCAGAAATTCGAAAATAAAGTATAGTTTTAATTGTGAAAGCTATGTCATCTCGTTGCTTATTGAAATATTCGAGGAACTGAGGAATTCCATAAATACTGTACACATTCGACGAAGTAATTGAGGAATTCCATAAATAAATCAGATGGCATGGATTACTGAATAGTGTACAACCTTTGCTTCTTTTACATTATAGTAATACAAATAATTTCGTTTTACTTTTTTATTCAATGTATATGTTACTCTGAATTCAGATATATGTGTTTTTTGTGTTTTATGTCGTGAAAATTGCAGTACGTTTTCATTTACATGAATCGCTAATCTTCTACCTCTTGCCATAAACGTAAAAAATGCGACAAATTGATACTTTTATTTAAGAATAATCTTGGCTTAAGCTACACTGGCGCAGGATACTGGTGCTCTTATCACTGGATTTGGACATAGTAGAGTTATTTGAGAGTGGAAAACACAGTGCTTTGGCGCAGTAGCACAGTACTGCCTTAGATAGACGCGATTCCATCAAAATGGTTTGGCGAAATCGTTACATACGCCCAGTTTTCAGGCGCAAAATTTGCTATATTTTAACGATAATAAGTAATTGTCGGGAAATGGGAATTATAGAATATGAATATTAAGAATATTCAGTTAAGTTTTATTTTGTTCAGTGTAAAGCGATAAAGTTATTGTAACGCAATTGCCTATTTTTTCATGAATCTGGACAAAGTAACAGCCTTTCTGGGTAACTTTAAAGAACATACACGTCATTATTTTCTCGAAAAGCCTCGTTTTCACCTTAAGCGGTGTGTTAATTTATAAAGTGAACAACTAAAGCGTTCATCCTCGATGTAAAAGTTTGTGTATAGTGTGCTACAAATAATGAGAAGTTGATGGGTTAAAACTTTCAGTAACACCTGATACTGAAAGGTATGTGCTGATTTTACACTTTTATCCAGAGCTAACATAGCGGGAATGCATTTTACCCTTTTTCAACAGGATTCCATTTTTTCATTAGAGGCAGCTCATGAAGTGTTTCAGACAGAGTAATTAATAATAATGCATGCACTTCCTCCTCCAGTATCTCTATGTAATTTCTGTCCTTGAGAAATTTTAAGGAGCAGGGTTTGCAAAACAAATCCTGGACTGTTAAATATAAATATGTATATCCATTGCAAGATATTGTTCGTTTCTCTCAGAAATAACTACATTAATGATTATCCATTTAACCAGCACATAAAAAAAAACAAATAAACAGGCGACAGTTTTGCAATTTGCATGCCTAGTCCGGCTTTGTATGTATTTAAAATGAGAGGCTTAGACGCCTATAACGCCAGTATTTTGCCTTTATGGAACCACCCTTGATTACCCAACAGATGACACAGTTTATTTTTTCTTCTGATAAAATGAAATAAATCCAATCATTTTCAATGACGGTACACGCGCTCAGGGTACTGTGAAGTTTTAATCATCCATAGTTTTGATATCTGTCATTAATTATTCTTATCTTTCATAAACTTAAATAAAATAGATTTTTTACAGAATGCGTAGACACGGTAAGGTTTGTTTTTATGTTGATACAATTATTCCTGAAAAAAGATTGGAATACCATTTAGAACCACATATAGGACTCATAAATATGGAGAAAGCATTTGATCAAGAAGAAACGAACACACAATGGAGAATTATGGAAAATATGGGATATCCCAAAATTTTTATTCAGATAATAAAATGTTTTTGCATAAAAACACTTAATGTATAATTAAAAGAATAGTTGAAAATAGATAATTAAAATTAAAACTAAGGTATAAACAAAATGCGAACTATCCCCAAAGTTGGGGAGGATATAGAGGACATGTTGAATATATGAGTTGTAGTTTTTATAAAGTTAGAAAACTCGTATATTTTAATTCGATATTATATGCTAATAACTAAGATTAATTAGAGCGCTCATCCCATTTCCTTAATTTGTAAACCAAGAACAAACATTTAATTTAGCATTATGTTCTTTAACAAGTATCTGGGCACACGAATATCTTTGATAAATAAAATAATATTTATGTTAAATTGGACAAATAAGTAATTGCATATGACTCAATACGAAGAAATTTAAGAAATCAGACAAAGATAATATTAACTTAAATAAGATGATGTCAATTACTAGTGAACTTTGAGTAATAAATAAGCGACCAAAATAGAATTCAATTTCCGATAATGGGGTGTTCGAATAGATAAAAATATGCAGAATACAAGACCAAATTTTAAATGCCAGTATAAGAAACGAATAATATAGAAGATGTAATATACAAACTAACTAAATGTAAAGATATCTGGTTGAAGCATAAACCAGGACTCTCCGAATGTTTCCGGATACAGGTCAAGTACTACAAATTATTTAAAAATTTGCCATTACACGATCTTAAAGTATCTATAAATCTGATCACTATAAATGAAAGTGTTTGCGCCACGCATGCCCTTCATCTCGGAAAACCTGCGGAATACACACTTATGTATTCCTCTGTGCGGCAGCTTTCCTTTGATCGTTAGGAGGAATTTTTGCTACATGACTGCTAATGGAGAATAATGTATTCATTATTTTTTCCTCCCACACTGCTTGATTTCTTGACTTTTGTTGGGGGCGAGAAGATCTAAGAATATCTAAACTTATGACAGACACTTTGTTGCCGGATCATATTATAGGTCCATGCTTCGTCACCCGTTAAGATTTTAAAATCACAAGTCCCCGTTATTGTATCTTTGGAGCATATGACACGTCACCATTCCATTCAAGCGATGTTCTGCCCTTAACTATGGCTGTGGAGCTTTTAGAGGGAATAATATTTCCTGACTTTTAAATCAACTTGTAAAATGTTCGAGACACTTCCCGATCCAATATTTAAGAAGGCCACGGAGTAAAGAGTCCGAAAGCACAGCTGCAATTCCGTGAAGTCATTATAAATAATCAACGCCGAGAAAGCTTTAATTTTATATAATCTTTCTCTTTCTTTCTCTTTCCCTCGCTGAGGCGCACTGCCACTCTCCACAGCGACTTTTCAGAAAGAGATCAACTAGATTAACTGGTAGAAACTCGTTTTGCAATAGTGGCATCATGCAAATTAAATAATTTGCCGAAAAATTCAAATAGATGTGACAATCCAGTATTTATAGCTCTAGAAATACTGCTACTTTTGAAGCACACGTTTATTTATATACTTATTTAACATTTTTTCCTCGTGCTCTGTTTACAAACTAAAGTTTAACTGTAAACGACTTACTTACCCAGTTAATAAAGGCTATTTAAGAATTAAGGTTTGAAATAAAGATGAAGTCATAAGACTTGATATTAAAAATATCCAACAATAAACCAAAGATTATAATTAGTTTAATGATGAATGAGACAACGCCACAGTTTCCTAAAAACAATTTCTTGAATACAACGGTAACGTCACTTCATTGCTGGTCACGAGTGTGGTTTCATGATGATCGTGTGTTTCATGTATTCTGGAGACGTGATCGTAGTATGACCAGAACGTGTCCTGAATGGTACCGCATCGCGAACATTGTGAAGGAATTCCTGATGGAATCCACGAGGCTACGATGAACAGCGTAAGTTCAATCTTGTCATTAGAATGCATCGCAGACATGTGTGAATAAAAAGAGTGATGAAGGAATGAATACTGAGAAACACGACTTTACTTCTTGGAGTAACGAGTTTGTAATAAGATACATGACGATAATGAAGAGTTATTAGTTTTACTTTACTCAAAACTACCATACCAATTTCCATTCATCTTCCATACAATGAAATATTGGCGCAATGAGCCTGAAATTAAAGCTAAATAAAATATATTTTCAAACGCAAATACTGATGACAAACAATAAGAGGAAGATTTGCGTATACGCATTTTACAGTACCGAAAGTTAAATTAATGTTTTAAATTCAACATAGTTATAACTAAGCAATAAAAATTATGTTCTGACAAATATGTTAAACGCGAGTAGCTTTTTAATTGTTTAACTTCTCATGCTGACACCTAACAATATCTAAACTGACATACGAAAATCAGGGTTGAGCAAGTATATTAATGCAAAGACTACATTTCGTTCTCATCCGCTGTCATTTGTCACAGTTGAAACTTGTGTAGAATCTTAGATCTTTTATATCCATTTTAGATCTTTTTAGTAGCTACATTTTGTTCTCAATGTAATAAACATTTGATTATAAGATTTTCAAAAAAATTATACTGAGGACTTTGAATACAAGAAAATATATCGAAGTGACAGATTGGAATAGGTGCAACAGATTCCTAGTTATTTTGTTGCATTTCCATTTCATGAATGTTTCTGAAGACCTTGTTTGAAAGTGCAATAACATTAAGCAAGTTACAGATTGTACTATTCTAGTATCACGTTCAGAGCTCTCCTTTAAAGAAATATGGTCTAATACATTACAAGCTTATTAGCACAAGTCCCTGTAAAATATAAATTTTTTCTGTTCCATGAAATAATGTACAACTTTTGTAAAATATTAGTAATTTTTTTTCAAGTGACGCCATTAACGAGTAAGATGGAGAAACGTTTATTTACCACATATTGCCTTGAACTAACTTATGTGTATATCTTAGTAATAAATTTGCATTTTTAAGTACAGAACAAACTATTGTCATGTCTGCTATATGGGTTTGATATTTATCACAGAAACAATAATCATTTAAATGCTTTATTATGTATTTGTTAATATTCAAGCATATTGTGCACTCTTAAGATGACCATCACGCTCAATCATCGTATTTTGTCAGTCCATGTGAGTATTTATGTTAATTTATTTATATTTTTTGGCAGTTTTATTTTCATTGCAGTAAAAATGAAAATGGTGTGAAAGAAAATTATTTTAAAACAGAATATGGCAATGGATAACCTTGAAAATAATAACTAAGAGGTTGAAATATTCCTTTGATACAGAAAAAGCCAACATTACTCATATGTCGTATTTTAATTAAATAAATTAAAGTAAAGTAAATTTTTCATTCTACTCAAATACTGAATGCTCTATATTTATACACATGCCTATTATCATCATTACCATCACTTTCTTTAATATTACATATATTTATTTCAACTGATTTCTAAATCATTGAAAAGATATAACAATTTGGAGGTACCAATATTCCAATATGCATTAGACCACACTTTTATTGGGCAGAACCCTAGTTTAATTAATGTATTAAGACGGAAGACATTGCTATACAAACAAAACTCGATAATTTCACAAAACAAGGAATGTGTTTTGAAACTATCACTATACCTGTACAACTTTAAAAACACCAATGAGCAAATATTACTTATTAGACCTGCTTTCCGCCTCCCATTGCCTCGGGTGCGCCATTCATTCCTAAACATAAATCTTAGATTTTGTTTAATGGGAACTCAAAACTGTTCTCATTTTCTAAACCTGTAGTTATTAAATGTAAAGTTCAGAAAACAAAAGCAATCTAAATATCAACAAAAGTTGATAATGTATCTCTACATTGCTTGGGAGCTGATGATAATACAATGTAAGATGCGGAGCTCGGCAAGCAATCTGTAAAGTTTATGACATCTTTAAAGGTGATATTATCTCGTATATTTATAAGGGATTTTTATGTTAATAGTTTTGAAACGTTTAACAATATTTCATACATCGCTTTACGCAAAATATCTCTTGAAAAAAGAAACGTTTGTATACAATCCTTTCTTACTACCAGACTATCTTTTGGTTGATAATACTACAGTAATTAAGAAGTTTTGCTGGCATTGTAATAAGACACACACTGTTATAAAAATAACAAGTATTATTTATCAAACTTTTTGACATTAATTTTGATTGCTGTTTCTAAGATATGGGAATGAATGTTATTAGTACCCATCTCTATTACACAAAATCATCGATTAGTGACGGAAAAGCGAGTTCTAAAATGGAGTTTTTCCTCTCGTACTACGAGTATTTGCTCATGCCTAGACCAAAGTAGTGTACACAAACTACTGAAACTATAATGGTAAAATAAACTGTCATGGTCTTCTTCTTCTTCTTCTTCTTCTTCTTCTTCTTTTGTTTAAGGATTAGTTGATTTCTCCTGTTCCTGTCTATCGTCAAGCCAACTTTTATACCCAAATCTCTCTCCAAATTGCTTTTGTAATTCATTATCTTTATTGGCAGTCTATTCCCCGTCATCCTATCAATATGATATTTCAATTTTATTTTATTCTCATCTATCCTCTCCTTAAAAACTTATTCAAATCTGATCTTATTTCATTTCTTATTTTATTGATTCTAGTGCATCCTGTTACATATCTGTTTACGCGATTTCTATATTTTTATCACTATCCATAATTCTGAACCATATATGACTGTAGGCACAGCCAAAACTTTACAAAACTTCCATTTGTGTCTCTCTTCTAGTTTTTCTTCCTAAAGCTCTTCTAATTGTACCACAAATGGTAACTTTCATCTTAATATCTTTGTCAAATTTAAATTTTTATCACATCCTAAATAATTGAAATGGAATACCTGCTTAATATTTGTTTCACTTATTAGTATCTTCGATCTAACAGGATTTTTCCCTTTAAAAGCCATTATCTATGTTTTGTTTAAAGATAAATTAAATTGTAATACATTGCCTTTTAGCTTAATCTAAAAACTGCTCTTTGTAATTTTTTCTATTTCTTGAATAACTATTCGATAGTTAGCATGTTGTAAAGTCTTTAAAAATTTGTTTGATTAAGAAACCTTTTGTTTGTAATGTTTTCCGTACAAGGGGCCTTTTTATTTTACAAAGGCTTCCTCATAAATCCCATACCTTTGGTTGGTGGAAGGTGAGTGGTATAAACACATGGCCGCGGCGCCGTCCACAGTTATAAAATAAATAATATGATTGTGGATTTTATTATAAGCAGTTTTTAAACATTCCTTAATACAAGAGTTGCTGATATAGCAATTGAAGAAATATGGCATAGCTTAAATGGCTCTAGAAGTTGAACTGGAATTCTCATTACAATCCAAAAAGTTTTAAATTTACATGTAGTGAGGCTTTTAACAAAATATGGAATTCTAAGGGAATATTTTAGACTCTACTAAAATTGTAATATGAACATAACATATAAAGGGTTGCAATGGTAATATTTGGAATGCTATATACCTGCAAAGTCATTTCCCTGTAGTATTCATTTGAAAAAGCTAGAATTTTAGTTTAAATGTTCAAACTTTAATTCAAGAGTATCCTTACGTCATGAATCTTAACACTGTATTGAAAAATAAATTTGTAATATACTAAACATTCAGACTTGTTTCAATGCTGGTATTAGTTACAAAGTAATGCAGATGCAGGAGATACATTACCAACTGTACTCTTTTGCAAATTTACCCTTTTGATTACAAGTACGAGTACAATAATTTTTAATTTATAAAATACTTAAAATGTGTTGAATAAAGTTGCAATGAAATATTTATAAACTTTATAGTATCGTTGATGATCTGATTCATCCTTTTATAATCCCCCTCCAGCGATATTCTAATGATTAAATAGAACGTAGGATGTTGGTTTTTGTTTTTAGACTCTCATACTGAGAAACATAGCATTTCATTACTTTAAAATGATAATTACGTGAATGGAAATTTCACGCCAGGCTCTCTAGGAATGCTAAGTGCCTTGCGCCTGTTTCGCAGAGAACTGATTTAAGACTTTGTGTGTGCGCTAAGAGCCCAAAAAGCCAAGCCCTATTTTAATAATTACATTCAGAACCTTAGGGGATGTTGGAGAAGGAAAGGGGTGCTATAGTATGGCGAGCATCGACGATGAGCGTAGGTGGGCAGAAATGTCTTGCGGGCCTATTATCTTAAATAACACGAGCACTCATCTTTATGGCTCGTCCTACACGTTAATTGCAGTAATTAAATTTGTTTGATGGTCTCATTTAGAAATGTTGCACACTTCCTAATAAAAAAAACCTTTTCATATGTCTTTATTATCATACAATGAAGCTGTGACATTTAAAGCTGGCGATGGATTCTTTTATACATTACTTAGGACTTCTGTTTAATCGAATAAGCTTTTTTTTTAAACAAGGCTCGTTTAAGCAAACACCTTCGTTAAAGTACTCTGACAAATTATCATTGATTACCTTTAACAGGTGATAAATACAAGATTTGTAGTGATAAATTAACCTAACATTTCACATGGATGACTATAGTTTAAGGCTAATAAAATATGACCCTGTTTAAATTAAAGCACTTTCAACAAAATATTGCTTTTAGAACAAAGTATGTCTACATATTTATTACACACATTTTAGCTATGCCAGAATATTGGCTATCTCCCATTTAGTGTGAGAGATTCCCTCACATTGTTGCCAGTCATAAATATGCCTATAAAACAAAGTAAAAAGATACAAGATTGTAAATAATTGTAGACAAAGATTGTATTATTAGAAAAAGGTATTATGGTTTTTATATCTCTCATTCCTAAAATTGTGATATACATTAGTGTGGGAGGTTCATTCTTTCCTTCTTTCCCCTCTCTCTCTTTTTAATTTGGTTTATTTACGAATGCTTGTTAACGACTCAGATTATCAGCTTCCCATTCGAATCAGGGCGTGAAACGGTCGACAAATTTTGCTCAGAGGTCTCTTTCAGGTTCTTTATCGTGCCGTAGATGTACGGCGGCTTTACTTCCCTTCCGAAGGAGGCCATAGTTAGGATTTTTCGCCCGAAAAATCCATCGATCCTGGCCGGGTTTGAACCCGCGGGAAGTTCATTCATCGAAGATATCCAAAGCATGGATCTAATTACGTTCATGTTTTCAAATACGTTATTAATCTTCAACGGTATTTTTACATCATGAATAAATCTATTTTTATTAGGAGTGTTTAAAGGAGAAAATTTCGGCCAGGAGGATCTTCAAAATTCTCTATTCAGCTTCTGGCTGCTGTCCGGGAAACCCCTAGTTCGAACTTCGGTACCTAATTAGATATTTTCTAAGTTAGGATAATTGGAAAGCTGCCTGAGAGAGAGATGGGTTTTTTTGGTCTAGAAAGCCGCGTGATGGCAACCTATTAGTATCCTGATCATTTATCACCCTGCAATATGGCCTTCTGCCAATCAGGAGGCCAATACAGGTGAGGGTTGTCGTGCCTAGAGGAAGAACGAAAAGAAGCATTTCTCTTCACTGTTTTTTGTATGTTTTAAAAAATTCCTAAAGGCTTAGTACGTACTTACCATATTTCATGGTTTCAATAGCATCTTTTAGTTTCGCAAATTTCACAGGTTGTGCGCGTTTTAGGCATGTGTTTGCGCATAGAAGAAAATGTCATATTAAAACAAAATTATGATAACAATAATACTATAAATGGTGGGAATTGGCATAAATCACCCTTTGGAAGATGCCGTAGTAGCTCACTAAATATAGAAGACGCGGCAAATAAGAGAAATATTCTGCGTACTCTATAAAAAAACAGTACTAAATTTGTCTAAAATCTTGGTTTCTCATGCTTTTGCTCCATTTTTCTAATATTGGCAAGACGACAGTGAAGCGGTTTGTTATGAGCTCCACGATGGTGAGCCAAATATGAAGCGGTTTTGTCCAAGTTCGTAATATTTTGTAGCGGTGTATCGTCGATTAATTAATGATCGCTTTGGTATTGTAGTGCGCGCTTCATGACAACAATATCTCGGAAAATATTCCGATTTTTTTGAAGTCGTACTCAACAGGACTGGAAGAGGAGATCGAAGGATATACGTTGCATCGTATGATAACTAACACCTTATATATTCACAAGATATTTCAAGTCCTATGGTGTTATGCGTACGGGAGAAATGTATTACATCGAATGTACGTTTAGCTGCCGTGACTTCCAAGGAGACGAATTGTGTCTGAAGTAGAACTTACTTTGAGTCTCGCTATGTGAGCACCAGTTTCATTAATACTTTTCTGCCTTATTTCTAGCTCTTCCTACATTATTCGTATAATTTAGTTGTTCCTCTTAATTTTATTTTGCTTTTTTATATGCTGTCCGTTTATTTCAATTATCGGAACGCTTCTAAAATTTCCTCTAAGCATCATGTATGGCAATTAAGCAGTTGCTATCTCTAATTTATTTACACCATACCTCTAATTTATGAATGACCACTGTGGATTTCTGTTCTAATTTCCTCCTACTTTCACCTTCATGAGAATCAGCAAGCTATCAGCATATGCTATAACTTCTGCTGTTTCCAGCGCATTGTATAATTATTTCAGTATCGGTTCAGTATGTCCCAAAATATCGATTCAAATAAGGATTCTTGTGGGCATCCTTTTGTAATATCTCTATAATTTTTAATGAGACACATCGATCGTACATTGTCCCCATAGGCTTTTGTGCCGGCTTCTGAGATAAAGGTACCTTCCCAAAATTTGAGATTAAGCCTACCATCATAGAATGTCTAGGTCTCTTGAATTGTCTAAAATTATTTCTATAATGTCTTTTTTCACTAAACTTAAAGCTATTCTCAAATTTATAGATATACATTGATCTATATTTACTGAATTCATAATGCTTCTCAGTGTACCTTTTATATATAAAAATTAATTTATTCTCTTGCACAATCATTTTTCTTGTATTTTGCCAACGGTATTAAAAAACAGAAAGGCATGATTTAACCTTCATGGATGCTTTATAATTATTTTTTTTTAGGATTACAACATTCACCCGTTTCAAATAATATGGAACCTGTCCTTGCTAAAGACATTCATTAAGTTGATTACATAAACATTGAGCAATCTTGAATTCTAAATTGTGTAAAATCTCTGCCGATATTCCCTATGAACCTTAAGCTTTCTTTTTCTTAAAGTCTCTTATCGCTAGCTTCACTTCTGACAAGTCAAGTGGGTATAAAAGACCTCCTGAATAATTAGTTTCAAATTGCTTCCTCAGGGCTTTTTGGTTTTTATCCTCGTTTTCTTTATTATCCGTCGGTAACAAAGCACTTTTACCGATTCAATCCAACTGGTCGTGTATTCGCCATTTTCTTTTTCTATTGTGGATATAATCTCTGGAGTTTTAATCTACCCCATTATAATCTTCACGGAGTACCCTAGACGTTTGTATCCATGTTATCTTCCACGAAATTCAGTCATGGTGCATTACTCGTTGCTTCTAATTTCTTTTTATATATGTGTTTTAGGTTCCTGTAAGTTTGTGAATTTCTCTCACTTTCTTCTGCAATTATACTTCTCTGACGAATCCTTCTTGCCTTTCTTACGCTACTCCTTAGCTGTTGTAGAGTAACAGTAATACATGAAATACATTGGAGCAAGTAACAGACTTTAAATTAAATTACACTTAAATTGAGTTTTTCTGTGACGTTGAACTATAGGCTGGTTTATTAATGCACATAACTCAACTGGAACATTCTTACTGTGATAGCCATGGCTTGCTGTCACCAAGATATTACGAAAGGCCAGGCTGGAACCAGCTGTGCGCGCACACATACAAAAATAACGTGCGTTGGTTAGTACTTCTATGTATTGCTCTGCCTATGCTGCAAAGAGACAAATGCTCACTTACGTACTATAACATTTGCCCGCACACAGTCCTTTTCAATAAGCCGAGGAGGCTGTGACCTCCTTGTTTGCAATTTGACCAAAATATTATTTTCCCTGCAAGAAAAGTATCTGAAGTGTATGGGGCGCCCAGAAACTATATTTTACAATAATGGGTAGCACTTCTTTTATATTCGGGTCCTAGATATTTAAAAAATGCCAAACCAAGTCAAGTGCAAGCGCAATAAAACCAGCTAGTTCAACATCTACAATGAAAGTCTTTAGTGTTGCTTCTACACAAATCTCACCATTTCCAAACATTACCTGTAACCTATT
Organism: Metallyticus violacea; assembly: GCA_030762175.1. Taxonomy (NCBI): domain Eukaryota; kingdom Metazoa; phylum Arthropoda; class Insecta; order Mantodea; family Metallyticidae; genus Metallyticus; species Metallyticus violacea. The sequence goes on from CM060846.1 coordinate 291,556,706, forward strand.
AAAGAGGAAAAGGAAGGCAAAAAAACATTCACATAATTTAATTCCCTTATCAGTAAATGAATGAAATCAAAAATATAAGCTCAGATTAAGCACAATTGATTATTACATAAATATGGATTTTTTAAATACGCACCAGAAGAATTTAAAATAATGTATTTGTAACTAATTGATATATGCTGGAAAAAGTATATCATCCATGAGGAATGTAAGAAAACAGTTGTTTGCCCTGTTAAAAAAACATTACTTTATTATATGTAGCGCATAAAATACCTTCAAATAATGTTACAAGCAGACTAAATTCAATTAGTGAGTCCTTATTAAGCAAGAACAATCCGAAAAAATCGTTTATGTTCATATGGAATTTCTGTTATGGAACAACTGGTGTAGAAACGACAATAATATAATCTATCTACTCGTATTTTATTAAAATACATTCGATAGAATTTTACGAATTAATTAGTGGAACATTATGGCAAATAGAAACATTCCTCAACATTTGATACCAGCTATTAAAAACATTTATTTTAGGATAACATTACCATTGACAAAGGAGAGGCACAGGTAGAAATACAATGGAAAAGGAAAATGCACGCAAATGAAGTTTTACAAGCTGATGGTCGTTCTCATGTTCACTTATGTTATTGAAAACATAGTAGAATTGAAGCGGCGGAGATTTCTACGTTCAGCGTGATTCACCATTTTAGATAAACAACAGAGTGTAAATATAAGAGAGGCTTTAACTAAACTGATAGACTAAATCATTTTTCAGATAATTGGTTTATGCATATAAAAAGAATGATATGAAATATTTCCCAAAATATTATTGAATTACAAACCTAAAGGAAAAAGAAGCACAACCCGTCCACTGGCTAGATAGCAAGATAGTTCCCCTTGATGTGGAAACAGGGTAACGCCTTACTATCAATAGAAGGGAGGAAGGTTCATCCCACATATCTTAATATTGTTTGCAAAGAAAATGTGAGAGATGTGGTAATGTTTATCATGCAACATAATTTTACGTAAAAAATTTGAAATATCTTATTTTTTCAAATGTTTTCGAATTTTATCGTTTAGAAATTTGGGCATGTATAAAGCAGTATATGCTGTAATTATTTTTAAATTTTTGAATTATTTCAATATTTTGGAATAATCCATACTTCTTATTTAAAATGATGTATTAAATAAAACCTTGTCATATAAATACTTTTATATTAATAATACCAGTATGTTAATGGAAATCGTTCACATCATAAAATAGGTAGTTTAATTATGGAAACCCTTCACGTTTCATAACCATTTTTATTAA